>CM040117.1:78493058-78993058 GCA_022559845.1 Amorphophallus konjac | reverse complement strand
CGGCACTCAAGGTGGTAAGCAAACATGCTCGCCGACTCAAGGCATCAGCCACCTTATTTTCCACTCCAGCCTTATGTTTAAGCACAAAGGTGAACTGCTGGAGATACTCGACCCAACGACTGTGACGCGAGTTCAGCTTCTTTTTGGAGTGGAGATACCTCAATGCCTCGTGATCGGAGTACAGGATAAACTCCTGATGTAAAAGATAGTGCCTCCAATGCCTAAGAGCCTGAACAACTACGTAGAATTCTTTATCATATGTGGAATATCGCAGCTTCACGTCATTCAGCTTCTCGCTGAAATATGCGATCGGGTGGGACTCCTGACTCAAAACTCCTCCAATTCCCACGCCCGATGCATCACAAGAGACCTCAAACACCTTCGAGAAATCAGGCAGTCGAAGGATAGGTGTTTGGGTCATGCGCTCCTTGATGTCCTTGAAGGCGGCAGATGCAGCCTTCGTCCATACAAATGTGCCCTTACGGATGCAATCCATGATCGGGGCGGTGACGGAGCTAAATCCACAGATGAAGCGACGGTAGAACGTCGCAAGGCCATGAAAGCTGCGGACATCATGAACCGTACGGGGTTCCGGCCACTCAACAATGGCCCGAACCTTCTCCGGATCGGCGGAGACCCCAGTACTAGACACAATAAAACCCAAGAAGGTAAGCTGAGGTGTCATGAAGGCACACTTCTGTGGGTTCGCAAACAGCTGCTCTTGCCGAAGAAGTAGACAGACCTGCCAAAGGTGGTCTAAGTGGTCCCCTGTGGTGCGACTATAGATAAGGATATCATCAAAATACACCACTACAAAGTCTCCAATGAAAGGTCGAAGGACTTAAGTCATGAGCCGCATGAAAGTGCTAGGGGCATTGGTCAACCCAAAAGGCATGACCAACCACTCATATAGACCATCCTTGGTCTTAAATGCGGTCTTCCACTCATCACCTGGCCTAATCCTCACCTGATGGTAGCCACTCTTAAGATCAATCTTCGAAAAGATAGTGGCACCTGCCATCATGTCTAGCATGTCATCAAGGCGGGGAATAGGGAACCTGTATTTCACGGTGATTTTGTTGATGGCACGACTATCAATGCACATTCTCCAGGTGCCATCCTTTTTCGGGGTGAGTAATGCGGGTACAGCACATGGACTCATGCTGTCCCGAACAGACCCTCTCTGCACTAACTCATCAACCTGCCGTTTAAGCTCGGCATACTCCGTGGGACTCATGCGATAATGAGGAAGGTTGGGCAAAGAAGAGCCCGGAACAAGGTCGATGGCATGCTGAATATCCCGCATAGGTGGGAGTCCCTCGGCAAGCTCATCGGGGAATACATCAGCATACTCCTGTAGAATGGGAACAACCTCGGGTGGGAGCTCACCCTCGGAGTCCCGCTCCACCTCTCGGACCGTAATGGCAAACACCGGACATCCCTGACTAAGCTCCTGCTCCATTTCCCGGGAGCTAATCATCATCAATCTCCTCGTCGAGGGCTCTCCTGGGCCAGAGGTAACGGTCATAGCCCGAGTTGGGGATGGGGTACTAGGCCCGGGAACGGAAGGCTTTGGAGTACTAGGGCCAGTAGGACCCCTGACTGATGGGCTCCTAGGCCGAACGGGTTGGAGGGTGACCCACTGGCCAACGTGGTCGAAGGTACAGGTGTTCGACCGGCCATGGAGTGTGGCATCCCGGTCGAATAACCACGGCCTACCGAGAATGATACTGCCCACTTCCATGGGTAAAACATCACACCAGATCTCGTCACGGTAGGAGTGGAGCTATAGTGGGACCAAGCACCGCAGCCTGACCGAAATGGAAGTGGTATCCACCCATGATACCTGATAGGGACAAGGATGGTCTACAGGTGTGAGACCAAGACGGGCGACAGCGTTTGTGGAGATTGCATTGATACAACTCTCGCTATCGATGACCACCTTGCAAATTTGCTTTCCCAGCCTACACAATACATGAAGGATAGTAGTCCGACGCCAGTCATCACTGACATGCGGCTGGGTGAGGATACATCTGACGACCCCCACGTGGGTATCGTCCGAATGTTGGGCCTCCTGGGCCTCACCTCCCATCTCATAGTACTCATCAGCTAGCTCTTCATCTGCCTCATAGCTGACTAACTCGAGGCCCGTAGGGGTGGTATCCTCGGCCTGTGTGTCCCCAATGTGAAGAGATGGGCGGGTGGGACACTGGTTGGCGAAATGGCCAAACCCATTGCAGTGATAACACTGCTGCCGTGATCCACTAGGCTCCCCAATCATAGGTCCTTTACCTTTATCCTCCCGACGGATAGGAGGCGTAGGCAACAAAGGACATGCAGGAGGTGCGGGTGCCGGTGGACGGGCTATGGGTGGGGCTGTAAGATGCTGGGGACGAGGAAGGTCCCTCGGGGGTGGAGGACGAGGCCTAGGAGTAAACGGCTCGGGACGAGCGGGCTCCTGAGGTCGAGCCATGGGGGCCCTCGGATACATGCCAGATGAGCCACGGGGCTCGACACTACGAAGGGGAAAAGAGCCCAACCGATGGGGTGACTCGAACTCGGCCTCGAATTGCTCCAATTCGAGAGCTATCTGATATGCCTGCACCAAAGTGGTTGCATTGCGACGAAAAAGTTCATATTGATAATTGGGCCGTAAACCTCTTCGAAAGCGGGATATAGTCATAGTGCTCTCTTCCGTGACCCCACACCGTAAATAATACTCATCGAACTCAGCGGTGTACTCGGTCACGGATCGGTTCCCTTGGGAGATGCTTTGCCACTTGTCTATGAGACGTTGGCGATAGGAAGCGGGAAGGTATTTCTCCCTCAACTTGATTTTCATATCATCCCAAGTACCGATCTGGGGTTGACGTCGCTGGTTGAGCAGGCTCTCCACATTGATCCAATAAGTTTGGGCCTGCGCTTGCAGCTTCATCTTCGCGTATCGAACTCTTCGGTGGTCCGTCATCTCAAACCACTCGAAGTACCGGTCCATGCCGGCCTCCCAATCTAAATACACCCTAGGGTCCAAGGACCCGCTAAAAGTGGGAGGGTCCGCACGCACGCCCCTAAGAATGCGGTCGTCCTCCTCGTCATCATGATTCCGTCGTTGATGATGACAATCGTTACCCCCTTGATCAATATCAGATGCATAATCATCCACCACATGCACCTGTTGAACCCCAACATTCTCCACTTGAGCCCTTGGCACAGCGGGTTGCTGCACCGGCTCTTGTTGGCCATTCGTCGGCGCGGGTTGCGCCGCTACTGGGCCCCTCTCTAGGACTGCGATCCTCCCAACTAGACCCTGAATGGACTAATCCGAACTCTCGACCCGATCCTCGAGGGCTTTCATCCGCCCTTCAAGACGCGTTCCTATGCCATCCATACGCGTACTAAGGCCATCCATACGCGTGTCAAGATGTTCCATAATGGCTCAGAACATCTCGGCCGTCGAGGACTCATCGGAGCTACGGGCCCGGGAGTCCGCCATAGGTGGTGGTGGCGAGTATTGGGTACCTCGACGGGTGGGCATGCAACTGACACACGACCTAGAAGACACCGACTAATGCAAACACTCACTAAATGATGCACTTAGACCTAAACCAATATCCGGTACGTGGCGGAGTTAATCGATCCGACGATCACTCCCGCAAGTGTGCGGCCTTCCCGATAGGCGTAGCCTAACGTTCGGACAACACCTTTTAATATACCGGGTAAAGGGTGCAAATGTAATTTAAAACACACTTTTCTTTTTTTGTTTTGAAAATAATGATGATCCTAGACTCGACTTAGACCATGATGCATGCAGGACATATGCAAAGACTACCCTAGACTCGACTCTCTCTAATACCAAATTGATGCGGGACGGACACGGGAGGCGACTCTACGTGGGGTGGACCTCAGACTCTAGATGTGGACGCGACCAGCAACACACACCAGGGAGACACTAAGCCCGACACTACGAGCTCCTAGTGGCGAAACGTTTCTAACAGAAGTGGAAGCTCACTCGTCGTCCCAAGCGAGGGAAAGCGCGGACCGTGCACGGTTAAGGAACCGGCGGAGGTCAAGGGTAGTCAGACTCAACTTCTGGACTCGGATCGAGTCGCGGGACGGGTCACTCTCACTCTCACAGCGGTGACATGGACACACGGGCTAGTACCTACACGCTCGGCAGCGGCCTAAGACCGTATACTAGCTAAGCAATGTAACGCCAAGGAGTTAAGACCTTTACCTCCACGCACTCGGTGTTGCGTAGACACCCCGGCTGACTTACGGGACCCCGGTTAACATAATTCACAACGGTACAAAGAGATTCAACCCACTCCACGTAGGGAGGTAAAAGGTCACATGTAGGCCCCGGGGATCACGGAAATCAGGTTGACGGGCAGCATCTTGATGTCGTGTCGACGCGCCGAACTCCGTGTTCTCGTGCTTTCCGGACGGCGCAATCAATGGGCCGTGGGGCCCACACGCTGTCCTGTCCTCCGGGTCTGGCGGGGTGGGTCCCACTGTAATGGGGACCCCTGGCAGCACGCTTCCCTAGACGGCGGTCAGCCGGCGACACTCACCGGAGGCCGGGTGCCCCGGTTCCCAAGTGGAGAGACTGCTGTCCACGAGCTGATGTTGCTGTTTCAGCAGCGCGCGCTCCGGCAAAAACGGCCGCTGCGATCAGCCCCGTAGCCGAAATGCGATGAAACCAGCGCCGTTGGAAAGAGGATTTGAAATCCTTCAATCTAGGGCTAGTGGACTCTTCTGAACCTGCGTGGACCTGGGCTTTAACTATTTTTCAATTCTCTGCTCCACAGCTCCTGAAATCTCAGATCAGCATATCAGTTTCCTGTGAATTTCAAACTAGCTGCTGTGGTACTGCGCAGGCAGAACTCCGTTGATGGTGATGGCGGTGCGGTGGCAGCTCGTGGCGGCGGCGGCGATCGTCGAAACTGATACACGAGGAGTCACACCTCAGAATGGAAGCCTTCACAGCATCCAAGGGGGAGAGAGGAGAGAGGAGGGGGGCGCACCAGCCCTTGCTCTTAGAATTAGTTTGATTCAAATGGCATTAATTCAAGAAAATGGTAATTACATGCCTTATATATGACTCCCACCAAACTCATCCTCCACCGTTGGATCTAGGGGTTGGGGATGGATGGCTAGGATGGAGTTTGATCAAAATACAACAAAATATTAAACAAAAGGGGAGGGGGGCGCACCTTGACCAAGGAGGGTCAAGGGGGGGACATGGTAGGTGGGGTTGGTGGCCTCCCATGTGGACTTTTCAAGTCCATTGTCCCCCTCCCTTGGCCCACCCTTCTAGAAGCCTCCATGGAGGGTTGACTGACCCCACAGGGGCCCTAGAGCTGAGGTGGCCCAATGGGAGTGGAGTGGGGGCCCGTGGGACCTAGGGATCCCCATTTTGCACATAAGCCCCTCGAACTATCTAAATTACACAATGACGAAAAGGAAATAAAATACATTACACACAAATAAAAATCCCCAAAAAATATGATAAATGCTATGACTCAGTGGGAACCTCCAGACTGTCTCCGAGCCATAGGGATGCTGAGGTGGCTCGAGTCGTGCTCCTCGTGCGGTACCGGTGGCTCGTCGGCTCGTGTCTCGCATGCGCTCGGGTGTCCGCACCAGTATCACCACCATGCATAAGATGCGGCCCCTTGGTCATCCATGGGACACGGGGACACTAGTGGATGGACATGCCAACACTTAGACAAGACACTAGACCGACTATGCATGGTTGGAATGCATGCACACTAAGTACCCTAGACTTAAACCAAGACTCGGTACGTGGCTGAGTTAACCGATCCGAAGATCACTCGCGCAAGTGTGCGGCCTTCCCGATAGGCGTAGCCTAACGTTCGGACAACACCTTTTGATATACCGATTAATGGGATGCAAGTGCAACCTAGACCGACTGACAATGACTAGACTTAAATGACACTTTTTTTTTTGTTTTTAGACACCCTAGACTCAACTGGCGCTCTGATACCAAATTGATGTGGGACGGACATGCGACCTGGGACTCTAGCTCGCGATCGCCCCTAAGCGAGGGAAGACGTGGACCGTGCGCAGTTAAGAAACCGGCAGTGAGTCTCGGGTATCGGCCTTTCCGCGTTAACTCGGGTCGAGTCACGGGACGGTCACTCACTCTCGCTCTCGCAGCGGTGATAAAATGATAACAAGCTAGATAATCTATCACTCATTCAGCGACATATAAAAAAATATATGAGTAAAGCAATGCCTACGAGGAGGGTAGCGAGTGTACCTCCATGCTCCGGGGGTGGGGAAGACGTTCTGGCCAAGTACGGTAACTCCTGGTAACAACGGTAAAAGTTAATTACAACAGTGAATATTATTACCCACTCCACGCAGGGAGGTAAAGGGCTACAAGTGGGGCCCGGGAGGACCGACCTGGGTTGACGGGCAGCAATCTGGAGGTGTGTACGGCACGAACTCAGCCTGCTGGTCCGACTCGGCACTATTCCAACTCGGTGCTGCGCCAACTCGGTTGCTGACTCACTGGATAGCAAGCAACGGTTTCCAAAGGAACGTCGCATTCCTGAGATCTTCCGGAGGTGCCGCTTGGCCGGGACGATGGCAGGGCGTCCCTAAACGACTCCTTGAAGGGGCGGCTCCTGAAGTTGATTTTTGATATTTATTTCTGAATATCTTCTGGACTGCAATTTTGGACCTGCACAAGGAATAGATCTGCAGGCCTCGGCGACACGAATTACGATGCTCAGATCAGGAGGCCGATCGAGACGTGGTTGGTACCGTTGGAAAGAGCACTCATAGATCTACAAAATATAATTTTTACAGCTCCATCCACCTAACGGATTGAAAATGAATATGACTATAACACTGTTTTTGTTTCTGACTTGGACTGACAGACACATAGGGCAGCAAGGGATCTGCCTGAAATTGACCTTTGACCGAAGGTCAAATGAATTTTGTAGACTCCACGAAAATTATGGTGGAAGGGGATATATGTGTGGAACACTGAGTAATGTTTTGGGATTTTTTGAAAATTTGTAAGGGGGTGGGGAAAATGCGACAAGGTGACTCTGTCCCGTAGATCTGCAAAAGGGCAGATTACTGAGAGGACAAATAAAAATATGGAAAAAATACCTAATGACTTCCAAATGACACGAAATTTGAACTGGAGGTTAAGGGAGATGGATAGAACAAACTCTCAAAATTAGGGTTTGATCAGATAATAAGAACCAGAGATAAAAATCCGGAGGTGAGGTTCTGTTCCGATGGAGACAGAACTCCGATATAGAGGTGGTGGCGGCGCGATGGCGGCACGAACGGCGGCGGCGGCAGCAGAGGGGAACTCAGAAGGGCTAAGGAGAATAGACTTCACACCCTCGATGGCTGGAGGAGGAAGATGAATAGCAGGAGGAGGAGAGAGGGGCGCACCTAGGCTCCTTGGGGCAAATGCCAATTTTCTCTTCATTAATTCATGAAATGGGAAAATACATAGTATTTATATGAAATGTAAAATGACTCATAATACCCTCAGATCTAGGTTAGGGAGGGATAAACTAGGGATAGAACTAATTAGTTCTAATCAAGTGATTTTACAAAAAAAAAATAAAATTCTAAAGGGAGGGGGGCGCCCCCTTGACCAATGGGCCATGGTAGGCAGCCTCCCTTTGACATTTTCAACCACTTGTCTCCATGTGTCCAATTGACCTTCTAGATGCCACCTAGGACTTTGACCAGCCCCACATGGACCCATATGGCTTATGTGGACCAATGGGGAAGGAGTGAGGGCCCCCTTGCTGGACCTACTGACAAATTGCATAAAAACCCAAAGAATCCAAGGGAATGACACATTGGCTTATAAAGCCTTACAATTGCACATATACTTTCCCAAGGATATAAAAGAAAACTAAAGGACACAAATGCAAAATAAAAAATTAGTGCTCGGCGTCGATTCCCATCACCTGGTCTGGTGACCAGCATGAGAGGATTTCCCTGTAAGTCTGAGTCGAGTGAGGTGATGACCGAAGACTCCTGAGTCTTGTCTTTGGTTTCATCATGCTCCCCTGAGAGGGTTGAGTTGGCACAATGATGGAGATCGGATGCGGTGTCTGAGAGAAGTTCAGCTCGTGATGTGGTAATTGTCTGTGTGTGAGTCAGCGGATGGCATGTTATGAGTTGCATCGTGCCCGTTGGGCCGGTGGAGGTTTCCCGTTGACGAGCAGCTGGTGACCAACGTGTGGTCTTTTCACAGACAGAAGATGCTGATGGTGGTGCATCGTGAACGGTGAGAGTCGTGTTTCAATGAGACCTTCGGTGATCGTTTATGTGATGTGCCTTTTCGGATGGGATCTAGGCTTTGTCAGAATTTATCTTCTGATAGAGTTGGCATAGTGATATGTCTGGCTTTCAGCTTGCTAGGTGTAAGGTGGTTCTTGGTGCTGAGCCGATGTTCTGGTTGCGGTCTATTGAGATGACTGCATGAGCCAGTGGAGGTTCTGTATTGGTTGTTCCTTTGATCAGGGCGTGAGTTCAGTCAGCTGGCTGTGAAGCTAATGTGTGATTTATCTGCCAACCATAGGATAGACCGATACCTGTTTCTCGAAATAAGGACTGTGTCTCCTCAGTGAGCGAGGGGATGGCAGCGGTGCCATGGTTGGTTCTCACATTGTCTGAGGTGATGCCAGACTGTGTCTTTTGGTGTATGCCTGCTCTGTTGGCCGGTGTGTGCGGCATGCGGGGCGAGGTGCTGTTCGTGATTGTAGTCTGGCTGTGTCCCTCAGGATCAGTGCTTTTGTAAAAATTGAGTTTTTCTGTGCTGGGGCTCTGACGGCGTTGTCAGTTGGTTCAATGTTCTTCCCCTATGACTTGGTGCTAGTCCTAAATTTCGAGGGTGAAATTTCTTTAAGGGGGGAGGGATGTAATGCCCTAGATTTTTTGGATATTTTTCGGATCATTTTCGTGGGTCTTCGAGTGTATTATGTGCTTTACACGTATTTTTCCCAGATGTGCCTTCGGAACATTGTGTAGGGCGAACCGTGACGTTCTCCGACTCTGGAATAGTACCAGCGCGTTGTGCTCCTCCCGAGGATCACGGACGTAATTTTTAGTATTTTTCTGAATTTTTGGAATTTTTGGGTTTTTCTATATATATAACCTCATTTTTATCTCTCTCCCTCACTCTCATTTTCTCACTCTCTCCCTCTCTCTTCTCTCACGCTCTCCCTTCTCACCCTTTCTTCTCCTGCGGCTATCGGAGCGGGGCGGGGGTGCAGCGGGGCGACGCGGGTGAGGAAGACGGCGAGGATGGGTCGAGGATCGGGGGATGGAGGCGCGTGGAAGCTCGGTAACGCGATCGCGAGCCGGCGAGGGTTTAAACGGCATTGTTGGGTCCCGCGAGGTGTAGTCGGATCTAGAGGGGGGGGTTGAATAGATCCTTTCAAAAGCTTTGGCCTATTTAAAAACTCTTAGCTATCGGAAGCATGAACCACTCCTATAAAGTGAATGAATCACTTAGGCATAATGCACAGTGGAAATAATTAGAGTGGCTCAAATGAAAAGACTTGGATTACAAGCGATGAACCGTCAACACTTCTTTAAGCACTTTTGTGATCTTTGAGAGATACAAGCCTTATAGAGTAGGGATCATAAAGCATAACACTAGAACATGAATTAGCTTGTAACAAGTGTGTGTGTGTGTGTGCTATGTTGATCACTCAAAGTGCATATGTGTGTGAATGTAGTGGTGATCAACCAAGGTGCATGCGAGTCTAAGCAAGGGAAACACTTAGCAATACTTTCACCTTGGCGCCTGTGTGCAAGGGTGTAGCAGGCCGCCCAAGGGATGCAGTCAAAGTGCTAAGCCCAATTAAACCATAGATAAAACTGAAAGTGCAAATCTGAGTGCTTGAATGTGTAAACAAGATAACCAAGTATGGAAGCACACGAACCTGTGAATGGGGGTAGAAGATAAAGAGCAATCGCATACGATGAACAACCCACAACACAGGGATTTTTAAGGTGGTTCGGTTGCAACCCCGCAACCTACGTCCACCCCTCACCAAAACCCGGTGAGGCTTTCCTGCTGACTCACAGCTTGACCGGGGACACGCCCCAAACCACAGAACAGAGAAAAGCCTCTTTTTGTATTCCTACACACAAAGTCGACAGGGACAGCTACACCGCAGATCGGAGAACTCCCGATTGCCTTCCTACTAACCACCGGTAGGGACGATCTTCAGTTTCAATAGATTGAATGAAATGAAAATAGAACAAGATGAAAATGCTCAAACAAGATATGGAGATATGCTAGAATGAAGTAGATCTTGTCTGAGATTGTTGAATCTTGAATCTTGTTCTTTGATCTTCCTTTGATCCCTTTGAGTTGATGGAGAAGATACATGATGTAGCTTTGATCTTCTCTTAAGTTGATGAAGAGGTTTGGATGTAGCTTTGATCTTCCCTTGAGTAGATGAAGAGGTTTGGATGTAGCTTTGATCTTCATTTTGATGTCCTTTGTGAGCTTGCTTGCTTCTCTTCTTCCTTGAAGATTGAGGGCTTTAGATGTAGTCTTGAATCCCTTGGATTGGATGTAGAACTTTTGCACGGAGTACTGTTCACGGCTACAGTACCTCTTCTTCCTTGGAGCTCCTCTAGCCTCTCTTCATCTCTCTTTGCTCCAAATGATCAACTAGGGTTTCTAACCCTCTTGTGTTGGTTTTATATCTCTTTGGATGGTCAATAAACACATCCCAGACCAGATCCACATTTTGTGGGTGATTAGGTGACTTTTGGATTAAAGAAATACATGGGGAATGGCCCTTCTCGAAGTGGAAAAATAAAGTCAACATTGATGGCTCGGGGCTGGCGGTTGACCTGTGGCTTCTGGCGGTCGACCGCTACTGAGAAACGCTGTAGACGGATGTTCCCTGGGATTGCCGGTCGACTGCTACTAGGCTGGCGGTCGACCGCCACTGAGAGAGGTGCAGACTGGGAGCTTCTGGCTGGGGCGGTCGACGGCCCCTGGGCTGGCAGTCGACCGCCAGCTGGGCAGACCCCCAATTTTCTCGGGTCGGTTCGTTAACTACTTTAGCTCCGTCGCTTAAGTTCTTTAGCACCCCATTCATGTCTATAGCATCACTCTTGACAGTCTAGAAGGTGTCAACTGAGTATTTGACTTTGGGTTCTCTTGGTTATGCTTCTTTGTGCATCGACCTTAACTGTGTTGAAGACTTCTATTGATTATATTGCTCTTATAATCAAAATTTTATTCCGGGGGCTCTGCCCCTAGAAACCCCCGCAAGGGGCGCTGCCCCCTTGACCCTCGCGACCTGACCGCACAGGTCGATCCGCGTTCGAGGGCGCAACATTGAGCTTTCACATTTGCCATCTCCACTACATTCCTTGGATTATCTTGTGGCTTGCTATCCAGAAGTTGCACCGACCTTGAACCATCCTTAAGGCAAGATATGCACAGACCATATGAGGAATATGCAATGACCTTATGTGTGATGCTATTCAGCTTGATTTCTATGCTTGAAACATGCTAGATTTTTGTGCCTCCAATATTGTCATATGCCTTGATATCTGGGCATCCAGTTGCCTAGATTTGTGTGTCATTTTTGATCTTTTGCGCTTGAAGTATAATGACCTGAAATGTATGAATATTAACACTATCAAATGCAGGTACAGTTCATTAATGACTACAGAGGCAGACATCATCAAAACCATAAAATATATCATGTTGCACACATGTTCAACAGTCTCCCCCTTTTTGATGATGGCAACTATGAGTCATTCTGAACTATGAGCCATTATAAATTCACATGCATTTGTAATTCTCATGGCAACTATGAGTCAAAAACATTCTGAAGAAGAGGAAGAAGAGGATTCTCTCCCTATCCCCTTTTGACAATGACTCACATGGTTCTTACCCCCTTTGACACACAGAGTGGATTCTTTGATCAATGACTCACATAATCTTCTCCCCCTTTGACAACATCAAAAGATCCAGAAAAGAGAAAGAGAGACTCACATTAATAACGCACACGAAATGACTTACATGATTCTCTGTTATCTCCTATGTGACATCATTACAAGTGACCATAATGTGGAGAAAACATGTCATTGCAGGCAACATTCCAGAAAATGATATGAAAATACATTCCAATGGTTATACACTTATTAAGGCTGATAAGATAACCAAAGGGAACAACCAATTGTGGAAAGCCAGTTATAGGACGAACAGGGTGGTGTCTCGTGGCTTGGTAAAGACAATGTAAGTGTGAGAGGTGGAGCCACAATAGCATGATTCAATTTCTCAAATAGTGGAGATGGATAGAGCTAGGAGCAACTTTTTGATTTCAAATTTTGCAAGATTTTTAGTGGTTTTCTAGTTTTCAGATTTTTTGAATTTTCTATGTAATGCATGGAAATGATAAATGCAAGCTACAATTGTATGAAGTTAAGACGTGCATGCCACCCTATTGCATGAAAGCATGATGCCAATGATGCTAGGACTTATGCCACATGCCAATGAATGAGAAAGCAATGTGATATCACTTGACAGAGGACACCAATGATTTTGGATACGACTTGAAAGGAGTATCAAGATGATACCACTTGTTGGATGATACCAAGGTGATGTAATCATGGCAGCCTGAATGATTTATGTAGATATGGCAGATGAAGGCAAACAACAAGGAGCATCAAGATACGACTTCTCAAGAGAGAATGGAGGTTCTTTAATCTGAAACCAAGTTCATAAATTAGAGTTATAGATTTTTCAGAATTTTCAGTTATAGAACCCAAATGAGCCAGCTCTTACATTCAGATTGGTTTAATGCTAATGAATTCTGGCCTACTCAGTAGAATCACATGAAGACATTTGCATGCAATTTTAATAGCAGTGAACCAGAAATTCATGTCAAAATAAGATTAACCTTCTCTTATCTTACTCATTCAGTTACATTGGTTCCCTTGAGAGTGACCACAATAAGTGTTGAGTCTAAACACTTAGATGACTTAGATTTGATTCATGAGTGCTACACATTCAGATTTTTCTTTTGAAATCATTTGAAAGATGATTGTTATCATTTTACGAGCAGTCAAGTGTAGCAACCACCTTTTGACGTGAGTGTGCATGTTTACTAGACGCAAGCACCCCCAGTTACTCAGTGTAGCTCACGATTTTGTCTCACTTAGAACAGAGATAGCATAGTCACCTCATGACATATCGTACCTCATTTTCTTTGATGAGGAGATATATTTCTCAGCAATAGTGCCATTGCTCTGCCTTGAGCTTACTTTAAGTGTAGCCACTTTTTGAAATAAACAGATTCAACAAATGTTTAAAAATAATACTTAGCTGAAGTTTCTCGATCAAGGATGCCTTTGTACTCAAAAAAATCTTTCAGATTCAAGACGGCAGAACAAGTCAAAACATGATAAACTAGTTTAAGTCTATTAAGCCCGACCATAAACATTTTCAAGACCATCAAACTTCAAGACTCAAGAAATCATTAATGTTAAACCAAAATCATTCATGTTCAAGGCAATCACAAGACTCTATAAAAGAAAATTCTTCTTGAAGATTTACTCTGATAAATAACCTCAATAATAGATAGGGAATCCTCCAAGAAGTTCAAGGCACTTTGAATCCATGTTGAACCACAAAAGGATGTTAGCAATATGATGCAATGGTTTGATATTAAAAGAGAGTGTTACATATGAGTGGAAGCTTGAGAATCAATGGTGAACACTCCCCCTGAGGTTATGCACTGAGCTCAGACTGGAACAGAAGAGATAAAGTTATCAGGTGCAAGGAAGTGTTGACTCTGACAGTGTGTGATATCGACACCCGGAGCTCAGACATAGGTAATTTTCAGGTAGATAGAACTGTGGGGTCGACCTGTCAAAGGAGTGAGGTCAACCTGTTGAACTGTATGGCAGAGTTTTGACTAGATTTTCATGATGGGTAAACTCCCCCTGAGAAGAAGCAATAGTATGAATATGAAACAAATGCATGAATGCTGTAAAGAAACAACTCCCCCTTACTCTATGGCCTATATGCGACATTGGCGCATGATACGTGGCGGAGGTGAAACCTCACGCATATTGAGTACTTCTAGGCAAGCATAACCTACCTTTCCATACATCAACATGTGATATACCATGGCCATGCAAGAGTGAAATGATGTGAAGTAATTTAAGCTAGATTGATGTTGACTCCCCCTGAGTACATGCATGGGTTGGCAATGAACTATGTAGCCTAAGACTTATGTGAATACACAATGCAATGAAGATGCTGCAAAATGATTGTGCATTTTTGTGTCTTCTAAACATGATGTGCATTAAAGTATGTGAGATCACAAGATGATGCAAACACTCATGAATGCAACTTCATGATGATGCCAATAGACACCCCCTTTGAACAATGCTAACATGAATAACGAGTTGAAAATGCAGCTATGGTATGCATCATCAAAACCAAAATCCAAACATTTCAAGTGGCTGATAGCAAGACTTATGCAACTCATCATCACATCAACTTCATCAGCATAACAAGTTTTTTCATGAATTAAATAGCTGAAATCAAGTATGGTGTGAGCAAGTTATCTAGCTCAAAAGTTCATCTCACACCAGGGGGTTTTACATTTCAAAGAGCAATTCAATTTGCAGAATCTAATGACATTGGGCAGACGTATGATGCACTATCTATATGTCAAGACTAAACATGTAAGATGACTGAACTTAAAAGGTTTATGTACATACCTGTGCCTTGAGCTTTTATTCACCTTATGATCCTTTGTTCAGCTCCAATGCATCCTGCACCCAAAATTCTCATTTGGAATTTTTAGGTACCCAAGATTGCTTGGGTCCTTGTGGGTTAGCAGCTTTGTCATATTCACTAATGTGGCTCATCTGTTTCAGGGAAATCAGATCATCCTTCCTCATTGTATGACAATCATACATGTCATGACCATTTTTCCCATAGTAAAAATAGTGCACAAAAGATTGAGCATTCTTTTTATGTTCATGTGTGTGTGCATGTGCATTTTGTTTTTATGGATGAGCATGGGATTTACCTTTCATGGCATGAAGGTGATGCTTTCCCTTCAAGTGCCAGCACTCTTGGACAGTATGGCCAGACTTACCACAATGAGAGTAGCAAGGATGAAGATTTTTGTTTAAAGCCATGGAGAGTGTCGACCTGCTTGTATGGGAGTGTCGACTCTTCTGACTCCCCATGCAGTTCTGCGTAAATATTTGCTGAGTAGGTCCTCTGCCAGTGTTGACCTATTTCTTTCCTTGCTCTTTCGCTTGTTGTCCTGCTCTAAGCTCATCATTTCTCAAGATAAAATAATCATGCACAGTGTGACCATGTTTACCACAATAATAACAACGGACATTCGTCTTGTGGAAAGCATGGTATTTAGTATTGGACATGTTATGGTGCATGTTTGGATGAGCATGCTGAATTTTACTTTTCTTTTGAGCAGTATGCCCTTTTTGTTGACCACAGGAAGTGGTGGCTTCTGGTGAGCCAGAATCTTAGATTTGGGCAAACATTGACAGGAAATCATTCAAACCTTGAATTTCATTTTCAAGTAAAGAAATATGCTGTTTAGATTCATTAAGACCCTCTTCGCATGCTGCCAATTGCTCATTGAGCATGGCATTTATTGCTTTAAGATTTTGATTTTGTTGTTCTAAAGCATGCAATGTTTCAGAGTGATCATCAATGACAGATTTGCCTTTTTCATGTGCAGCCAGTTTTTCATGCAATTCTTTTTCAGCTTGTTCACGTTCAATTTTCTTTTCCAACAACTCTCTATTCTCTTCTTTCAGAGAATCAATCAGTTTTTGTTGCCATTCAAGATCATCATGGAGACCAACATTTATGTTTCTCAAGAATGAACATTTTTCACATGCAAAATTAGCAGAGCATGAAACATAATTTTTATTTCCTTCAATTAACATCTCATGATAGATTAGCCCATCGGCCATAGTTTGATTATTAGAGATTGACTTAGGTTGGTTTTGAAGTTTTATTACAATTTCTTCCAACCTAGTGATTTCACCATGAAGATTTTTATTTTCATCCCTTAGACATGCAATGCTTTATTTATGCATATCTAGATCAAAAGAGAGAGTGTCGTTAAGCTCTTCAAAAATAGAACACTTTTTACAAAATGAGCTATCATTTTGGTTGATTTTCTTGAGATCCTTTTTCAAATTTTTATTTTCAGTTTTAACCTTTTTGAATTGTGTGATCAACTCATCATAGGCTTCCATAAGCTCTTCAAAAGTGAATTCCTCGGAGTTAGAGTTTATATGTGATGAGGATGTATTGATGGACTGTTCTGCACGGTCGGCCATGAAGCATTCTTGTTCTTGTTCTTCCCTTCATGGATTTTCACCAACTTCTCCAATACTTACTTGGCTGTGCTGCAAGAGGACACAAGATGAGTTAGTCTTAGATCAACTGCAGCTGTAATTAAGTTATATGCAAGAAGATTATCATTGTGTTTGGTCTCATGTTCGGCTAACCAATCAATTGAATTTGATGGCAGCTCATGAGGACCATTGTATATAAGAGTCCACAATTGTGGATCTATGGAGCTAACATATATGAACATTCTCCCTACCCATGTAGAAAAATCTGAACCATCATAAATAGGCGGAGAAACCATCGAAGCATGTGTAGCATATGAAGCCATCTAAATAAACTACACCGGAATCTTTCCCTGCAGATCGTTGGATCTGGGAATGGTAGAGCCAGGCTCTGATACCACTTGTTGGGTCCCGCGAGGTGTAGTCGGATCTAGAAGGGGGGGTTGAATAGATCTTTTCAAAAGCTTTGACCTATTTAAAAACTCTTAGCTATCGGAAGCAGGAACCATTCCTATAAAGTGAATGAATCACTTAGGCATAATGCACAGTGAAAATAATTAGAGTGGCTCAAATGAAAAGACTTGGATTACAAGCGATGAATCGTCAACACTTCTTTAAGCACTTTTGTGATCTTTGAGAGATACAAGCCTTATAGAGTAGGGATCATAAAGCATAACACTAGAACATGAATTAGCTTGTAACAAGCGTGCGTGTGTGTGTGCTATGTTGATCACTCAAAGTGCATATGTGTGTGAATGTAGTGGTGATCAACCAAGGTGCATGCGAGTCTAAGCAAGGGAAACACTTAGTAATACTTTCACCTTCGTGCCTGTGTGCAAGGGTGCAGCAGGTCGCCCAAGGGATGCAGTCAAAGTGCTAAGCCCAATTAAACCACAGATAAAACTGAAAGTGCAAATCTGAGTGCTTGAGTATGTAAACAAGATAACCAAGTATGGAAGCACACGAACCTGTGAATGGGGGTAGAAGATAAAGAGCAATCGCATACGATGAACAACCCACAACACAGGGATTTTTAAGGTGGTTCGGTTACAACCCCGCATCCTATGTCCACCCCTCACCAAAACTCGGTGAGGCTTTCCTGCTGACTCACAGTTTGACCGGGGACATGCCCCAAACCACAGAACAGAGAAAACCCTCTTTCTGTCTTCCTACACACAAAGCCGACAGGGACGGCTACACTGCAGATCGGAGAACTCCAGATTACCTTCCTACTAACCACCGGTAGGGACGATCTTCAGTTTCAATAGATTGAATGAAATGAAAATAGAACAAGATGAAAATGCTCAAATGATGTGACACACCCTTGGACTTAAGCAAGCAAGCACATTCGCATTCAAATGGGCCATTTTGGGCCACCGCTCTCCCGTCGCTCACCCAAGCCCGTGGTGACTTGGCAATGCCAAGTGGAGGATGTGAGGGTTGGGCCCTTGCTGGTAGAGGGTCAACAAGGCCAAGATTTGATTCCCAAAGGATGAGGAGACCAAATACAATGGGGCCGACAAAGTGCCAAATGCACCGGTGACACTCTTCCCACGGTGGTCACTCAAGGCAACAGGGCTTGAGGAGCGAGCTCTCACTCTCACGGCCAGCGGAACTAAGAACTAATATTGAAAGATAAGCACAAATGAGAGCAAGGTTTTAGAGCACTTACTCGACCGGTTTGAAGAAACCGGTCCCACTCGGAGACGAGGGCGAGCGGGGAAGCGTGGGTTCCCCACACGCCACGCCGGGGTAGCTTGACCTGCTCAAACGATTACAATACTACACCTCTCGTAGGAGGGGCACCTTGGGGTGGGGGTTAATGGATATTACAACTAAAACTACCTCCACACAGGGAGGGGCCTTTAGCCGGCCAAGCGGGGAGGGGAACTTGAGAAAGGAACATCGAAGATGGGAGGCTGCCGGTTCTATCCACGTTCTGTGAGTGCTGACAGATGATCGAAGAAATGGTTGCTACGACTGCTACCAAATTGTGTTTGGGACGAAACCACCTTGAAAATCTTCGTAGGAGGCTAGGAAAGTCATCCAAATTTTTTTGATTTCTTCTGGCGCCGATGCTGGTCTGGGTGGAGGCCCGAACAGGGTGGCAGATTCTCAGACTGGCAGCTTCTGGTTTCCAATAGCAGGTTGCAGAGGATGCCCCGGCAGCTCTCGAAATCAAAATCAAGCACTGCCAGAGTTTTTGGAACTGTGGACGAGTCCTCTTCGCAGCAAAACTGGCGGGGAAGCCAAACGATGCCGGAGAAGACCAGGGGACTCTGAACAATGATGACAGGTCGGTGCAGGCTGTGGGAAGCAGAACCGCATACCCGAGGGAGAAAATGGATAACTCTGGTCCACGGATGTCGATCAAAGTTCTGCTTCTTGATTCTGAAAGTAGACAGGACGAGGAAGAACTTTGTGGAAGATCTCTTGAGCTAATTCTTTCGAGGTTCGTCGTGGTAAAGCTTCTATTCCGGTTCAGGTACTCTGCAGGGGCAGCTCTGTGCAGTTGTGGGCGAACGGACCTCTCGGGCAGTACCGAGCTCAGATGGGGGTGAAACCACCGCCGTGGCGAAGAAGACAGGTAGACGCTTCTATGGATTCCACTTGTGCCTTAAGATTCGCAGGGAGGTGATCGTGATGGCTTCTGCAAGCTACTGATTCATCTGCATCTTCTGGACTGCAAGCAGCATCTTTGACATAGCCTCCAATTGACCTAGAAAGAAGAAGAAGAAGGAAGTATAGGGTGAAGGGGGAAATGGGGAATGGTGGTGGGAAGGTGTGGGAGTATGGAATGGTGCTAGAGGTAGTGGGGAGGTGGAGGAAGAAGGGGAGGGCGCAAGGCTCAGTTGGAGAGAGGGTAATGGGATATGCAAAGGGGTGGTGGGAATGGAGGGAGAGAGGGGCGACCTTAGTCTAAGGGGAGGAGGGAGGGGCGGCCAAAACCAATGGAGGGAAGGATTTCAAATTTCCAATTGGGCTTGGGAAGTGGAGGATTGCATGGGGAAGAAGGAAAGGTGTGTTGGAAAGAGGTGGGGGTGGTTGGGGGTTGGAGGGTGGAGTGGGGATTGGGGGTCTCTTCCTTGGAACTATGGGGTGGAGTAAAGATGGATATGGGGAAGTGGAGGGGCCTTAATGGGGTAGGTGGGAGGGTGGAGGTGGTTGGGAGGGGAGGAGAGAGAGAAAGGGGCGAACCTAGGAGAGAGAAAGAGGGAGAGAGAGAGAGAGAGGGGTGGGGTGTGGAATCTCTCCCCTAGGGCTTCTCACCCAATATTGGAATCACTCCATTAGAACTAAATTTGAACACTCAATTAGAAATCTTTTGCATTGATTCATTCATTAGTCCAAAAGGAAGGAAATGGGGCCCTATATATAGGCAACCCACATTTTACAATAAGACCCTGACAAAAGACTCAATGACAAATAACCGAGGGGGTAGGGGGCTCTTGGGCCAAGCCTGAAGAATTGGGCCCAATAGCTAACTAAACAATCTAATGACACTCAAACTTAAGAAAATAAATGCAAGACCTAGGGACATGACTCAAATAAAATGAAAATTACATCAAATGACTCAAATAGATAGCACAAAAAGGATAATTGGGCCTTTATAGAGAGAGGCCCGAACTCAAACGACGTCAGAGTGTGAAGAAGACCCTAGCCAAAGGGAGTTGTGGATGATGCCTCCATCATCAAACAAGATATGGAGATATGCTAGAATGAAGTAGATCTTGTCTGAGATTGTTGGATCTTGAATCTGTTGCTTTGATCTTCCTTTGATCCCTTTGAGTTGATGGAGAAGATACAGGATGTAGCTTTGATCTTCCCTTGAGTTGATGAAGAGGTTTGGATGTAGCTTTGATCTTCCTTTTGATCTCCTTTGTGAGCTTGCTTGCTTCTCTTCTTCCTTGAAGATTGAGGGCTTCAGATGTAGGCTTGAATCCCTTGGATTGGATGTAGAACTTCTGTACGGAGTATTGTTCACGGCTACAGTACCTCTTCTTCCTTGGAGCTCTTCTAGACTCTCTTCATCTCTCTTTGCTCCAAATGATCAACTAGGGTTTTTAACCCTCTTGTATTGGTTTTATTTCTCTTTGGATGGTCAATAAACACATCCCAGACCAGATCCATATTTTGTGGGTGATTAGGTGACTTTTGGATTAAAGAAATCCATGGGGAATGGCCCTTCTCGAAGTAAAAAAACAAAGTCAACATTGATGGCTCGGGGCTGGCGGTCGACCTGTGGCTTCTGGCGGTCGACCGCTACTGAGAAACGTTGTAGATGGATGTTCCCTGGGATTTCCGGTCGACCGCTACTGGGCTGGAGGTCGACCGCCACTGAGAGAGGTGCAGACTGGGAGCTTCTGGCTGGGGCGGTCAACCGCCCCTGGGCTGGCGGTCGACCGCCAGCTGGGCAGACTTTCGATTTTCCCGGGTCGGTCCGTTAACTGCTTTAGCTCGTCACTTAAGTTCTTTAGCACCCCATTCATGTCTGTAACATCACTCTTGACAGTCTAGAAGGTGTCAACTGAGTCTTTGACTTTGGTTTCTCTTGGTTATGCTTCTTTGTGCATCGACCTTAACTATCTTCAAGACTTCTATTGATTATATTGCTCTTACAATCAAAATTTTGTTGCGGGGGCTCCGCCCCCAGAATCCCCCACAAGGGGGGCTGCCCCCTTGACCCCCGTGACCTGACCGCGCAGGTCGATCCGCGTGCGAGGGCGCAACATTGAGCTTTCACATTTTCCATCTCCACTCCATTCCATGGATTATCTTGTGGCTTGCTATCTAGAAGTTGCACTGACCTTGAACCATCCATAAGGCAAGATATGCACTGACCATATGAGGAATATGCAATGACCATATGTGTGATGCTATTCAGCTTGATTTCTGTGCTTGAAACAAGCTAGATTTTCATGCCTCCAATATTGTCATATGCCTTGATATCTGGGTATCCAATTGCCTAGATTTGTGTGTCATTCTTGATCTTTTGCGCTCGAAGTATAATGACCTAAAATGTATGATTCTATCAAATGCAGGTATAGTTCATTAATGACTACAGAGGCAGACATCATCAAAACCATAAAATTAATCATGTTGCACACATGTTCAACAGGCATTTCTTCGTGGATCGGTGACCTCGGGGTGCGAAATCTTCTGTGGAGATAGGGAGATGGACTCCCAGCTCATGCACTTTCTTTCCCATGAGTTTTGTAGGCCGTGGCGAGCCGAGCGGGTTTATTTTCGCATTTTGGGCAAAATCCATGTTTTTGGGGAGTGAGCCAGATCTCTCGTTTCGTGGGATTTTTGACTGATCAAAGGGTATAGATGCATGTTAGGGTGCTTGGGGATGGATTCCCCATTGTTTCCCCTTCACCCGGGGGTGAATGGGGCGTTGAACGGCTTTTTGGTGTGTTTCCCGCCGTTCTCAGTTTTCCGGCTTAAACACGGTCTTACAGAAGCCGCTTATAAGGTGAGACGGTCCCCAGGGTGACCGTTTATCGTCTGTTTCACCGTGTTTTGGGGTAGCGGCCCTGCGATAGACCGCTCTACCTGTCTGGGTGGTCTAAGGTAGACCAATTTTATGGTTGGGCGGTTTCGGTCTGACCGCCACCTGCCCCTTTATGTCGATAAGGTAAACGATCCATCGTTCGACCGTGTAACTATTGGACGGCCCAAAGGCCGACCATGTACCTAGTGGAGCCAGCGTGACTCCCGAGGTGGTTGTGGCCGTTGCGTTTTAACCATTACACAGTGTTGGGTCTATACGGTCAAGGGTTTGGCCGTTTAGTCCTTTGCACGGTCCTGGGTTAGGCCGTGTACGTTTCCATGGTCACGAGATGACCGTTCAGCTTTCGTGTCGTTGGGTGACTGGACGGCCCCAAGGGGGACCGTTCATGTACCCAAGCGGCCTATCGTTGGACCGTGTAGGTCTCGAACGGTCTGGGTAAGGCCATGTGGTTTCTCGTTCTGTCCAGAGCTTGAACGGCCCCATTTGAGTCGTTCATTGTCTGGAGTGGTCCAAGGAGGGGCCGTGCATATCTTGCACAGCCCAAGGAGGACCGTTTATAGGGCTTATAGGCGGTTAGTAGGTGACCGTGCCAGATTATCAAACGGTCTGTATAGAACCACTTGAGTTCTGAGGTGGTCCACAGACTGACCGTGTTTACAGGAACGGCCTAGGGTGGACCATTTACTGTGTTTTGTCTAACCGGTGGTTCTTTCCTTGCCGATTCGAGTCCCGGGAAGTGGTGTTCTCAGCTTGTGACACCGTACATTGGTGTGAGTGCGGTGGGGTTCCCCCGTATGTCGTAGTTTCCTGCGGAAGATGGTTCCCGACTAGGCCAAGTGTTCAGCCTTGGACTGTGAGTCCAGTTGCCAGCTTGGGGCTGGAGGTCTCCCGCCTTTCCATAGGATGGGGAATCGGCGTGGCGGCTTGTGAGCTACCTTGGGAATCATGCTTCAGTGTTTTCCGCGTGGGCCATATGTGTTGAGTTATGGTTTTGATGATTGTTGTAATTGTTAAGTTATGATTTGGATGATAACTAAACTTAATGTGTGCTTTAATGATGATAACTAAACCTGTGATGATTACACATGTTCTTGATGATTGTGCTCATTCATCTTATTTTTTATGTTGGGTTTGCAAGAGGCAAGAGGTTTCATAATCTCTTTAATGTGAACAAGCATGGTATTAACCATGACTATTTTACTTGCAGGATCAACTCATGGTAGCCACCTGGTAAACCAAACGTGTGGATAAGCACCATGCTCCTCTGCAATCCAAAACAGGTGGTATATGTCATTTACTGTCAAGAACCATTGGTCCATATACTCAGTACAAATCCTTAAGGTCAAAGGAGTTTGATGCCACAAACGTGAATGAGCTGCTCAAGGGTTTAAAGGGCTAAACGAGAGAAACCCGGGGCTTCCCCTACCAACGGTCGACCGCCGGTCCAGGACTGGTCGACTGCCAGCAGCGGTCGACCGCCCAGACAGGGGCGGTCAACCATTTTTCCCAACAAGCAACGGACTGAAACCTGTAAAATTCTGGTCCACCGCCAGCCCTCCACCGGTCGACCGCCAGCCCCGAGGCCCTCTTTGTTGACTTTTGTGTCAAGTTCGAAAAGAGGTCCTTCACCCCATTTCTTTAATCCCAATGCTCCCAAGCACCCCAGATTTTGTGGATCTAGATCTGGGACTTGTCTCCTAACCTTCAAAGGGTTATAAAACCTCTCTTTGAGGTCATAAACCCTAAGAGGCTCCAAGAGAACAAGAGAGATCAAGTTGGCTCAAGGAAGAGGAGGAATATCACTGTAGCCATGAACAGTGATTCGAAGATCAAAGCCTCATCATAGTTGAAGATCCAAGATCTATTTTGAAGCCTTCATCTTCCCATGAATTGAAGCAACACCAAATCAACCTAGAGAGATCAAGATAGTAGCTATCAAAGGAAGGTTACTGCAACGATCATGAACAACATTCCTTCCACCAAGTTCTTCATCCGATCGAAGCCATTCAAGCATCAACTGAAGCCATTCAGTCATCTTCTAAAGCCAAGGAGTTCCAATCAAGCAAGGATCTCAAGAAGAGCTTAAGGGAAGGCTGTCCAAGTGAAGATAAGAAGAAGTACTATAGCAGTGAACAGTACTCCGTGCAAGGAAACCTACATCCAATACAAGGCCATTCAAGCTGAGTCTCAAGCCATTCAGGTGAAGAAGGAATCAACGCGAACATCCGGAGCATACACTCAGGGGGAGCCTAAATCAGGAGCATTCTAAACTGTGGTCTATTTACTTTGGTGTCTTGTGCTTTAAGTCTCATATTTGTGCTTCATCATAAATAGCAATAACTTGTGTGTGTATGGATCGTGTTGGATCTGTGGTTGTTTGTGTGTGTGTCGTAATTGATTCGTGTGTGTACGTGGATCTTCCTAGATCTGCGTTTGTGTGTGTGAGGGTCTTTTTGGATCCGTTCGATCTTGTGTGTGTGGTTGTGATCCGGTTGTCGGATCGTGTTGGAGTTCATCTCCGTGTGTGTGTGTGTGTGTGTTGGAGCTTGTCTCCGTGTGTGTGTTGGGGCGCATCCCCGTGTGTGTGTGCAGGAGTCGTCCTGCGTGTGTGGTTCGAGCGTTGTCTCCGTTTGGGGATTTATCCCCGAGTGAAGTCTCACCGGGTTTGGTGAGGGGTGGACGTAGGATTGCCGTCGTTGCATCCGAACCACCTTAAAAATCGCTGTGCATTGTGTGTTATTTGTGTGGTTTGATTGTTTTCGTTGTATGGTCGTGTGGGAATGGTGAGTTTGAAAGAATTGGTTAATTAGTTTTCAATTGCTAATTATTGTTTACCACATATTTTGTAAAAAGCCAAAAGTTTTCTTAAAATTGGTAAACACCCAATTCACCCCCCTCTTGGGTGTCATTGATCGCGGGACTTCAATTGGTATCAGAGCCAAGGCTCTAATTTCATAGATCTAACGATCTAGAGTGATCCAGATCAATGACTACCATTATGTACACCTTGAATTCTCCACCGGTGTTTGATGGTTGCAATTTTGATTTATGGTTAGGAAGGATGTGCAGTCTAGTAAACTCATATGATCCTAAGTTATGGAAGCTTATCTCACATGGTCCTTATGAGTTGCCTAAAGATAAATCTGTCTGGACCGCAGATTCCAAGCTCAAACATGATCAAAATTGTTTGGTTCTAAAATTGCTTATTGCTGCAGTTGATTCTAATCATTTCCCTTTTGTCTCCCATTGCAGATCCGCGAAGGATATCTTGGTCGGCTTAACCAAAGTCCGGGAAGAGCATGAAGATCAATGTCTTGTGGCAGGCACGAGTTATCAAGGGAGTGATCAGCAAGTTGAATCAAGCTCAAAGGTAAATTCTGATTCTGATAATGAAGATGAATTCAACTATGAAGAGTTATTGATTGCATATGATGAGCTTGCTGATAAATACGAGAAGGTTAAGTCTGAAAACAAAAAATTGGAAAAGAATGTTGGACAAAATAAATGTGATTCTCCATGTAAAGAATGCACACACTTGAAGGAATTGATTGATGGTCATGTGTTCGACATTGAAATTCATAAAGATCAAATATCTTCTTTGAGAAATGAAAATAAAGAGCTGAGAGAGAGAGTAAGTCTTATGAACAATGGTCAAAATGAGTTTGCTCATGATAAAAATCTTGAAATGAAAATGAGAAACTGAAGGAATTGAACAATACCATTTCTGAAAGATTGCTCATTTTTGAAAAAGGAAAAAGTTTGCTTGCTGATCAATGTGAAGAAATGCATGTGATGAAACACGAAATGGAAACCTACAAAATCATCAACACCCAATTATATGAACAAGTCAAGACTTGTGAAAATAAGATGGTTTCCTATGAATTGCATATTTCATCACTTGAAAAAGAAATTTCTAATTTGAATGCTTCTTTATCTAGATTTGTCAATGGTCAAGAAAACTTGGATAAACTGTTGGGAATGAAAGTAAACTTTCAAAGAGAAGGGCTGGGGTTCGATCCTGTGAATAAAAAGAAATTTGAAAGTAAAATATATACTTCATTTGTTCATGACAATTGTGCATCTACCACCTCTACATCTTACTCCCATCAACCCACTATATCAAGAACCCAATCAAATCAAAAAAATAATGTGAATGTCCAAAAGCTTCAAAAAGAAAACAAAAATCAGAAAATCAACATGCATCAAAAATCTAATAATGCTACTAGCATCTCCATGCATGTTGAACATACTTCTTCCACACACACACAACCACCTAGAAAGAAATTCTCATGTTTTTATTGTGGAAAATATGGACATGCCATGCATGATTGTTTTATGAGAAAGAATGATGATTTAGAAGCATGTAGGAAAAGAATGAAACCTTTTGCAAATGGGAAACAAGAGTGGAACAAAAAATCACATGCTCCAAAGAATCCTCGTGCATTTAAGAACTCAAAGTCATGTTGCAACTACTGTGGTAAATTTGGACATATGGTGCATGATTATTTTCTGAAGAATATTGATGATTTGAATGTTGTTATGAAGTGGAAGCAACATGCCAAAGATGCTGCTAACCCACAAGGACCCAAGATGGTTTGGGTACCTAAGAATGCCAAATGAGAAATTTGTTTTGCAGGTGTGCCTTGGGAATGTAAAGCATGAATTCTGTTTTTATCACGAAGGTAAGACACACAAGTGGGATAAATCAGGTTAAAAGAAAAAGTAAAACTGAAATTTAGAAATTCATGTGATATCCCTCTCATTCTCTTCAGTAATTATGTCATTGTTTGATTCATATTGTGCTAAATTATCTTGTGTTGATGCACATGTTTGTTAATGCATTCCATCCATAGATAGTTGCATACACTTGTGCATATCATCCTCATATAGCATCTTGTTGAAGTGGTGCCTTGAAGCCATCAATAAAATTCACTACGTTTGTTGAGCTTGCATACACCCTCATGTTTGCATACGCTCTTTCACACTCTGTCATGCTATAGTTGAACATTATGAATTCATGTCATAATGCACAACAATCCTCCTACCTTCATCATCCATGGGTACATAGTATATCAAATGGTGACATGTGGAAGGGCAGGACAAGCCTGTCTGAAAACTATCACTACGGTGAGGTGATCTTTGGATCTAAGTTCTCCGCCTAGTACTATGAGTCATTTACTTAAAAGGTTGCATATGGGATAGGATTGTCACCGAACATCTTGCATTCATGCACACACTAAGGGGGAGCAATCACATTCATCATATAGGCTTAATGTTTAGGTTCACATATGAATCATGCATTGCATCTAGATTTGTCTAAGAGATGATGGTTGTTAAATTATTTTGGCATGTCACTGTCAATAAACTTAAATCAAAATTGACAGCTTAAGTCCTCTTGCCATTGGATGCAGATTACACTCCCCAAGTCCAAATGATGCTGGTCATCCATAGTCAGGCTTGAGTCAACTAAACATATACCATTGCAAGGATAAAAAATGATGAAAACCTTCTCAATTGCCACAAGGAGATGAGATACCAGAAATTGAACAACCTCCAGGATCGACTTGAGCATAAGCTGGTGGAAGTCCTAGTACGTGCTAAAGCAAGTGCCTAAGGCATGGTATGAAAGGTGGAAAGCTTGAAAATGATGAATGCTCAAGGCACAAGTATTGAAAATAAATTTCTGATCTCTATTTTGGAAAACAAAAAAAATGTTGTTAGAATGCATTACATATTTTTTAATCACCATTGCATCAATGCACTTCATGATTCTAAAAATTCATATGCTTGTTTATCATTGCATGACTATGTGGTATATCAAATGGTGATTTGATGAAAGGCAAGTCATTCTTGTCTGAAGACTATCACCATGCGTGAGAATGTATCTCCGCCTTGTACCACGAGTCACTTGTCCATTTAGGTCATAGGTTGCATATATTTTAAAAATAAAAATGTCATTGTGTATTTTGTGCACATGGAAAGGGGGAGCTTATCTTTAAATGAATGTGTTCGAATTGTGAGTCTAACTCATCCTCGTGGACATGCATCTCATACTCATTGCCATATCTAATTGATCATGACATTGCTGTGTGAGTTTCGGGATTTCTATGGCTGCATAATGTTCAGATAATGTCGAACATGAAATATTCCTCACATATATTGCTTCATCTGAACTACTCAACAATAAATGGCTACCCTCGCTTTAGGCTACTGTCAAGCTTGCTTCTTTTTAAAGGCATGTGGTGATGCTCATTGAACTCAGGTATGCATTCTAAAAACTTGACACTTTGTTACTCTAGTTTGATAAGTGAAGATCTTGAAAAATGTGTGTGAAATGATTGGTCATTGAATACCTCTCAAACTTGAACTGCATGATTACATCTGAATTGAACTGCCCTTCTGGTATATCAAATGGCGTTTATGGAAGAGTGGATTATGTCCACTTGGAAGCATTCCCTATGCGTGAGCTGGGTCTTCGGACTAAAATCTCTGCCTTGTACCAGATCTTGACAATTGTAACTGGCTTATGTAAGGTTGATCTGTGAATGGATCCTTGACTTGAGCTAATTATATTCAAGATATGTTTTGATCAAATGATCTAAACATTTGACTTGTGGATGATTTCTCATTTGAAAATTATGAAATGCTATTGAAAATCTGATTTTGAATAATTCTGAAAATTGGGTTGCATTGCTTAATTTTTGATCATGTATGCACCTTTATTATAAAGATCATGTCATGAAAGTTGATTGTTTGATTCAAGAATAAAATGTGATTGCCATTCATCTCACCAGTTTGAAAAATAAGCACGTGCATCTCATTTTTGCATTGCATTCTTATATCCTCATAGGCTGCATTGCATTAGAACGCATGACATTGCATATCATTAGTCGCACTTGGTTCATTTAGTTGGCATCCATTCCATTGGTATCAAATTGACATCACATTGCTCGCATGCATGTCATAGTGCAGTTGCATAAACTCCAATGTGTGCCTGTGTGCTATCATATGCTATTAAACCCCATCCTTTGGCACTTCTATGACCTTATGTCCTCTTGATAAATAATGCTACATTTGAGTTATTATTGGAGTGTTTCTTTCTGTACACTATGGGGGAGTTCTTATTTCATAAGTGCATCTGTTTAGGGGGAGCTGTCTTGTTATGTGTTCATGATGTTTTCGATATACATGCTGAATCAAATTCGCACACTTCTTGCACAAAATGTGAAAATGAGTGTTAAAGATAATGATATATGAATTTCTTTTCAACACTCTTGAGATATTAAACTTGCTGCATGTATAATGAAGAGACAATTGAGGAAAAAGTTGCCTACCCATCCTTGTTGAAAAATCTGAAATAAAAATGAAAGATAGAGTAATGCTCGGTCTCACTGAGTAAACTGGGCACATGTCACCTAAGACATGATGTGGTTCATATCTAAAAAGTGTTGACTAGTACCTCTGTTCAAAATGAGGTGAAATGGTTCAGTATTCTGAGTAACTGGGGATTCTGGCATGAGCTCCATGCGTCTACTCGCGTAAAAATGAATCATCTTGAACCTGATCACTCTTAAAAAATTCTGTCTATCTTGAGTTGAAAAATGATGCTGAAAACTCATTGTGGTAGAGCGTAGTCTCCAATACGCTGTTCTCAAAATTGAAGTGAAGTTTGTAAAATGTCTCCTTGTGTTAATCTGAAAATCTGAATATCCATATTACAACTATCATTTTTCATGTTTCTCACTTACACATCTGGAAATTTGATTTAATATGTATTCAGAAAGTTGATTGACTATATTAGTAATTGCATGATTCTCCTATATAATTACACAACCTCCCATGTGCTACACATGTGCATTCCGATTATCATGATTCTCTTGCATCCTTCTTATACCCACTCCCTTCTTCAATTAGTAAGGGAGTGATATACTTGCATGTCTATATATATGTATCTGCCTGACTGCATTGAGTGCTTATCATGTCTCATCAATTGTTTGTATATAGCCTCATGCATTTCATAAGAAATTTAAAATTTTGAAAAATTACTGAAAATCTCACAAATTTGGACTTCAATTTGTTTACACTTGCCATATGGGGTCTTTGCTTTCCAATGGTATCATGCTTGCATTCATAGTGTCATCACATGCTTGCGTTGAGTTCTTATGCATTTTCAGAAATTACAAAAATCAAAAATTTGAAAATAAACGAAAATCTTTTGCTGTGCCATCCTGCTCTTTCATATTGTGAAAATCTGGTATGGGATCTAGTTTTTGAATGCTATCTTGCTGAATGCCTCATCTTGTGAACATCTCCATTGTCTCCCATCCTTGAGGCCAATCATTCCATTCAATTGGCATCAACATATGCTTGATTGAATTTATGTTGCATGGTATCATATTGTTTTGTGCAACTATCACCAATTGATCTCATCTAATTGGAATCATGTGATTTGTTCATCCATGATTTGCCCTTGCAGCTTGTTCTGATTTGCTAAGATGGGCTCTTTTTACCTCAAAGGAAGATAAGCTTGTTAGTCCTCTTTTGGATTCCTTCAGCTTGATGATATTGTTGATCATGTCCCAGGGCGAGAAAGTGTTGCATTATCCCATTTTTTGATTATGTCAAAGGGGGAGAAAATTGATGTTTGTGTATGACAAGGGGAGAGACCACTGTTATATCATCATAAGTTTATCATTAAGTTTGTCATCATCAATAAGTTTGTCATCATCAAAAAGGCGGAGATTGTTGAGTTATGGTTTTGATGATTGTTGTAATTGTTAAGTTATGGTTTTGATGATAACTAAACTTAATGTGTGCTTTAATGATGATAACTAAACCTGTGATGATTACACATGTTCTTGATGATTGTGCTCATTCATCTTATTGTTTATGTTGGGTTTGCAAGAGACAAGAGGTTTCATAATCTCTTTAATGTGAACAAGCATGGTATTAACCATGACTATTTTACTTGCAGGATCAACTCATGGTAGCCACCTGGTAAACCAAACGTGTGGATAAGCACCATGCTCCTCTTCAATCCAAAACAGGTGGTATATGTCATTTACTGTCAAGAACCATTGGTCCATATACTTAGTACAAATCCTCAAGGTCGAAGGAGTTTGATGCCACAAACGTGAATGAACTTCTCAAGGGTTTAAAGGGCTGAACGGGAGAAACCTGGGGCTTCCCCTGCCAGCGGTCGACAGCCGGTCCAAGACCGGTCGATCGCCAGCAGCGGTCGACCGCCCAGATAGGGGCGGTCAACCATTTTTCCCAGCAAGCAACGGACTGAAACCTATAAAATTCCGATCGACCGCCAGCCCTCCACCGGTCGACCGCCAGCCCCGAGGCCCTCCTTTGTTGACTTTTGTGTCAAGTTTGAAAAGAGGTCCTTCACCCCATTTCTTTAATCCCAATGCTCCCAATCACCCCAGATTTTGTGGATCTAGGTCTGGGACTTGTCTCCTAACCTTACAAGGGTTATAAAACCTCTCTTTGAGGTCATAAACCCTAAGAGGCTCCAAGAGAACAAGAGAGATCAAGTTGGCTCAAGGAAGAGGAGGAATATCACTGTAGCCGTGAACAGTGATTCGAAGATCAAAGCCTCAGCATAGTTGAAGATCCAAGATCTATTTTGAAGCCTTCATCTTCCCATGAATTGAAGCAACACCAAATCAACCTAGAGAAATCAAGATAGTAGCTATCAAAGGAAGGTTGTTGCAACGATCATGAACAACATTCCTTCCACCAAGTTCTTCATCCGATCGAAGCCATTCAAGCATCAACTGAAGCCATTCAGTCATCTTCTAAAGCCAGGGAGTTCCAATCAAGCAAGGATCTCAAGAAGAGCTTAAGGGAAGGCTGTCCAAGTGAAGAGAAGAAGAAGTACTGTAGCAGTGAATAGTACTCCGTGCAAGGAAACCTACATCCAATACAAGGCCATTCAAGCTGAGTCTCAAGCCATTCAGGTGAAGAAGGAATCAACGCGAACACCCGGAGCATACACTCAGGAGGAGCCTAAATCAGGAGCATTCTAAACTGTGGTCTATTTACTTTGGTGTCTTGTGCTTTAAGTCTCATATTTGTGTTTCATCATAAACAGCAATAACTTGTGTGTGTGTGGATCATGTTGGATCCGTGGTTATTTGTGTGTGTGTTGTAATTGATTCATGTGTGTATGTGGATCTTCCTAGATCTGCATTTGTGTGTGTGAGGGTCTTTTTAGATCCGTTCGATCTTGTGTGTGTGGTTGTGATCCGATTGTCGAATCGTGTTGGAGTTCATCTCCGTGTGTGTGTGTGTGTGTGTTGGAGCTTGTCTCCGTGTGTGGGTTGGGGTGCGTCCCCATGTGTGTGTGCAGGCGTCGTCCTGCGTGTGTGGTTGGAGCATTGTCTCCGTTTGGGGATTTATCCCCGAGTGAAGCCTCACCGGGTTTGGTGAGGGGTGGACGTAGGATTGCCGTCGTTGTATCCGAACCACCTTAAAAACCGCTGTGCATTGTGTGTTATTTGTGTGATTTGATTGTTTTCGTTGTATGGTCGTGTGGGAACGGTGAGTTTGAGAGAATTGGTTAATTAGTTTTCAATTGCTAATTATTGTTTACCACATATTTTGTAAAAAGCCAAAAGTTTTCTTAAAATTGGTAAACACCCAATTCACCCCCCTCTTGGGTGTCATTGATCGCGGGACTTCAATATGTGTGGCCTCGGACTGTGAGTCCAGCTGTCCAGCTTGGGGCTGGAAGGCTTCTCAGTTCCCTTCCCAAGGGAATGGTCTCGGCGGCTCGTGAGCTACCTCGGTAATCATGCTACTGTGGTTTTAGACCTAGGGTTTAGGCTAGATTAACGGCATTACGTCGTTGCGTACGACGGTCTTGACCCCGAGTCTTGTGACTCAAGGACCGTTGGATTTAGTGAGTCTAGAGGACTGTCCAGAGTCTAGTGACTCAGCGCCACTTGGTTCTTCTCGACTTTTGCACAGGGTGCGTGTGTGTTTCTCAGAGTTTCTTCTTGGAGAGTGGTCACATTAGTGACTCCCCACTAGTCATAGTCTTCCGACACGCGAGTGGTCCCACCAGGGAGTGGTGGCGAAGCTATCTCGAGAGACGATTTTTGGACTGGTTTCCGTAGGGCCCCACGTTTGACGCCAGAGTCCGACTGAGGGGAAAACCAGTCAGAGGGCCAGACCTAGGACATACGGTATGTGTGTGCACAAGTGGTTGGGGGTAGTGGACCCGTGATGATGAGCGTAACCCCAGCTAGTCACTTACTTTGTGGTTACAAGTACGGTGTCTCAGTTCCCGCTGGGCTGAAGGGAGACACCTGAGGCACGGTCTAAGCCGTCAGTGGACGCATCCAGCCTTGCTTCTGGTGGGCAGGTACTCCTGTCACATGAGACGTGACTCTCCTGTTCTGGTTTTGTTTCCCGTCTGCGAGACGTGGTTTTCTGGACCATCCGGTGTTTCCGAGGTAGTGGCCAATGTGCCAGTGCCTTCACCAAGGTGGCATCTTGTTAGAGTTGTGTTCACGACAGCATGGTCATCCCCCTACCTTGGACAGCGTGGTCCAGGTTGGCCTTGTCTGGGAGGACATGCCTTCACGACGGAGCTACCGTGAGTGTTTCTTCAGTAGGCCTGGTGTTAGAGTGGTCCGGTTCCCGATTGTGAGATCGGGATTTCTCTTTCTGCTTGACTGGTACAGTAGGAGTAGCTGTAGTGCTGAGTTTTGACCGACTACCGATTCGCTGTTCCTACTGTAGTTGTAGCTATTTTTCCTTTTCGTTATGTTCTTAGTTGGGGTTCCACGGGATCCCTACTGAGCCAGTGACAGGAGGCTCACCACTGCTTTTCATGTGCTGTGGTTCTTCCTCGAGGTTCGAGGGTGCTGTTCAGAGGTTCTTAGTTGCCAGCTCACCGGGCTTGAGTGTTCACTTGGCATGTGGTACGTTTTACTACTTTAGATTGTACTTTCTATTAGACTGGACTCTGCTGCTATAGTTGTTTATTTATTTCTGTTAATTGTTGATTTTTCCTGTAGTATTTAATATTTCTTTGTGCCTCCACACTCCTTTTTAGCCCTTCCGAGCCCTCGGGCTCGTGGGCGGCGGCCCAGGATTCGAATGGTATCGGGTTCTTCCCAGTATCCGGATCTTGGGTCGTCACAGTTGGTATCAGAGCGGTGGTTATGGACGTACATAGGAATTCAAAATATTACAGTGATTAGAGTCCATAAGGTCCAGTACGGTCGGTAGCTGGCATAGGGTTTCGTGCATGTTTTTTGCTTGATTTCTCACTTGAGAGCTTGAGTGCGCCACGCGGTGCTGTTAAGGTGCATTGCTGTGTTCAAGATTTTTGCAGCGAGGTCAGGTGGCTGGCGAGGACTGTTTGTGGTAAAGTGGCCGTGAGCGTCATCTGAGGGAGCTGTTGTTGAATCTGGCCACTCTAGCGTGGGTTTATCTAGCCCCTAAGATGTTAAGGTTGAGTTTTAAGGTGGCAGAGCGGGTGTTCTGATCGAGAAGTGTGCTCGGGTGAGCGGAGGATCTTCTCGGTGAGCTGCTGTTTCGTCGAACCTGATGTCCTTTTCATGCTCTGTGGTGTCAGGAATGACGTGTCGGTCCCGGTTATTCTTGCAGATTTCGAGGTAGGATTGGGCTGTGGTGTCCCAGTAAGTCTTGCTCCTACGGTCTTATGTGCGAATGGGTTGTGTTCGCCTTGGATTTGGTTGAGATGAGAAGGTTCCGCGGTGGTTTCGGGACTCGAGGATGAGCATCGGCGGTTGTCGATTATGGCTCGTGTTGTGGCACTTGGCATGGTGTGTTGCAGTTCAAGGAATTGCTGTAGTGGTGCATCGAGAGATGCTGTGATCGTGGTCCGACGTGACACTCGTCGAGTGTGTCGGAGGTGCTGACCTGACGTGGTGATGGTTTTCTTGGTGCTGGATGGTGCTATTCCCAACGTATGCAAGGTTCGAGGTCAGGTCAAGTGTGAAGATTTTTCCGTTGGTCGAAGGTGTGATCGGTTTCCCCTTTGGTTGGAGAGATTGCGTTTAGCTAAGCTTCGTCATCTTGCATCGCGTGTCCGGATTGGTTTGCCCTCATGTGCCATAAAGTCCGTGCGAGACGTGATCCGTGTTTTGGCAAGGTGGTTGCCTGTGGGAGTTGTGCCCATTTCCCCTGGTGTGTAAGGGTGTTCGCACTGTCTTGGAAGGATGAGTGCTGGTTGGGCGGTGTTCGCATTCTTGGCTGGTGTTGGAACTTTCTGATGCGTGGCAGTTCAGAATCTGTGCTTGGGGTTCGAGGTAAGGGAGCTTTCCTTAACCGTATTTTCTGAAGTTGGCCAGCCGAGTTGTGGATTGTCGGGATGATGAGTCCCGAGTTGCCGTGATGGTTGTACGCGTGTGGATCAGAGTGTGCAACGGAAGCCGGTGGGCCCATAACCCACAAGTTTAGGATCGTAGTGTTGGGTGCTACGGGCGGATTCCTGAGGTTGTGTTGAGCATTGGAGGATTGGTTCCTCTGTGTGAGACGTGTTGTTGCCGTACCGTTGCTCGCGGTATTGTAGTTCTTGGCACTGGCAGGATGGAGTGTTGGGAAAGTATGTCGGCAAGCGTGCCGCATGAGTACCCTATTCATGTGATGCAAATCATGTCAGGCATCGGTGTGACCCGGAAGGGGCTATTGAGGATGTCGCCTGACGGTGGTCGAGGACGTGTTAGTCAGAGTCGGTAGCTTGGTGCCCGACTTGTATTGGAGGTTGTGTCCTCGGATGAGATCGTGTTTTGAGGAAGTGATCTCTGGCAGATTATGGGTTCCTGTTGGTAGCTGCGAGTGACTGGTAAGGCTAGTCTCGTAGTCGACCATGATAAGATGCGTATTGTTGGAGACCCGTGTGCATTGGCCGCAGCGTTGGCGACCAAGTTACTGTGAGATTGGATGGCACTTTCCTCTCCTAGAGATGTGTGCCATGAAATGTTCCGGTGGTGTCCCGTGGCTCTGTGGTAAGGGCAGAATCAGGATTGGCAGGTGTCCACTTGGATTAATTGAGACGAAGGATTTGATGAGACAAGACGGAAGAGTGACGCCTGTGGGCGGAGGCCTTTAACCGAGATTGGCGTCGGAGTGGTGGTCCTTGATGGGACGTTTGCGTTGGAGTGGTTATCCCTTGTCTAGTGACCAGCATGGGAGGATTTCCCTGTATGTCTGAGTCGAGTGAGGTGATGATCGAAGACTCCTGAGTCTTATCTTTGGTTTCATCATGCTCCCCTGAGAGGGTTGAGTTGGCACGATGATGGAGATCGGATGCAGTATCCGAGAGAAGTTCAGCTCATGATGTGGTAATTGTCTGTGTGTGAGTCAGCGGATGGCCTGTTATGAGTTGCATCGTGCCCATTGGGCCGGTGGAGGTTTCCCGTTGACGAGCAGCTGGTGACCAGCGTGTGGTCTTTTCACAGACAGAAGATGCTGATGGTGGTGCATCGTGAACGGTGAGAGTTGTGTTTCAATGAGACCTTTGGTGATCGTTTATGTGATGTGCCTTTTCGGATGGGATCTAGGCTTTGTCAGAATTTATCTTCTGACAGAGTTGGCATAGTGATATGTCTGGCTTTCAGCTTGCCAGGTGTGAGGTGGTTCTTGGTGCTGAGCCGATGTTCTGGTTGCGGTCTGTTGAGATGACTGCATGAGCCAGTGGAGGCTCTGTATTGGTTGTTCCTTTGATCAGGGAGTGAGTTCAGTCAGCTGGCTGTGAAGCTAATGTGTGATTTGTCTGCTGACCATAGGATAGATCGATAGCTGTTTCTCGCGACGAGGACTGTGTCTCCTCGGTGAGAGAGGGGATGGCAGCGGTGCCATGATTGATTCTCACGTTGTCTGAGGTGATGTTGGAATGTGTCTTTTGGTGTATGCCTGCTTTGATGGCCGGTGTGCGCGGCATGCGGGGCGAGGTGTCGTTCGTGATTGTAGTATGGCTGTGTCCCTCAGGATCGGTGTTTTTGTAAAAATCAAGGTTTTCTGTGCTGGGGCTCTGACGGCGTTGTCAGTTGGTTTAGTGTTCTTCCCCTATTACTTGGTGCTAGTCCTAAATTTCAAGGATGAAATTTCTTTAAGGGGGGAGGGCTGTAATACCGCGGAATTTTTGGATATTGTCTGGATCATTTTCGTGGGTCTTGGAGTGTATTATGTGCTTTACACGTCTTTTTCCCTGATGTGCCTTTGGAACACTGTGTAGGGCGAACCGTGGCGTTCTCTGACTCCGGGACAGTACCAATGGGTTGTGCTCCTCCCGAGGATCGCAGAGGTAATTTTAAGTATTTTTTTGAATTTTTGGACTTTTTGGGTTTTTCTACATATATAACCTCATTTTTCTCTCTCTCCCTCACTCTCATTTTCTCACTCTCTCCCTCTCTCTTCTCACATGCTCTCCCTTCTCACCCTCTCTTCTCCGGCGGCCAACGGAGCGGGGCGGGGGTGCAGCGGGGTGACGCGGGCGAGGAGGACGGTGAGGATGGGTCGATGATCGGGGGATGGAGGCGCGTGGAAGCTCGGTGGCGCGATCGCGAGCCGGCGAGGGTTTAAACGGCATTTCTTCACGGATCGGCGACCTCGGGGCGCGAAATCTTCAGTGGAGGTAGGGAGATGGACCCCAGCTCGTGCACTTCCTTTCCCGCGAGTTTGTAGGCCGTGGCGAGCCGAACGGGTTTATTTTCGCATTTTGGGCAAAATCCATGTTTTTGGGGAGTTAGACGGATCTCTCGTTTCGTGGGATTTTTGACTGATCAAAGGGTATAGATGCATGTTATGGTGCTTGGGGATGGATTCCCCTTTGTTTCCCCTTCACACGGGGGTGAATGGGGCGTGGAACGGCTTTTTGGGGTGTTTCCCAACGTTCTCGATTTTCCGGCTTAAACACGGTCTTACAGAAGCCGCTTATAAGGTGAGACGGTCCCCAGGGTGACCGCTTATCGTCTGTTTCACCATGTTTTGGGGTAGCGACCCTGCGATAGACCACTCTGCCTATCTGGGCGGTCTAAGGCAGACCGATTTTATGGTTGGGTGGTCTCGGTCTGACCGCCACCTACCCCTTTATGTCGGTAAGGTAAACGATCCATCGTTCGACCGTGTAACTATTGGACAGCCCAAAGGCCGACCGTGTACCTCGTGGAGCCAGCGTGACTCCCGAGGTGGTTGTGGCTGTTACGTTTTAACCGTTGCACAGTGTTGGGTCTATACGGTCAAGGGTTTGGCCGTTTAGTCCTTTGCACGGTCCTGGGTTAGGCCGTGTACGTTTCCACGGTCACGAGATGACCGTTCAGCTTTCGTGTCATTGGGTGATTGGACGGCCCCAAGGGGGACCGTTCATGTACCCAAGTGGCCAATCATTGGACCGTGTAGGTCTCGAACGGTCTGGGTAAGGCCGTGTGGTTTCTCGTTCTGTCCAGAGCTTGAACGGCCCCATTTGAGTCATTCATTATCTGGAGTGGTCCAAGGAGGGGCCGTGCATATCTTGCACGGCCCAAGGAGGACCGTTTATAGGTCTTATAGGCGGTCAGTAGGTAACCGTGCCAGATTTTCAAACGGTCTGTGTAGAACCATTTGAGTTCTAAGGCGGTCCATCGACCGACTGTGTTTACAGGAACAGCCCAGGGTGGACCGTTTATTGTGTTTTGTCTAACCGGTGGTTCTTTCCTTGTCGATTCGAGTCACGGGAAGTGGTGTTCTCGGCTTGTGACACCGTACATCGGTGTGAGTGCGGTGGGGTTCCCCCGTATGTCATAGTTTCCTGCGGAAGATGGTTCCCGACTAGGCCAAGTGTTCAGGCTTGGACTGCGAGTCCAGTTGCCAGCCTGGGGCTGGAGGTCTCTCGCCTTTCCTTAGGATGGGGAATCGGCGTGGCGGCTTGTGAGCTGCCTTGGAAATCATGCTTCAGTGTTTTTCGCGTGGGCCATATGTGTGGCCTCGGACTGTGAGTCCAGCTGTCCAGCCTGGGGCTGGAAGGCTTCTCAGTTCCCTTCCGAAGGGAATGGTCTCGGCGGCTCGTGAGCTTCCTCGGTATTCGTGCTACCATGGTTTTAGACCTAGGGTTTAGGCTAGATTAACGGCATTGCATCGTTGCGTACGACGGTCTTGACCCCGAGTCTTGTGACTCAAGGACTGTTGGATTTAGTGAGTCTAGAGGACTGTCCAGAGTCCAGTGACTCAGCGCCACTTGGTTCTTCTCGACTTTCGCACAAGGTGCGTGTGTGTTTCTCAGAGTTTCTTCTTGGAGAGTGGTCACATCAGTGACTCCCCACTAGTCGTAGTCTTCCGACACGCGAGTGGTCCCACCAGGGAGTGGTGGCGAGGCTATCCCGAGAGACGGTTTTTGGACTGGTTTCCGTAGGGCCCCACGTTTTACGCCAGAGTCCGGCTGAGGGGAAAACCAGTCAGAGGGCCAGACCTAGGATGTACGATCTGTGTGTGCACACGTGGTTGGGTGCAGTGGACCCGCACTGATGAGCGCGACCCTAGCTAGTCACTTGCTTTGTGGTTACTAGTATGGTGTCTCAGTTCCCGCTGGGCCGGAGGGAGACACCTGAGGTGCGGTCTAAGCCGTCAGTGGATCCATCCGACCCTGCTTCTGGTGGGTAGGTACTCCTGTCACGTGAGACGTGACTCTCCTGTTCTGGTTTCTTTTCCCATCTGCGAGACGTGGTTTTATGGACCGTCCGGTGTTTCCGAGGTAGTGGCCAAGGTGCTAGTGGCTTCACCGAGGTTGCATCTTGTTAGAGTTGTGTTCATGATAGGGTGGTCGTGACCCAACCTTGGACAGCGTGGTTCAGGTTGGCCTTGTCTGGGAGGACAAGCCTTCACGGCAGAGCTGCCGTGAGTGTTTCCTCGGTAGGCCTGGTGTTAGAGTGGTCTAGTTCCTGATTGTGAGATCGAGATTTCTCTTTCTGCTTGACCGGTACAGTAGGAGTAGCTGTAGTGCTGAGTTTTGACCAGTCGCCGATTCGTTGTTCCTACTGTAGTTGTAGCGGTTTTTCCTTTTCGTTACCGCCGTTGTTCTCGGTTGGGGTTCCGCGGGATCCCTACTAAGCCAGTGACAGGAGGCTCACCCCTACTTTTCAGGTGCGGCGGTTCTTCCTCGAGGTTTGAGGGTGCTATTTGGAGGTTCTTAGTTGCCAGCTCGTCGGGCTGAGTGTTCACTTGGCATGTGGTACGTTTTACTGCTTTAGACTATACTTTCTGTTGGACTGGACTCTACAAATGTAGTTGTTTATTTATTTCTGTTAATTGTTGATTTATCCTGCATTATTTCCTATTTCTTTGTGCCTCCACACTCCTTTTTAGCCCTTCCGAGCCCTTCGGCTCATGGGCGGCGGGCCAGGATTCGAATGGTATCGGGTTCTTCCCGGTATCCGGATCTTGGGTCGTCACAGAATGCCACATGTACTCCCCTCGTACGGCATCAAGCCATCGTACACGGGTCCACCTCTGCCATGTATAAAGCATCATGCCCAACACAGAAACACGTGCTCATTGCTTACCCTGAGCTGGCCGTCGACCACCTTGACCGATGACTCGAGTTAATCAAAATCCTGGCTCAGGAGTAATTCACCCGGGGCCGGCCCTGACTCACCAGCACCACGACATTAACCTTTCGAGGCCCAGACCCGACCGCTCATCTTCGAGCCTCGTCCTACCTCCAGTGAGCATTAGCCCCTGACCGCTTGTGCCTCCTGACAATCAGGCTTGCCTCGATTCCTCACGGAGGACCTCTGTAAAACGCGTCGATATCCGCTATACCACGCATTGACCCGGGGACTGACTCACACATCGGAATTGTCCCGTGGCATGCGCTACCTGTACTCTGGCCTCCTTGACCCATTTGTAAAGCCCATGTGGCTCTCATATAACATAAAACTAGTTGAAGGCATGCGCCCAAGTGCGGGCCCCAGTTTTCTACCTACACCATTCGACACACGTGCCTAACATCCCTGACCCCAGCCATCACCCCTCAGATAAAAGTGCGCCCACAACTACGGAATGCTCCCAACCCTCCACCCATGGCTTCAGACACATACATGCTTCTCTTCAGCATAGAACGAAGGTGTTCGGATTCGATCCGATGTAAATAAACACCGATCGCTTGCGGTCGGTGGGGAAAGACATCCAATACATGATTCCCACAATCACCTGCGCACTCACACCCATGGAACCCCCTTGATCCATGTGTCGCCCGACCTCTTGAGCCCACGTGTCGCGCCCTGGTGGCGCTTCCCCAGTCAACTCTTGGTTCCATAGGTGATTTTTAAGAAATCGACTGGCATGCCCGCACCTTGTCCGGCTAACCTATGCCCCTATACTCCTGTGCCATTCGACCCTTCTCGGCTTTCCATAAAAGGAGAGTGCCCAGTATCGCCGTGAGAGGCCTACGGCCCAAAGGAGGATACCCGAGATACATCAAACTCCCGTATCTTCCTCTCCCGCTATATTCCTACCTTCACCCCGGTCACCGGCATAAAAAAATAAAAAAAAAGGGAAAAAAAACCCGCAACAGTGGTCTTCAGTCTCTCCAATATCTCTTTTGCAGACCTGCAATTGTAAAGACAAAAATGGAATGCCATGATAGTAGCTACCTTCATTAAATCTAATGCTCTAAGATTTTCAGAATTCCTAGATCTATGTATATCTATCCACTTAGACCTATCCATTGGTAATCTGTATGGACCGTGAGTGATAAGTTTCCATAGATCAGGATCAATCAATTTAACATAGCTACGCAGGCTGCTAAACCATGAATTAAAATTAGAGCCATTAAAAACCGGTGGGTGAGCCATTGAGACAAATCAACAAACAAATCAATGCAACAAACTAAACACACTCAGAAATACACCAAAGAAGCTACATGATCTACTGCGGATCGTTGGATTCGATGAAACAATAACCCGCTCTGATACCAATTGATAGAATTGGTGGTGCTCTGATATAGATCTAGAGGGGGGGTGAATGGATCTTTCTACAAAAACTATCCAATTAAAAGATTTGCTCTCTAAAAATGAAATCTGTGCATACACCATGGTTCGAATGCTCAACACGCACTGCACACCAAGCGGAAGATGTGCTAACACGTAAGAACAACTTTCAAGCACTTGGTGTGTGGAAACATATGCACAACAAAAAGAGAAAACATTACGCCAGATAACATTAGTTGACACCCAACTAAGCTCATGATGCAAGAACTTCGATCTTAAGCAAACCTATGAAGGGAAGGAAGAAGACAAGGAGCAAACCCACAAATCAATCCACTGTACACTAGATTTTTTAGGTGGTTCGATCTCAAACCAGAGATCTATGTCCACCCCTCACTCAACCCGAGTGAGGCTTTCCTTGCACCAAGCAAGAAGCAGACTCAGTCTGCAAAATAATCACTACCTAACAGCTTGATGACCTGAGGGAGACAAATCCCTCAACACCGATCCTGTAACCCACAAGATCTGACCACCAATGCTACCCGCAGTGACTAGAGAGACCCACTCTCCCTGCTTCTGCTACTGTAGAAGGAAACCGTGAGCAACACCCCGTTGCTCACCAACTGGAGGACACGTCCTCTCTTCCTCTGACCAACAGAGGGAATTATCGGAGATTGCTCTCCCTTCTCCTAAACACACAGGAGGAACCCCGAACTCCAAACAGAGTATCGGAAGAGTAAAATGGAAAATGAAAACAACAAAGAAAAATTGAACTAACGGTAACGCAAAACAAATATAGCTCTCGCAGGAGCAAGACTGTTATGGATCTGATCCAAGAACATACGAACACGATCTTCAAAGTGGAACCGGCTGCTTCAAACTCGATCTCTCTCCTCTTCTCTCTTTTCTTCTTCTCTGCTCAGACTCTGGCTCTCTTTTCTTCTTCTTCTACTGGCTCTCCATTTCTCTCTTTTGTGACTTCTCTTTTTGCTCTATTTCACACACGAGCAGCTTCTCTCCTATCTTCTTCTACAGGCTCACTTTTCTTCTTTGTAGCAGCCTATTTTTGCTGACCATGCTCAGAGGAAGATACCTCCTATTTATACCCAATATAGAGCCTCCAGAGAAGCTTTCTGGATAAGGCAACTTGATTACCTTTTAATTCCCATTCGTCCATGTGGCAAGAGGTGGGAAAGTTCTTCTGACAAAGTACCTCAGATCACGTGCCAATCATTGCTTCCTAGGTTCACGTGCCATTGTATCACTGGAGTTGGTTTTCCAATCGGGTCTGATTTCAAGTTACAACACTGGGATTCGGATACTCAAACCTGTTAAAGCATGAAAATCTGCATCGACCTGATTACTTAGGCTTGTATTTATGCATCGACTTGTTTAATGGTTTGCTTGAACTAAGGCATCGATGCATGGACTAGTGCATCGACCTGAGTGTTATTAGCTGATACTGCTGCATCGAGGCAGTGTCTTAGACTTGGCTTCTTTGACCATTACTGTGTCGAGGCAGTACTCAGCTGTATCAACCTGATCGAGGTGAAGATTCAAGATGCATCGACCTGATGCATGTGTAGATGCAGGGTGCATCGACCTTAGATTCACGATCCATTTTGTTGTGTTGACCTTACTTGACAAATCTGAGGTGGCTGCTTGTAGCTGCACTGACCTGACCAAGCAGTGATGAATTGTTGCACCGACCTGCCTTAACAAGTGCACCGACCTATGTTATCAAGGAATGCTGATGTGCACCGACTTGAGATTTACTAACAACCTGTGCATTGACCTGTCTCTGTCCAGAGAGAAAATTGTGCTTCTGCACTGACCATCCCAGCACTGGTTGAATTTGCTGCATCGACCCTTGTTCTGAAGGAACTGAGGTGCATCAACCTCTCGTGCTTGAATGGCTTGAGTGCATCGACCTTTCTCTTCACGATGGACTTGTTGCGTCGGTGTAGCTCTTCGTGCTTCCACTTTGCAAACTTCCAGATTGAGATTCTGAACTGATGTGTCGAGGCATGTGCTATAGATGAGTCGAGGCAGAATTCTTCCTTAAGGAATGTGAACCGATGCATCGAGGCATCTCCTGACTGCACTGAGGCAGCCCATTACTGCGTCGAGGCAATCTCTTCATATTTGCTTCTATGACCAGCACTGCATCAAGCCAGTGCCTAGCTGCATCGACCTTATACCCTTGCTCAGTCCGAGTATGTCAACCTGCTCTTTCAGCTTTTCAGATTTCTTCATGACTTTGACTTAACCTTTTGCCTTATTCTCAGAGCTTGTTTTGTGGAGAATTCAACACACATCTTCTACATATAATAAGATCATCTTAAGAGCAATTATGTCAGTAAAAATGCAATGTATCAGATCCATCAATGCAACATCAACAGTGTTTGGCATCAATGCATCATTAAACCATATTAATATCATGACATCATCAAAACCACATAAATGCAGCATCAACACATATGACATCATAGTTAGATGAGTCATAGTGTTTGGCATCATCAAAACTACAGGGGTACAACATGCTACACCTGAATGCTCTTGAAGAATGAAAAGCAAAAGAGAAATCAGAAAATTGTAGCCGAAAAAGCAAAAAGATTGCTGAGCCCCATGAATAAATCAGAAATATCATAACATGTTTAACCTCAATACTAATTATAGTTACTCCCAAAGAGGGGTCAATGGAAATGAATGAGTTGTTGGAACCCTGGTTTTGATAATGACAATCTATGAGTCATGTGAGACTGGAATATATAAATGTGTTTGCATTTGATCTTTACATACAAGATTAAGTCTATGCATAGTTGCGTCATTCTGTATACAAGGTATGTGCACCTTGCATCTATCACATAAGAAGTCCGTGCATATTTTGTTCGCACATTAAAAGTCGGTGTGTGTTCTATCTCTAGTGTATAGAACGTCGGTGCACCTTTTTGTTAATTCTACGCATACCACGTTATCTGCCAGATAACATCGGTATATGTCTCAGTCGTTTACACTCAGAGTCGGTGCATGTTTTCCTCTCGTTCATGCTAAGTCAGTGAAGTTCATGTTCATTCCACACTTAAGGTTAGTGCATCTTCTTGTTCCTTGCATACATAAAGTTTGTGCACACTTGGCGTGTGCAAGACCGAACTCGGTGCAAGCAGCATTTCATACATCCTCGCATTTGGCGCAAGTCCATCGTGTGCTCACCAAGTCCGTGCAACTCTCGTTGCTGCATGCAGACAAGTCTGTGCAACTTTTATTGCTACGAGCATTTAAGTTTGTTCATCGTTTCATGTCTGTTGGGATTAGGTCTGTGCATATTTTCTTTATGCATTGAATGAGTCTGTGCATGTCTCGCTACAAGCACCCCAAAGTCTGTTCACATTCGTCCTATACTCTATTAAGTCTGTGCATACTTTGTGCGAGCGAAATCAAAGTCTGTGCACTCGTGCACTTTGTGCAACTAAGTCGGTGCACATCTAATCTTTGTGCTATGCGAAGTCTGTGCATCTTCTAGCCCTTCGACCATAATAAGTCTGTGCATACTTCTTTGTGCATACTGATGGCTTATGTAGAACCTGTCAATGAATGCATTAAGTTTGTGCATACTAAATCTGCCAGGTGAGCTTTATGAACTGTCGAACACTCTCTTGGCAAGTCTGTGCAATATTCATATCTGTTTGACCATCGTATGTTTCGACATGTCAACAGGTCAACTGCTCGAGATCTTTAATGAGGGCACATGATCCAAGGCGGACCGTCCCTGAAAAAGGACTGCCATGAGGGAAGATACAGTGCTCAGAATTGGACAAGTGACTGAAAGCTTACTGGAATCTTTTGGCGGGAATGTTCCCTCCACATGCCAAGTAGGTGAGCTCGTGGGTCCCTGACTGAAGATATATAAGACTCATCTTCTGCAAACAGAGATGACGATGAAGATAATGATGAGGCTTTGAAGAGAAGGTCAGAAAGAGTTAGAAAAGAATTAGAGTGTGCAGCAGAGAGATACAAGCTAAAAGAGAAGATCTGCGAGAGAGACAAGAGAGAGATCGAAAGAAGAAGGAACCGAGAGTTGTATTCATCGGTCTCTTGGTTCAGAACCAGAGCCGATCTTCTCATTGTCCTGAGCTACAGTTCAGTCTAGTTGTTGGTTTTCCATTTTCGTTTGCTTTGTCTTAAAACTCTGGTTACTCAAGCTATGTGTCAGCAGAGGTGAAGCTGTAATCCTCAACAGTTGCAGAGAAGGATTTCTCTGGACAAGTGAAGTTGTAATCCTCAACGGTTGCAGAGAAGGATTTCTATGGACATGTAAAGCTGTAATCCTTAGCAACAGAGGTGGATTCCTCTGGAAAGCGAAGCTATAACGCTCAGTAGATTGTAGGGAAGGAATTCCTTGAAGTTGTGGATCAACGGCAAGCTGTTAGTCAGTAGTGAAGCCACACTCAGTTGAGTGTGGAGTGGACGTAGGTCAGAAGGATCGAACCACCTAAAAATTCTGTGTGCAGTGGTTTGCATTTGTGTGGTTGTTCCCTATGTCCCTTCTCCTTCACAGGCTTGGTTCACTATTAGCTTGAGTGCCATTTACTCTATTCGATGTCAGCTTCGGTGGACCCTGAACTCATTGGATTATATACGTGTTGTCGTTCCTTGATCATGTGCTAGCATGTCAAGTGTTTGCTCACTGGTTTAATAGAAGACTTGATTTCTAGGTGTCTTAGGTGGTGATCCTTTCAATCAGTTTTTAGAAGCTCGTTCATAGTTTTTGTTGGGCAATATTTTAAAAAGATCCAATCACCCCCCCTTTGGATCTATTTCTGCGTACCACATGTTTCAACAATTGGTATCAGAGCGGTTCACTGATTCATCAGATCCAACGATCTGTAGTGGATCCTGCTGTCTTCCAGTGCATTAGTTGATTCTACTGAGTATCTAGTTTCTTGCATCTCATTTGTTTGCCATGGAGTCTAAGTTAGTTGCTCCCTTGTTCGATGGATTACATTACTCTGACTGGCATAAAGAGTTTAGGGATCACATGAATTCCGTAGATTCGAATTTGCTGGTTTTAATTGAATATGGACCATATGATATTCCAGTGAATAAGTCAGACTGGAATATTGGTCACGAGATGATGAATGCTGAAAATAGAAAGGCCCTGGAAATGTTGAAAGGGGCGATAAAGGCTAATGTACTTTCATGCTTGGATGAGTGCAGGAATGCTAAGGAGTTGATGGATGAGCTGACTTTCAGATATGGTGAAGATAATCATAAGTGCCTTATGACAAAGGATCACAGCAGTGATCAGTCTGACGACTCGTCAACAAAGGTAAACTCCAAATCAGAACAAAATTCATTAGATGAATTGATTTAGATGTATGACAATTTGCTTGATAGTTACAAATCTGAAAAACGTGAAATGAAGAAAATGAAAAGAGCATGTTATATGAAATAAGAGAATTGAAATGTGAAAATGCCAATTTAAAAGATAGTTTGAAAAGATGTGAGAATGCATGCAAAAATTATGATTCTGTTAAGAAGTTGAATAATGATCTCCTATCTGAGCTTAGGTTGCAAGAGCAACAAGTTGAGTCTCTTAAAGAAGAGATAGAAGATCTGAGGAATAGAGGTTTGGAATTAGAATCGACAGAGCAAAAATTGGTTGAAAAATTGAAAAATGTTAATTCAGACATATTGATTGAAGAAAACTGCAAGTTAAAAGATCAAAATAAACGTCTGATTGCTCTGAATGTTGTAATGTCTGAAAAGTGGATGTCTATTGAAAAGGGAAAATGTGCATTGAATGAAGCTGATGCTGAAAGGGAACGGGAACTTGTTCAAGAAAATAATAAACTTAAAAATCTAAATGATGCATTGCATCACCAGATAATTTCCTATGAAATTGAGATTGCTAGCTATGAACTGAACATCACTTCCTTGAATTCTGAAATTCAGGACCTTAAAAATTCACTGTCAAAATTTGTTCAAGGAAAAGATAATCTAAACAAGATCCTCGGTGCCAAAATAAGTTATCAAAAGGAAGGGTTAGGATATAATCCTGGAGGTAAGAAGGATCTTGTTGATAAAAATCAAAAATCTTTGGCTTCTAGTTCTGTTACACATGTTTTCCAGTTTACTGCTAAGAGGACTGAAAATCAAGATAAAAATCTAAAAAATGGAGGAAAACAGAAAAAGGTTGAAGGCAAAAGGAAAGCCAAAGCTTCATCTGATGTTGTTATGATTTCATCTGGTTCTGAAAAATGTCATGAACAAGTGCATGTTACAAAACATTTCCCCATGCATTCACATGCACACACAAGAATCACTTCATGTCATTATTGTGGCAAACTAGGCCATCAAGTGCATGAGTTTAGAATAATGGAACAAGATGAATTGAATGCTAAAAAAATTCATGATAAACCCCATGCATTCAATAAAAAGAAGAAAATCCATTGCATCCACTGTGGGAAGTTGGGCCATGTTGCATCCCACTGCTGGGATGCCTAGGGAAGAAGAGGTAGTTCAAAACCTAAGAATTTCCCTGTGAATAAAACTGCCTTTAATAGAAAAACTCCTGCATGTTTTGAGTGAGGTAAAGTTGGCCATCGTGCCTTTGAGTGCTGGGATGTGAAAAGGAGCACTAATTTCCACCCACAAAAATACCATGTTTATTCTGTCAAGAAAGATGTGAATGACTGCCATGCTATGAAATTTAATGATAGAAAGGTTTGGAGATCATGGAGTGAACCTGCTAGAGGCGTTACTCAACTGACAGGACCCAAGAGCTCTTGAGTCCCCAAATTTGTAAAATGATTTTAACTTGCAGGTGTGCCTTGAAGAAGGAAATAAGGGGTAATAAAATCAAGGCACACAAAGGTCAGTCAACCCCACTCTCTTCTCTTGTTTATCTTGTCTTCTTTTTAATTAGTAATGCATACATGATCAGATTGCGTCTCTACTGTGATCAATGTCAATCCACTGATTCATGCTATTAATTGATGCAATTTTTTATACATGTTGATGAATGTAATTCATGATAATAAGTTGATGCATCCATCTGCATGATTTCTTAGTTTATCAAATAGATACACTTGCACATTGCATTACCAAGTCTGTGCACAGTCAAACGTGTCTGCATATTACATCAGTGCATGCTTAGCTAGTATGTTCACAAAGTCGGTGCAAGTATTGTGGCTGCACGCGTGCAAGTCGGTGTGCATTCACTAGGTCCGTGCATAGTTGCATAAAATGCAAGTCAAAGTTTGTACAGACTTTTCCCATATGTGTAGCAAGGTCGGAGCACTCATTAGCTACATGCATACAAACTCGGTGCATCCCTTGCCTCAAGTCAGATGAAGTCGGTGCAGTCTTCTGTGTCATGACAAATATGGGTCTGTGCATGCTCATGTAGAACACATACATATCTGTGTACTTTAAGAAAATCAAATAGTGATTGTTTGATATCTCTGCACGTTCTGAGGGGGAGCTGAACTTATCAAAGATTGATTGCATGTTTGGGTTAATGATGTATTGCTGCTTAGACAGTCAGTCTCTGATGCTTGCTGAGCTATAAGGTGCTGCTGTTATGATATAGTCTTTGAAGTCTGCTTGAGTCTGATATAAGTTGAGAGGTCAATTGGTTGAGGATTGAGTTTTTGGATGCACTAACTTTCCACAAGACTAAATGATTGCTGGGTTATAAGAGTGAATGGCCATCTGATGTTGGTATTTAAGATTGTGCTTTAGGATCTATGCTATCTGGCCTTGAGTCTTAACCCTGCTCATGAGTGGTATTTACCTACATCACTTTGTTCATTGTCTTCTTCTCTTCTCCACATCTATCTTTAAAGAAGATTCATAGATTGTGCTAGTCAGGGGGAGTAAAATCTGATCACTGTCACCTTTACTTATCTTCAATAATTAACTACTGAGATCACCATGAACTAAGAACAAAATTACTGATCTTAACTGAGATGTGACTTTAAGTATATGAATATTAAATCTTTTCTTAAAAGCTCTCACAATTAACCCTGAATGATACCTCAATGGTCTTAAAATAGTCCAAATTGGAAACTGCTCAGTAAGGAATCTAAAATCTGAAAGTTCTTAGTAATAAGCTAATCTGATAGGAATTCTGAGGTTTATATCGTCTTTAAGTCAAGTCTAAAGAAAAATCTAATAAAGGACCTTGGAATACGCCATTAAATGAAAAATTGATTGTGGCAGAGCAATGGCATTTTATTTGAGAAACTGACCATCTGTCTCAAAGAAATTCAGAGGTCAAGTCATGATAATTAATGTTATTTCTTTTCAAAAATTATGAAACATAAAGGTAAACTGCACTGAGTAACAAGGGACTTTAGTGTTTGATCAACATGCTTCCTTGAGTAAAAAGGTGCAGCTATACTGAAATGTTCAATCAAAATTGTGCAAAAGATCAATGAAATATATGGTTGACCCTATGGTTCCTTCATTAAATTTATACCGATTTAAGGTCAATATAAAAATTGGTTTTTTAATCAGTAATTGGCTAATGAAAGGGGATAGTAAGATTAAGGATTTCTTTGACTGGGTTATTTCCTTGATTAAGTTGTTTCATTTCCATTGATTCATAAGGATAAATTGCGGAGAATAACATGTTAAGATATAATCTCATATGCCGAAAATCGCATTTCTGTGTAGAAAGGCATTTTATTTTAAAGTAAGGGGTAGTTTGGGTATTAACTGTTGAATATTGGTAAAGTTGGCAGTGTCTCTTATATACGTAACCCTACCTGCTTTACAATCATACCCTCTCCTTTGAAACCGAAGTGACCTCCCGCTCTCGTGTCCTCCTCTCTAGAGTTCAGCCAGCAAGCCTGCCTCTCCAGTCATCCCTCTTCTCATCTCGTTCATTCCTTCTCTCCTCATTTCTTCTACCATGTCTTCTCTGTCCGCCATGAGTTAAGGGAAGAAGAATGGCACAGAAGAGCAACAGCCGCTGCCTCCTCAAGCAATAAAGACCGATGTGGCTAAATGCTATAAGTGCAAATCAAAGGAGTCACATGTGAAGAGAGCATCTTCGGAACCGATTCAGGAAAAATCAGAAAAAGGGAAGAGGAAGGAGATGGAAGTTCAGGTGGAGGATTCCTAGAAAGAGCAGTTGCCAACAGATGTGCCTAAAGAGGTATCTCAACAAAAGAAAGAAAAAGGGAAAGGAAAGGTAGAAGAAACTCCTCCAAGCGGCGCAAGACTGTTGCTTCAGAAGCTGCTAAGGATGAATCTGAAGTAGAAGCGGTCCCTACTAAGTCTTCTACACATGTTGAGGTGATATTGGAAGCAGGAAAGATCATGCTTCCACGGTACGTAGATTTCGATGATCAACCTATGATTTCTGAATTCCCTGAATTATTGGAAATTTTTGAGTTCCAAAAATGGAAGAAATTGTTGAGTAAGCATAGGACATATTATCCTAGACTGCTCGTGGAATTTTACTGCAATATGAGTTGTGACTCTGAAAAGTCAAGGGTTCAGCATGTAGTTAAAGGGGTAAAGATTGATTTGTCTAGGCATTTTCTACATAAGGTCTTTCGAATTCTAGAAGGAGGGGAAGTAGAAGGTGAATTCGATATAAATTTGCATGAGGCCTACACCCTCATTTCAGAACTACCTAGAGACCCCAGAGATCCTAAGACACAGACTTATCTCACTCAGTTCAATGCTTGTAAATTTTCCCCTATAAAAGATTGCTACATCATATCATTACAACTATAATAACTCCACAAGTTGGAGGTAGAGGGAGAGTGATTGATTCTCAGAGATTTATTCTCTTTTGCCTGCTCAAGGGTATCAAGATTTGTCTACCAGCAATTATGATCCAGATAATGAGCACATTCAAGGAGTCAAAAAGAAATTTACCTTATGCAGCTCGGTTGACAGCCATCTTCAGAAAAATGAAAATTCCACTAGAAAAGGAATTCTCAAAAGATATTCCCAAGGTAAATATTTACAACTTAGATTTCATTAACAAGTACTTAAGGTTGAAATCATCCAAAGGCAGTAAAGTGAAAGATGCCAAAGAACATAGTGAATAGCCTCAGGTCAGTCTAGGAAAATATCAAGAAGAGTCAGAAGAAGAGGACCCAACTCCTTTGAAGAAGAAAAAGAAAATTAAAGTTGACACATCATCAGAACAGCATCCTCAAGCTCATCTTGAAGAAACCACTCTTGTGTCAGCTGAAAGAGGTCAATCAGCTGCTGAACAATAAGAAGAGATTGCTGCTGAGCCTGCTGAAAAGAATCTCAAGGACCTTCTATTAGAACAAGAAGTCCATGAGCTAAATATAACTGATGCTCAAATAACACAGCAATTGGATCAAAACATCAGCCAGTTGTTTGATAAATTTGTAGTACAATCTGAACAGGAACATTATAAAGACCAGCAAGAACAAGAGGCAAGTGTGGAATAGGAAAGAAATGAAATTCCTCAAGAAGAGGAAAGGGAAGAAGAGTCTCTAGCTGAAATGATCACACAGATAATGAAAGAAGTTGATGAACAGGTATATGAAGAAATTGCAGAGTCAGTGGTCAATGAACAGGAGAATGAACCACAGGGAGCTCAAGTATCTACTGAAGAAGTTCCATAGGAGCAACCAATTGCTCCAGCTCTAGGGGTAGCTGAGGAAGACACACAAGGATATGTTATGGGTCCTGCTCCTCAGTACAGAATGTATCCAAGAATGTCATTTACTCCAGCTCCTGAATATGGTCCACATTTCGGGGGAGTAATTAGTCTTAGTATACCACCCCCTCCATCTCCTGAACAGCAGCATGCGTACCATACTAAAATTCCAGACTCTAGTGCCTCTACATTTAGTTCACCTGGAACTAATGCTGAGTCTAACATTGCACAAATGCTGTCTAATCTGACTGAGATAGTGCTGAATCAAAATGAATTGATGAATAAACAGTTTATGTTCAATACCCTTCAACTAGACAGAGTAGATGCCAGAATGCAACATCTGGAGAGGATTGTGAAAGCTTAATGGATTGAGTTTATGACTGCTAAACAAAGAACTGATGCAGCAGTTCAAGATATTTTGGAATCTCTCATGAGTGTCAGCAATAGAGTTGGTGACATGGTAAGCAAAATACAAGATACCCAACTCTCAACCTTCAGCAAGCTGGCTCAAATTCTTAGCCACACTTTTGATCTTAAGATTGAGTTTGAAATGATAAAGAGTACATTGCACAAAGTTGCAGCCAGTCAGCCTGAAATCATTAACAAGTTTAACGTTGTCCAGTCTCAATTGCAGACCCTCTCAGAGAATGTTAAGTAAACTCTCACAACACAAGATTCTACCACCTCCCTAGTGGACAGACTGGGGAGCACAGTGCATCGAAGACTAGATGAGCTGTCAGACTCCATTAGAGATTATCACACCTCTGTGCTGAACAGACTTTCAACCCCTGGTTCCAGCTCTGCACATCATCCAAGAGACAGGGGGAGTTACCGAGGTCACTGATTTCATTTAGTTCCCCATTTTTGATAATGACAAAGGGGGAGAATATTGTGGTGGAATGGAATGTGAGAATATGTGGTGGAATGTGTGAATGAGAGGGATAGACAGTTTTACAGTTTTCCTAGTCTGTTGGTCAGTGTTGTTGGATGGAGAATTTTTTGATGTAAAGATAATGTTGAATGATATTTTTCACTCAAACACTACCTTGTATCTTCTTACAGTACACAGAAATGCTATGTTGTGTTGCATGTTTGTGTGTTTGTGTTGAATACATGTTTGTGTTGAATGCATGGTTTACTTTGTATGGTAACTTTGTTATGAATGTTAGCAAATAAAACATACATGACTTATAGTTGTCATCATCAAAAAGGGGGAAGATTGTTGGAACCTTGGTTTTGATAATGACAATATATGAGTCATGTAAGACTAGAATATATAAATGTGTTTGCATTTGATCTTTACATATATGATTAAGTCTATGCATAGTTGCATCATTCTGTATACAAGGTCTGTGCAACTTACATCTGTCGCATAAGAAGTCCATGCATATTTTGTTCACGCATTAAAAGTCGGTGCGTGTTCTGTCTCTAGTGTATAGAAAGTCAGTGCACCTTTTTGTTGAGTCTGTGCATACCACGTTATCTGCCAGATAATGGCGATATATGTCTCAGTCATTTACACTCAGAGTCGGTGCATGTTTTCCTCTCGTTCATGCTAATTCAGTGAAGTTCATGTTCATTCCACACTTAAGGTCAGTGCATCTTCTTGTTCCTTGCATACACAAAGTCTGTGCACACTTGGCGTGTGCAAGACCGAACTCGGTGCAAGCAACATTTCATACATCCTCGCATTTGGCGCAAGTCCATCGTGTGCTCACCAAGTCCGTGCAACTCTCGTTGCTGCATGCACATAAGTCTGTGCAACTTTTGTTGCTGCGAGCATTTAAGTTTGTGCATCGTTTCATGTTTGTTGGGATTAGGTCTGTGCATATTTTCTTTATGCATTGAATGAGTCTGTGCATGTCTCGCTACAAGCACCGCAAGTCTATTCACATTCGTTCTATACTCTATTAAGTCTGTGCACACTTTGTGCGAGTGAAATCAAAGTCCGTGCACTCGTGCACTTCGTGCAACTAAGTCGGTGCATATCTAATTTTTGTGCTATGCGAAGTCTGTGCATCTTCTAGCCCTTCGGCCATAATAAGTATATGCATACTTCTTTGTGCACACTGATGGCTTATGTAGAACCTGTAAATGAATGCATTAAGTTTGTGCATACTAAATCTTCCCAGGTGAGCTTTATGAACTATCGAACACTCTTTTGGCAAGTCTGTGCAATATTCATATCTGTTTGACCATCGTATGTTTCGACATGTCAACAGGTCAACTGCTCGAGATATTTAATGATGGCACATGATCCAAGGTAGACCGTCCCTGAAAAAGGACTGCCACGAGGGAAGATACAGTGCTCAGAATTGGACAAGTGACTGAAACCTTACTGGAATCTTTTGGCGGGAATGTTCCCTCCACATGCCAAGTAGGTGAGCTCGTGGGTCCCTAACTGAAGATATATAAGACTCATCTTCTACAAACAGAGATGACGACAAAGATAATGATGAGGCTTTGAAGAGATGATGTGGCACAGCCCAAGGATGACTAAATATGTAATGAACAACCTAGGACCTAGATTCACAAGCATACAAGCACTCAATGATTCTCACAATAGCGTCTTACTTACACGGCACACGCGATCACCCGGCGGGGCCGGGGGATGATGGCAAGGGTCCGAGGCGAGACCCAATGAGTCTAATGGACTTAGTTGGCTTAGGCTGACCCCAAAGAGTCTAGGATTCCCAACTTAGTGGGCGGCTGGCCCGCAAGGCGGGGTTTGGGTGGCACTCTCTCACGGCCCGCGGTGGGCACCAACAAATGAACATACAAGAACGGACCCTCTTCTCACCGTCCGACGAGCAATCAAAGCAATACTAAACTTGCAGAAGTAAGGCTATCAAGGTTAGTATCAGTGGCTCACCTGATCGGTGTGAAGACACCGATCCCGCTCGGAGACGAGGGCGCGCCGGGAGGCGAGGGTATACACCCGATCGCCGCGGCGATGTAGCTTGACCTGAAAATGCAAAGGTGTACAACACTACGCCTCGCGCAGGAGGGGTGATCTTGGGGTGGGGATTAGGCTTATTACATTCAAAACTACCTCCACGCAGGGAGGGGCCTTCAGCCGGCCAAGCGGGGTGGGGAATTAAGCTAAGGAACCCGACTTGTCGAACCCCGCCGGTTCTGCCAATCTGCAAATTCGCCGGACAGTGGGGCGGTGTTGATGTTGCCAGAAATTCCACAGAGCGTGGATCTTGATGAAACCTGCGCCAAAAGTTCCCCAACAGGACGGGGATGGTGTCTGAATTTTGGCAGGAGCTCTGGAACTCAGGGCTGGTCGGGCCGGCGACTGGAACAGGTCAGCAACTTCTTCCTCTGGCTGGTGCAGAACAGGTACAGCGAGTTGCAGATGGCACCACGGACGCTCCTGAACTCCAAATGAGGCGAGCCTGGCTGGTGACGTGATCGTGGTCGGAGTAGTTTCGAGCAGGAATCGACGGGGCCCCAATCGGAGGTCGGAGAAGAGCGAGGTAGCCGGATAAGCAGGGACAGGTCAAACCTGGACCCACAGGGGGCAGACGACACACCCCGACGAAGAAAATGGTAACTGGAAGCTCCGGAGGCCGAATGAAGTCCTTCTTCTTGGAGATGACAGCTAACTGGTAGTAGTTTCAGCCCTCCGAAAATGGCGCTCAGATCTTCAGGGAGGAAGCCGTGGTCGGACTGTGACTGCAGCTCTGGTTCCCTGCCTGAGAGCTTCTGCGAGGTCGCGGGAGAATGGCTGCTGTGGACTGCTCGGAGCTCGGATGCCGACGAAACCACCTCGCCTTGGAAGCTCTCTGGACGACCTTTCCAGAGATGTAGGCCTTGCCACCAGGAGGAGCAGGGAGCGGCCGGGGATGACGCGACTTCAGGGCCTCACTCTGCTGCCTGCGACCTGCTACTTGAAGCTGCAACTTGCAAGAACAAGGGGAGGGGCAAAGGGAGTTAGCACAGCTTGGGGGTGATGGCTGAGGGTTTGGGAGAGGGGAGGGACGTGGTTAGGGCTTCCAAGGGGTTCTGGTGGGGCAGGGAAGGTGGAGAGGGCTGGAGCTGCAAGAGGTGGTGGTGGAGAGGTGGGTGTGCACAAGAGAGGGGGTGAGTGGGAGAGGAGGTGAGGGGGGCGAACTTGGCCTAAGGGGGAGTGGAGAGGGGCGGTCAAGGCAAGGGAGGGAAGGATTTCAAATTCAAAAATGGCCTAGGGAGTTGGGGAATGGTGTGGGGAAGAGGGGTGATTGTGTTGGAATGGGAAAGAATGTGTTGGGGTTGGGAAGATTCCCCTTGGGACTAGGGGGGGTGAGTAAAGATAGCTATGGGAAGTGGGGAGTCTTAATGGGGGTGGGTGGGAGTTGGAGGTTGGTTGGGGAAAGAGGAGAGAGGGAAAGTGGCGAACTCCCCTTGGGGAGAGAGAGAGAGAGGGAGAGAGAGAGTGAGAGGTAATAAGAGGTAGTAGAAATGCTTTTCAAATTTCATCAAAAGTTGAGTACATGAGGAGAGATGGGCCTATATATAGGCAACCATCTTTTACATGACCACAATGACCTTGACATTAAGATAAAAGACTCAACAAGTCCTAGACTCAACCCATTAGGCCCACACTAAGGTACTAAGGCCCAATTACACAAAATAAGAGAAATAAACTAGATACCAAGACTCAATAAAAAGAAAGTACATATGATAAGACTCAATAAAATGAAAATACATAAGATGGGATCAAGAAAAGGAAGATAACATGTAGAGATCACAGCCATCCCATAACAAAAGTGTGTAGTCAACCCGAGCTAGAGGGAGTGTCGTGAGATGCCCTCATCAAATCCCCCGGGGTGGGGAGAACTCGACCCTGTCGAGTATGGGTCCGCCTGGCTGTCGTAACGCTCCAGCATGTCAGGGTCCAAGCGCAGCAGATCCTCCCGACTCACCCACGTATCCTCTATCGGGGGACGGTTCCTCCACCTAACCAGGTAGCGCTGATACACCTTGTGCCTAGTAATGATACTCTGCTCATCCAGTATTGCCTCTACCTGCTCTCGTCGGTCTCTCAAGCTAGAAAGTGGAGTCCCTCCGGGAGTGTCTCTCTCAAGGTGGGGTAAAGGCTCAAGATCCTCGCTGGGTTCCACCGCGGGGCCCTTGTAGGGTACCAGATCCGCCACATTGAAAGTAGGGTGCACCCCAAAGCCCTCGGGTAGGTCTAGCTCATAAGCATTACTGCCAAGTCGTTTCAGAACTCGAAAGGGTCCCGAACCCCGTGCCCTCAATTTGGAGGCAGGCCCCGGAAGGAGCCGCTCCGTCCTCACCATCACCGAATCTCCCACTTGGAACTCGCAGTGGCGCCGGTGAGCATCTGCCCGCCTCTTGTAAGCCTCATTGCTTTTTCCTATATGCTTGCGGATGTCATCATGCAACTCTTTGATATGCTGTGCAAAGGACTCAGCTGAGACTGACACTCTAGCATGTGGGGGAAGGGGAATAAGATCGGACGGTTTTCTAGGCCTATAACCATGCACAACTTCAAATGGACTCTTGCCTATGGACCTATTAACAGAATCATTGTAGGCAAACTCGGCTTGAGATAAGAGGAGATCCCAATTCCCAGGGTGGTCCCCTACAAGGCAACGGAGCAAGTTCCCAAGGCTTCGGTTGACGACCTCAGTCTGGCCATCGGTCTGAGGATGGTAAGCAGTGGAGAATTTGAGGAGGGTTCCCATTAGGTGCCAAAGAGTCTTCCAAAAATAACTGGTAAACTTCACATCCCGATCAGACACAATAGTCTTAGGTAATCCATGGAGTCGGACTACCTCATCAAAGAATAATCGGGCAACCCTAGAAGCATCGGAGGTCTTGGAACATGGGATAAAGTGGGCCATTTTAGAGAACCTATCAACCACTACAAAGATGGAATCATGTTTGCGCAAGGTCTTAGGTAGGCCAAGGATGAAGTCCATGCTCAAATCCTCCCATGGTCGGTCTGGTATGGGTAGGGGTGTGTAAAGCCCAGTATTCTGTTTCACTTGTTTGGCTGAGGCACAAATGCGACATTGTCCCACAATGTGGGCCACATCTTTCTTGAGACTAGGCCAATGGAATTGTCTTTCAACTAACTCTATGGTCTTTTGGACCCCAAAGTGTCCAGCTAGGCCCCCACTGTGTAACTCCCAAACTAAGAAGTCCCGAAGTGAAGTCCGGGGTATGCAAAGCCTAGCTCCCTTGAATAGATACCCTTCTTGAAGTATGAACCCCTCATGTTCCTTGTGGGGCTGAGTGGAAAGGGTGTTGTAGTGAGTCCCAAAGTCGGGGCAATTTGGATATTCTCCTTTGATTCTCTCAAACCCGTTTACTTCCACTTGGATGGTGGAGAGTAAGGCTACCCGCCTACTTAGCGCATCGGCTGCGCGGTTCTCACTACCCATCTTGTACTTGAGGACAAAGGTGTAGGCTTGAATGTATTCTACCCATCGGGCATGTCGGGCATTGAGTTTTTGTTGGGTATTGAGATATTTCAAGGCCTCATGGTCCGAGAAGATCACAAACTCCTTGGGTAGGAGATAGTGCCTCCAATGCCGAAGGGATTGAACCACGGCATAAAGCTCTTTGTCATATGTGGAGTACCTAGTCCTAGCCTCACAAAGTTTCTCACTAAAATAGGCTACCGGGTGACCTTCTTGGCTAAGAATGCCCCCAATCCCTACCCCGGATGCATCACAAGTGACTTCGAAGACTTTTGAGAAGTCGGGTAGGCAAAGGACCGGGGCTTGGGTCATCTTTTCCTTAAGCTCTAGGAAGGCTTTTGAGGCTGCCCTAGTCCACACAAAGGTGCCTTTCTTGAGGCAATCCGTGATAGGAGTGGTGATTGTGCTAAACCCACGGATGAATCTCCTATAGAAGGTAGCTAGCCCGTGAAAGCTTCGGGCCTCATGAAGGGTCTTGGGTTCGGGCCACTCAAGAATAGCTTGGACCTTTTCGGGGTCCATGGATACCCCTTGGGATGAGACAATAAATCCTAGGAAGGCTAGTTGATTGGTCAAGAAATGACATTTCCCGGGGTTAGCAAAGAGACTCTCCTTCCTAAGAATGGTGCACACTTGTTTGAGGTGATCGAGGTGGGCTTCCTTGGATTGGCTATATATGAGGATGTCGTCAAAATAGACAACTAAAAAGATGCCAATGAAGGGCCGGAGGACCTCGGTCATGAGGCGCATGAAGGTGCTTGGCGCATTAGAAAGGCCAAAAGGCATAACAAGCCATTCATAGAGACCGTCCTTAGTCTTAAAGGCGGTTTTCCACTCGTCCCCGGGCCTAATGCGGACTTGATGGTAGCCACTCTTGAGGTCAATTTTAGAGAAGATGGTGGCTCCCGCTAGCATGTCTAACATATCATCAAGCCGAGGGATGGGGAACCTATATTTGACCGTTATCTTGTTGATGGCTCGGCTATCCACACACATGCGCCAAGTTCCGTCCTTTTTGGGTGTAAGAAGAGCCGGGACGGCACAAGGGCTTTTGCTAATTCGGAGGAAGCCCTTCTTGATGAGTTCCTCAATTTGCCTCCTGAGCTCGGCATGCTCGGTGGGGTTGAGGCGGTAGTGTGGGAGGTTGGGTAAGGTAGCTCCGGGCACAAGGTCGATGGCATGTTGCACATCGCGCATGGGTGGTAGCTTGTCCGGAAGCTCCTCGGGAAACACATCATGGAAGTCCTCCAAGAGTTGTTGAATTTCTATTGGGTGTGGGTCGGTTGGGGTGGATTCCCCAAGGCAAATAACAATGGCACACACATGTTCCCCTTGGTTGACTTCTTCCTCAAGCTCTTTCCTAGTGATGAGGTGTAGGCTCCTAGGAGGCTTGTTGACCATACTAGGGTTAGGGCTTGGTGGGGTGGGGTTTGGTGGGTTTGGAATAGTGGGAGGGGTAGGGGATCCCTCAAGGGAGGGAGATGCCTTCTTGGGAAGGGGGCGAGGTGGAGAAGGGTTGAGTTGGATTTTCTTCCCCTCATGAATGAAGATGCAAGTGTTTGTCTTTCCTAGAAAGGTGGCATCTACATCGTAGATCCAAGGTCGTCCTAGGAGTATACTCCCAACTTCCATAGGTAGGATGTCACACCACACTTGGCCTTGATAAGATTGGAATGTAATGGGGACAAGGCAACGAGCACTAACGGGTATGGAGGTGGTATCAATCCATGCTACCCGATATGGGTGGGGATGTGGGGAGGTGGTAAGGCCCAAAAGTTTGACGGTGTCGGGTGACACCACATTCACACTACTTCCATTGTCCAAGATGACCTTCCTAACATGGCTCCCTATCCGTATGTAGGTATGGAATATGGTGTTTCTCCTCCAATCATGCTCTTGGGTTTGAGTGAGGGTGCATCTAACCACTCCGAGGTGGGAGTCGGGGGGTGGAGGGGTTTGTTCTTGGTTGGTCTCTATGTAGTGGTTCTCATACTCCTCCTCCCATTCAAGAGAGGGTTCATATATCTCAACTTCCCCTTCAAATTCGGCTTGGGGTTGGGGGTTGGTCTCTTCTATGAGCAAGTTAGAGGCTCCTTTGGAGGGGCATTGATTGGCAAAGTGCCCATACCCATAGCACCTAAAGCATTGCTGCCCACTTTGATGGTTTGGGGTCAACTTAGTGTGAGGGGGAGTGGGTGTTGGATTGGGCCTATTGGGAGTTGTGTTTAGGGGCCCACTTGTGGGACGGGGTGGTGGAGTGCCACTAGGAGGGGTGACCCGGGTGGGAAGAGCTCCCATGGGTGTGGGAAGGAGACCTCTTTGGGGAGGTGGAGGGTTGGCCCGAGGAGCCATGGTCTTGGGGTCCATCCCCCGAGGGGGAACCATTCGCGTATACCGAGAGAATTTCTCGGCATCCCGAGCTACTTGGTAGGCTTGCTCTAAAGTGGCTACTTGACGCATGAATAACTCCTTCTTTATATGGAATTGAAGTCCATTCCTAAAGCGGGAGAGGGTGACGGCGGGGTCCTCTTGGACTCCACACTTGAGGAGGTAGTAGTCAAACTTCTCAATGTATTCCATAACGGTCTTTCCCTCTTGGGTCAAGGCTTGCCACTCATCTAGGAGGTTTTGATGGTAGGAGGGTGGGACATATTTGAGTTTGAGTTGGTCTTTCATGGCCCCCCATGTGGTGATGGGAGCTTCCCTCCTAACTATCCTTAATGCCTCAATATTCATCCAATGAGTCTTGGCTAATTTGGTAAGTTGCATCTTTGCAAGCCGGACTCTCCTATCCTCGGTCATTGGGTACCAATCAAAATATTGGTCCATGGCTGCCTCCCAATCTAAGTAGATGCTAGGATGATGAGATCCATCAAAGGTGGGTGCATCGACTTTCACAAGTCTCATTAGTTGGTCATCCGGGTTGTCCCGGGGGAGTCTCTCATTCCTTCTAGGAGGTGGGTCCCTTTCCGGTTCGGGAGGGTGGTCAAGATTGAGCTCTCCTATGGCTGGCTCCACATGTGGAGGTGGTTCTCTCCTATCCCCTGCCCTTGGGATAGGCCTATTTTCCTCAATTTGTTCAAGTCGGGCCGTTATATCATCAAGCCGTCCCATAATATTGGTCATGCCTTCCACAAGAAATCTCATGTGGTCGGGAAGCTCATGCTCATTGTGAGCGGGATTTCCTTGGGGATTGGGATTCATAGTGTTATTGGAAGATGATGAATTGACTTGATAATGAGTTCCACTACGAGTGGTCATGCAAAGTTGGGTGGGCTATGCATGGGGGTGCGGATGCACCTATGAAAGACTTAGTGTGACCCAAGACTAGACTTGTAAGAACAAGCCTAAGACCGCTCTGATACCACTTGATGTGGCACAGCCCAAGGATGACTAAATATGTAATGAACAACCTAGGACCTAGATCCACAAGCATACAAGCACTCAATGATTCTCACAATAGCGTCTTACTTACACGGCACACGCGATCACCCGGCGGGGCCGGGGGATGATGGCAAGGGTCCGAGGCGAGACCCAATGAGTCTAATGGACTTAGTTGGCTTAGGCTGACCCCAAAGAGTCTAGGATTCCCAACTTAGTGGGCGGCTGGCCCGCAAGGCGGGGTTTGGGTGGCACTCTCTCACGGCCCGCGGTGGGCACCAACAAATGAACATACAAGAACGGACCCTCTTCTCACCGTCCGACGAGCAATCAAAGCAATACTAAACTTGCAGAAGTAAGGCTATCAAGGTTAGTATCAGTGGCTCACCTGATCGGTGTGAAGACACCGATCCCGCTCGGAGACGAGGGCGCGCCGGGAGGCGAGGGTATACACCCGATCGCCGCGGCGATGTAGCTTGACCTGAAAATGCAAAGGTGTACAACACTACGCCTCGCGCAGGAGGGGTGATCTTGGGGTGGGGATTAGGCTTATTACATTCAAAACTACCTCCACGCAGGGAGGGGCCTTCAGCCGGCCAAGCGGGGTGGGGAATTAAGCTAAGGAACCCGACTTGTCGAACCCCGCCGGTTCTGCCAATCTGCAAATTCGCCGGACAGTGGGGCGGTGTTGATGTTGCCAGAAATTCCACAGAGCGTGGATCTTGATGAAACCTGCGCCAAAAGTTCCCAACAGGACGGGGATGGTGTCTGAATTTTGGCAGGAGCTCTGGAACTCAGGGCTGGTCGGGCCGGCGACTGGAACAGGTCAGCAACTTCTTCCTCTGGCTGGTGCAGAACAGGTACAGCGAGTTGCAGATGGCACCACGGACGCTCCTGAACTCCAAATGAGGCGAGCCTGGCGGTGACGTGATCGTGGTCGGAGTAGTTTCGAGCAGGAATTGACAGGGGCCCCAATCGGAGGTCGGAGAAGAGCGAGGTAGCCGGATAAGCAGGGACAGGTCAAACCTGGACCCACAGGGGGCAGACGACACACCCCGACGAAGAAAATGGTAACTGGAAGCTCCGGAGGCCGAATGAAGTCCTTCTTCTTGGAGATGACAGCTAACTGGTAGTAGTTTCAGCCCTCCGAAAATGGCGCTCAGATCTTCAGGGAGGAAGCCGTGGTCGGACTGTGACTGCAGCTCTGGTTCCCTGCCTGAGAGCTTCTGCGAGGTCGCGGGAGAATGGCTGCTGTGGACTGCTCGGAGCTCGGATGCCGACGAAACCACCTCGCCTTGGAAGCTCTCTGGACGACCTTTCCAGAGATGTAGGCCTTGCCACCAGGAGGAGCAGGGAGCGGCCGGGGATGACGCGACTTCAGGGCCTCACTCTGCTGCCTGCGACCTGCTACTTGAAGCTGCAACTTGCAAGAACAAGGGGAGGGGCAAAGGGAGTTAGCACAGCTTGGGGGTGATGGCTGAGGGTTTGGGAGAGGGGAGGGACGTGGTTAGGGCTTCCAAGGGGTTCTGGTGGGGCAGGGAAGGTGGAGAGGGCTGGAGCTGCAAGAGGTGGTGGTGGAGAGGTGGGTGTGCACAAGAGAGGGGGTGAGTGGGAGAGGAGGTGAGGGGGGCGAACTTGGCCTAAGGGGGAGTGGAGAGGGGCGGTCAAGGCAAGGGAGGGAAGGATTTCAAATTCAAAAATGGCCTAGGGAGTTGGGGAATGGTGTGGGGAAGAGGGGTGATTGTGTTGGAATGGGAAAGAATGTGTTGGGGTTGGGAAGATTCCCCTTGGGACTAGGGGGGTGAGTAAAGATAGCTATGGGAAGTGGGGAGTCTTAATGGGGGTGGGTGGGAGTTGGAGGTTGGTTGGGGAAAGAGGAGAGAGGGAAAGTGGCGAACTCCCCTTGGGGAGAGAGAGAGAGAGGGAGAGAGAGAGTGAGAGGTAATAAGAGGTAGTAGAAATGCTTTTCAAATTTCATCAAAAGTTGAGTACATGAGGAGAGATGGGCCTATATATAGGCAACCATCTTTTACATGACCACAATGACCTTGACATTAAGATAAAAGACTCAACAAGTCCTAGACTCAACCCATTAGGCCCACACTAAGGTACTAAGGCCCAATTACACAAAATAAGAGAAATAAACTAGATACCAAGACTCAATAAAAAGAAAGTACATATGATAAGACTCAATAAAATGAAAATACATAAGATGGGATCATGAAAAGGAAGATAACATGTAGAGATCACAGCCATCCCATAGCAAAAGTGTGTAGTCAACCCGAGCTAGAGGGAGTGTCGTGAGATGCCCTCGTCAAGAGAAGGTCAGAAAGAGTTAGAAAAGAATTAGAGTGTGCAGCAGAGAGATACAAGCTAAAAGAGAAGATCTGTGAGAGAGACAAGAGAGAGATCGAAAGAAGAAGGAACTGAGAGTTGTATTCATCGGTCTCTTGGTTCAGAACCAGAGCCGATCTGCTCATTGTCCTGAGCTACAGTTCAGTCTAGTTGTTAGTTTTCCATTTTCATTTGCTTTGTCTTAAAACTATGGTTACTCAAGCGGTGTGTCAGCAGAGGTGAAGCTGTAATCCTCAGCGGTTGCAGAGAAGGATTTCTCTTGACAGATGAAGCTGTAATCCTCAGCGGTTGCAGAGAAGGATTTCTCTAGACAGGTAAAGCTGTTATCCACAGTGGCAGAGGTGGATTCCTCTGGATAGCGAAGCTGTAACGCTCAGCAGATTGTAGGGAAGGAATTCCCCGAAGTTGTGGATCAGCGGCAAGCTGTTAGTCAGCAGTGAAGCCACACTCAGTTGAGTGTGGGGTGGACATAGGTCAGAAGGATCGAACCACCTAAAAATTCTGTGTGCAGTGGTTTGCATTTGTGTGGTTGTTCCCTATCTCCCTTTTCCTTCATAGGCTTGGTTCACTGTTAGCTTGAGTGCCATTTACTCTATTCGATGTCAGCTTCAATGGACCCTGAACTCATTGGATTATATACGTGTTGTCGTTCCTTGATCATGTGCTAGCATGTCAAGTGTTTGCTCACTGATTTAATAGAAGAATTGATTTCTAGGTGTCTTAGGTGGTGATCCTTTCAATCAGTTTTTAGAAGCTCGTTCATAGTTTTTGTTGGGCAATATTTCAAAAAGATCCATTCACCCCCCCCCTTTGGATCTATTTCCGCGTACCACCTGTTTCAACATGAGTAAGGTGGAGGGAGATTAAACAGGACTCTAATATGAAATATTGGTTCATTTCTATTAAGTCTGACTGCAGAAAGTTTCAATGTTTTTAATTGATAAACCTAGAGTTCATTAAACTTAAACCAATCAGAAAAATGAGGGATTTATCATTAGTAGCTCTATAATAGAAGACTTTGAAAATCAGTAACTCTGCATTTATGAGAAATGTCTCAGACTGTGAATTCTCTATCCGAACCATTCTTGGATGTCTCTCTTCTGCAATAAATTTTCAAACAATTTACCTTTTGCTATAATTCTCTCAACCAATTAGTATCAGGATAATTCTTTGTTGATATCTTATTGCTCTCTATTATTCAAGTGGTATAGTATTCGTGTTGACATGTTCATTGCCATTTCTGAAAATATGTCGACATAAAATTTGTAATCTGATTGCTACTTGCTTCTTTGCTGCAATTTTTGCTCTCGAATATTGATCAATTGCTATGAGATTTCTTGTTTCATCTATTGGATGTCAGAGCATGCCTACTTTGATTGGGAAGTAGATTGTGGAACTTGTGACTTTCTGATGGCAAAAGGAGAGATACATCTGCTAGCATATTTTTCTCTGTCCATTGGCATCATGCATGGTCTGTAAATCTGCATTTGACTTGATACATTCTCGCATAATGACTGTATGTCTTCATTTATATCCCTCATACAATGTTGGTTTTCATGCTGTCCAAAGGGTGTGCCTATTGTAGTCTGTCTGACTCTATTGTCTGTTGAGAACATGCATACTGAGCTGCTCTATCTGATGAGATTTTGATCTTATTTGGCTTGCTTTTCTGCCTGAATTTCTTTATCTGCCTGAATTTTACAATTGGTATCATCCCATTTCATCTGCTCATCTCCTAATTCTGTAATTGGTATCAAACTATGTTTGTTTTACTGATGGAAAAGGGGGAGACATTTTGATGAGCCATTATCTAAAGAGGGAGATGTGTTGTCTAAAGGGGGAGATGTTGAAATGTTTGATGTTGAAATATTTTGGTAAATGTTCTCATATAATGAATCATAGTTGCCATCATCAAAAAGGGGGAGAATGTTGTGTCCCTGGTTTTGATGATGCCTGACTATGACTCATTGATGAGTCTAATATGAATTTAATGATGTCAACATTGTCTGGAGTTCAGGTCAAAGAACATCAGAAAAATAGGTCGACACATCAGAAAGATAGGTCGACACATATCTAGGTGTTTGCATTTCCAGTAGAAAGACAGGTCGACACACAGAGGAAGATAGGTCGACACATCAGAAAGACAGGTCGACACACAAAGAAAGATAGGTCAACACATCAGATAGACACTACAAAGAACAGGTCGATGCAAGCTCATTACTAGGTCGACCCACAATATACCAGGAGCTTGGATCTTGCAAAGTTCAAAGAACAAGTCGACTGGGTATCTTCACCAAGTCGACTCATCACAGTAGCAGAGGTCAGAGTGTGTCGACACACATCAGAAGTGTGTCAACCTACGTTGGTTCACCAGAACAAATAGCTCTAGTAGAGTCAGGGTGTGTCGACCTAGCCTTCGTGATAGGTCAACCTAACTGGTGATCCAGTATGCATTAACAAGGTCGGCAACAACAACAACAGTAGCAGCATGCAGCAACAAAATTAGCCGACTTAGCCCAGAGTCAGTTGGCCAATGTGGATTTAAGTCGATAGATATTCAAGCAAGTCAGTAGAAGAAAGCCGAGTCTAGCGTAGGCCATGAAGTGTGTCAACACACCTCACTAGGTGAGTTGACACACATGAAGACAGAGTAGAGTCTGTGAGCAGCCTTGTAAGGGATTGACGGTAGTGTCGACACATAGCACTTAGTGTGTTGACACACCATCAATGGCGAGAAGCTAGTACAAGCTGCGGAACCCAATCGTAGGCATATGATCCCAGACACGTGCCTTGGGTTTTGGAAAGGTCCCAGGAGAGAATATTCTCCTTCACACATGGACCAATAGGATATTAGCTCAAAAATTTGGATTATCCAGAAATTATCTATTTGTGCTCTATAAATACCACCCAACCTCCTTGCGAAAGAATTGGCTGCTAGGGGCTGCGAGAGCTGCAAGAGTGAGCTAAGTAGAAGATTTTTGAATAGATCAGAGAGAGGCTGAGAGCCTGATCGGAGAGAGAACCTAAGAAAAGAAAAGAGAGAAGTGAAGTGAAGATCAGAGAGCCCCCTTCTAGAGAAGCACCAGAACTCCATATCTAAGCTCGAGAGGAGAGAGAGAGTGAGAGTAACCAACAAGGAATCAGTCCAGATCTGACCAGAGAAAGGCTTGTGGATCAAGTCCAAAGCCACATTACTCATTTGAGCTACATTTTTTCTGTTTTCCATCCTTTGTTTTCTACAGTCGCAACTTCATTTTTGTGTGTGTTTCTGATACCCTAGTTCAGGGATCGGGTTAAGCTGTGGGTCAGCTGTATCCGGGGTTGCATCTCCTTCAAGCTATGGGTCAGCGTGTGTTCGAGGATTTGTTCCTCAAGTTTCAACTGTGCGTCAGCATGTGTTTTGAGGACTATGTCCTCGTGTCAAGCTGTTAGTCAGCAGTGAAGCCTCACCAGGTTTTGTGAGGGGTGGACGTAGGTTGTCGATTTGCAACCGAACCACCTTAAAAATATTGTGCAATGGTTTGCCCTTGTGGTTTGATCCCTTTCTTCTATCTCCATTCACAGGGACTGGTGTGTTTCTGATTCACACACATTCTGATATGTTCGCACACTGCACATACACTCTGAGTTGATCATTGCACACACACACTCAAGTGTTTGCTTGTTGTCCTGTATAGGGACAGTTTTTGAGCTCCTGCGTTCTCAGCACTGTGATCACACACACACCCACTGAGTGTTTGATCCAGGATCGGTGTGAGCCATCTTTATACTGTGAGCTGTCATTATCTTTTGTGAAGTATTATCTCATTTTGGTTTAGCATATCCTATTAAGGAATATTAGTGTTCCATTACTCCGCATTTCATTAAGTGGTCAGATTGATTTTAAATTGGGTATAGTTTTCTAAAAGGATATATTCACCCCCGCTCTAGATCCAATTGGACACCAAACACTCAAGACCAAATATAGTACATACTAACCTTAACATTGATCTTGAGAGCAACATTAGCATGATACTGTTTACTCATCCAGAACACATGCTTGGTTAAGCAGCATTGTGAAACTAAGCCCAGATCTTTCTCACATATTCGCTTCAGATCCCCTGCCATGAAAACACATATAACACTAGCAGTTAAGAAAAATGGTGCTTCCCCCAAACCAAAAGAAGAAAATAGATACCTCTCACCTTTCACAAAGGAGTATGTTTTATGGCTTCAAATCACAATGTGTAACGCCCTAGATTTTTCAGATCAGAATCTGTGAGTTTCAAAGCGCTTTCGTGGCTCCCAGATCGAGTTTGAAATTTAATCAGATTTTTGGCTATCGAGCCTTCGGATCCCCGTGTAGGGTGAACCGACGTGTTTTCAAGCTCTCGGATGTTGCAGGCCTGTTGTGCATTTTTTGAGGATCGTGGGGATAATTTTTCTCCATTTTTATATTTTTTGAATTTTTAAAATCCCAAATTATTTTCTATTTAAAGAAAACCCCCCACCCCTCTTATCATTCTCTCCCTCTCTTCTCTCGTTTCTCTCCTTCTCTCCCTCCCTTCTGCGGGCGGCCGACAAAGGATGGCGTGGGTAAGGCAGTGAGGCACGAGGGGCGAGGAGTAGCGACGATGGAGCGAGGAATGGGGCGGTGGTGCGGTGGTGCGGTGAAGCCCATTCATGGATTCGAGAACCCAGCAGCGATTCAAGAGGTGATTTCGCATGGAGCTGGCATCCTCGACGTAGGAAATCGTCGGTGGAGGTAGGGGGATGGATCCCTAGCTCATGCATTCCATTTTCCTCTAATTTATAGGCCGAGGTGAGGCCGAGAGTGGTCTTCTTTCCATGCTGGGGTGAATTTTCATGTTTTTGGGGTGAGAGATGATTTTACTGATTCGGTGACTTTTTATGGTTTGAATGGGACCTCCCGATGCTAAGGAGGATGGGGAAGGGTTTTCCCTTGTTTTCCCCCTCAAATGGGTTGAGTGGGGAGTGGTTTAAGCTCCCATGGTGGAGCTCCCGCAGGTGCATCGCAGGAATCGATCAACCGAAGGTGCAGTTCGGTCGAACGATGGCACGTTCGCCACGGACAGGGCAGCCTGCCCTGGTTCGGTCGACCGACCCAGATGGACTGGTCGACCAACCAAGGTCAGGGGGTGTGACTGATCATGAAACCGGTCGACCGACCCACTGGGCCGGTCGACCGATCCAGCCTGTTGGTCGACCGACCTAGGGGCCTGGTCTACCGAAATGCAACCTTTTCGCCTGTTTTGACCTTCGGTCGACTCGGTCGAGACCCTTTCGTTGACCTTTGGCCCCGTGGATGTCCCGGACACCCCGTGGGTACCGTGACTATGTTTTTGATATTCGGAGGATTCATTATATCTCGATTAGCATGCCCGTGTGGTTTAGAGGGTCCGGGTGACCCCGTGTGTTCCGAGCTTCTTCGTGTGCCAGATCGAGTCACTGTGTGCCGGTGTAGGTGTGAAGGGCTATCCCCACACAACGTTAGCTTCTTCAGAAAATGCTTTTCTGTGTGGGCCATGGGTATGGAAAACGACCGTGAGTCCTAGGGACCCAACCAGGGGTTGGGGTCCTCTTAGTTTCCATTAGAGAGGGAATGAACTCGACGGTTATGAGTTGCCTTATAAGTTCTCGTGACCGCAGTTTTTGACTTTAAGACTAGGGTAATTTGACGACATGGAGCTATATTGTACAATGGCCTTGGGATGAGTCGCGTGACTCTATGGCCGTTAGATTAGAGAGTCTAGCTAGTTGTCCTAAGTCTGGTGGCACCATGCCACCCCATGTTCCGAGTTACTTGCGATGGGCATGTACGTAGCCTGTCAGTACTCCATTGGTTTCTTTTGAGCATCTTACATCAAGTGGCTTTCCCACTAGTCATAGCTTTCCTGGGCACGCATGTGCCGACCCGCTTGGGAGCGGCAGAGAGATTGACCCGAGAGAGACAGTTTTAGGCTCATTACCTTAGGGCCTCCCACTGTGGCGGCTTGAGTCTGGGCCAGGAGGACAACCATCTAGAGGGCCTGACGGCATGTAGAGGTCTAGAGTTCCTGGTAGGGTTACCGAGGTTTCACCCGTAGATAGTGTACAGTTCACGACAGCGAGATCATGATTGTACCCTCAGACCACGGGGTCTTAGTTGGGCCTTTGTCTGTGAGCACGGGCCTTCACGACAAGGATGTCATGGTTTTCCCTTCAGTAGCGTAGCCATAGTTTTACCGATGGTTCGGCGGTCCCGACTACCAGATCGGGGTTTCCTTTCTATGCAGTTAGGAGTAGCTTAGAGAGCTATGCTTCTGTCCCCCCCTTTTATTTTAGTTATAGTTATGCTCGCTACTATTACTGTTGTTATTGTTGTTGTTTACCACCTTTGTTTAGTGGTGGGGATCCGCGGGACCCCTACTGAGCCAATGAGATGAGGCCTACCCCTTTCTTTTCAGGTGTTGCAGTTCCTCCTCGAGATTCAAAGGTGCAGCACTGAGGTTCATAGTTGCCAGCTTGCCAGTGCTGGGGGCAAACCTGGCATTTGAGTACATTCTTTTCCCTGTGGACTATACTTTGTTGGACTAGACTCTATAGTTAGTTCTTTAATTGAAAATGTAATTTTATTTCTTGTTATTTAAACAATTAATTATATAGTTGTTGCATGTATTATTTTAAATTTCAATGTACCTCCACACACCTAAATAACCCTTTCGAGCCTTCCGACTCATGGGTGGCGGGCCATGATTCGAATGGTATCAGGTAATTCCTGGTATCCGAATCCTCGGTCGTTACAGTTGGTATCAGAGTGTGGTTGTGGACGTACATGAGAATTTGAGATAAATGTAGTGTTCCAAAATCCATATGGTCTAGTACAGTCAGCAGCTGGCATAGGGTTTTGTGTTTATTTACCGCATTGCCTCTCACGTGATAGCTAGAGTGCGCGGAGTTGGCACTGTGAAGGCGGTTTCGGTCATTGTCAGAGTGCCGACGGGGCCTGGGGAGTAAGATATAAGAAGTTACATTCCCCAGTGGTGGTGGCCCCGGTTGTGCTGAGTTGGGCAAAGTTTTGTCGATAGATGCAAGCTTGTGTTGTAGCCTCAGAGGTATCAGTGACGAGGCCCATTGCTTGCAAGAATAGTTTGTGGCTAGGTGGCCGTGAGTGTGCTTCGGGGAAGTTAGTGTCATTTTGGCCACCAAGTTTGAGGTTCAGCTAGCCCCTGAGGCATCAAGGTCGTGATTTGAGGTGGTAGAGCGGATGTCGTGATCGAGGGAATGCTCGGACCAGTGGAGGATCATCCTGGTAAGCTGTTGGCTATCGAGCCTAACATTCTTGTCATGCTCTGTGGTGTAGGGGATGACGTGCCAATCTCGATTATTCTTACAGATTTTGAGGCAAGATTAGGTAGAGATGTTCAAGTGTGTTTTAAGTCCTGCACATTTGCGCGTATATGGGTTATGTTAGTTCTGGATCTGATTTGAGATAGTATGACAGTGGCTTGGTTCGTGGCCTAGATTGTGGAAATTTGGGGCCATTGTGAACCACATTGGATGTGCTATGCGAGGTGGCAGTTGAGATGTGAAGGTTCAGCAGTATGTTTGGGACTTAAGGATAAGCTTCGGCAGGTGTCGATCATGGTTCGTGTTGTGGCTTATGGCATGGTAGTCTGTGTGACAGCAGCTTTGGAGGTGGATATTTTGAGGACTCGAGGATTGAGAATGGGTCAGTATCAGTAAGGATAGATTTAAGGGAATAATGTCCTAAGATTGTTAGTGTACCAGCCTTCGAGCTTGGCGTCTTTAGTGATTTCTTCACTCCTTGGTAAGTGTTTTGATGTGTTAATGGCTCCGGGATCAAGGACAGGCATAGGAAGGGAGCGTATGGCAGCAACTAGCTCAACTAATGTGGCAGAGTGTGGCTGGCGATCAGCAAAGTCAGTGCTCGAGGCGAGGTGAATTACAATTTGGGAAACTGTAATGATGTGCCGGGAGATGCTACCAGTGTGGTCCGACGGGACACTTAGAGAGTGTTTTCGGAAGAGCTACCCTGATGGTAGCAATAGTTTTTCTTGGTGCTAGTAGGCGAGGCTCCCAGCATGCGTGAGATTTGAGGTCAGGTCAAGCGTGGAGACCTCCCGCTTCGTAGGAGGTATGTTGGTGTCTCCTTTGTTGGAGAGAATTGTGTTTTAGTTAAATTCCGTCGCCTTGCGTCGCATGTTTAGATTGATTGGTCTCCTCGTGTATGCCAAGGAGTCCGTATGGGAAGTGCCCGACTGATGGGGGCATCCCTTGCCCCTCCGCATTTTTCAAAAGCTCTGATGGATCGTTGGCATGCACCATTGTGTTCTTCACACTTTTTTGAGTCAATCCATGTAATTTTTATATTTTATTTGAGTCATAAACCATGTAATTTTCATTTTATTTGAGTCCAGTACCTAGGTATAAGGGTCATTTACCTAAGTCTTGAGTCATGTGGTTAATTAAGTAGTCTAATGGGCCCAACTAGTGAGCTAAGGCCAGGGGCACCCCCCTTGGACTTGTCTAGTCATTTGTCTAAAGAGTTAGGGCTAGTTTGGTCATAAGGCGTTATGTAAGCCTATAAATGGGCCCACACCCTTCTCATATGTTGAACTTTTGGATGAATATTGAAATAGAAAATTTCCCTTGCATTTCCTCTCTTCTCTACATCTCTCTTAATTTCTCTTTCTCTCTCTCATCAAAGGGGTTGCACCCCTCTCTCCCTCTTCCCTCTCCCACCTACTTACTAACTCCTCTCCTCTCATTCAAGAGCCTCCCCAACTCCCCACAACCCCTCTTCACTCCTCCCCAACCCCAAGGTATCTTTCACCACTCCCCACTCCACCCTCCAACCACCAACCACCCACTCCCCTTCCCAAGCACCCCTCTCATCTCCCAAGGGGAGAATCCCATCTTCCCAAGCCCCCCTTTCCCTTCCCCACACACCTCTTCCCATCCCCAAGACCAAAAATTAATCCTACCCTTAAACCCATTTTCAAATACTCCTTCCCTATCTCCCTCCCAACACCAAATTCACAGCTTCCCCTTCCTCCACCTGCTAGACCTCCCTCCAGCCCCCATTCTGCCACTCCCTCACCTTAGATCACCCCCTCTCAGACCCCCTCACAGCCAGGGTTTGCCCCACACTCATCCACCCCCATTTCGCCCCCCTCCTACTCCATTTCCCATCGGCAAGTTGTAGACCCTACCTCAGTTCACAGGCAGCAGAGGAGCACCCACTTGCAGAGGCTGCCACATCCGCGTCCTGGCACCCCTGGGAGCACAAGAGGTATCGATGGAAGCGTCGTCCAGTCTACTTTGCAACAGAGGTAGTCTCACCAACTTCTGATTTCGTGGCTGGCTGGAGGAGTCTTCACCATCGGACTGCGTAGATCCTCCTTGACAGACACCCAGCCGTGGGTGGCAGAGGCTGCCACGACCAGCACCCTGAAGATCTTGGAGCAATGCTTGGCTGAAGACTTCCCCTACATACCCTCTCCCATCACCAAGAAGTAGGGCCCCGTTTGGATCCCAAAACTGTAAGTTCCAAATTTTCTCCCTAGGGTGCGCTAGATCAGTTCCCTCTGGGACTGATCTGACACCGAGATACTATTCATGGTTCCGCCATCTACTCCGATGTCCGTCGGCACCCCCATGGGTCTATGTTCGAAGAGGACTCGACCACGGACGTTATGGCTCTAGTCTCATCCTCTTTGGAGCTCGGGAGCATTCGTGACGGCATTCCCCTCCAGCAGCAGTGATCCAGGGACTATATGTTCCAGAGTGAAGCCGTCTTGGTCCCGACACTGCCCCGACCGTCATCATCATCAGGAAATTCCTCCAAAATTCTGACGTCTTCCTGGGTCAATCCAAGAGATTTTGGCAGAGGTTTCGTCAACAAAGAAGTTTGGGAGAGCCCGTGGCAGCACCGATAGTGACTGCCTATCTAGTTGTTAGAGAGAGCTGGCAGAATCGACGTTCGTCGTCCTTGAGGCTTCTAGCTTAGGTTTTCTCCCACCCCACTTGGCCGGCTGACCGCCCCTCCCTACGTGGAGGTACATTTTAGTTGTAATATAGTTCCTCACCCTTAATCTAACCCCTCTGCGAGGGCGTAGTGCTTTTACTAGCAGGTCAGCGACTGAAGCGTCATCGGCGCGGCGTGCGGGTAGCCCACGCCTCCCCGCTCGCCCTCATCTCCGGCCGGGATCGGTGTATTCACGCCGATCAGGTGAGCTTCTGGTCACTTCTCTTTGCTGGCATTCCTTGCTTAATTAGTATTGCTTCTTAGCTCTGTCAGCGGTGAGGGAGTGCCCATTCCAACTTTCCATACATCGAGTGACCACCGCGGAGCGAGGCGAGAGCAACCCCTTACATCCCACACCCTTGGCGTGCTGGCCGCCCATGAAATTGGGCATCCCGAGCCCTTAGGGGTTTAGCCTCAAGCTAGACAAATCCTCCGGAGCATCAAGGTCCCGCCCCGGACCCTCTCCATCATCACCGGGTTGCCCACAGGCACATGTGTGCGTTACGATGGTGAGTCCACTTAAGTGATATCGCCGGGAACGTTGGATTGCTTGCGAGTCACAGGTCCAAGGAGCATTGGCCTAGTGGCTATCACCCCCAAGGTGGTGTCACATCATCGGCTTATTGGCGGGGTGGTGGCCTATAAGAGGTGTTCTATGCACTGGCAGTGTGACTGTCTGTGAGGATTCATGCTCTCCCCTTGGCGTGTAAGGGTGTGTTGGCGCTATCATGGAAGGATGAGTGCCAATTGGGCTACGTGTGCACGAACTCGTGGCTAGTCTTGTGATTTTTAATGCGCTGTGGATCGGAGTCTATGGAGTTGTAGGAGGATTGCCAGACCAAGAGAGAGAGTTTGTGCTCTGGGTTTGAGGTAATTGATCTTTCCTCACCCTATTTTCTGGAGTTAGCCAACCGTGTTGGGAAGTGTCGGGGTGGCGAGCCCCGAGTTGTTTGTGATAGTTGTACGAGTTATGCAGATTGCATAGCGGAAGCGTGGTGGGCCCATAACCCACGGGTCCCAAGATGATGATGATGGCAGGAATTGGAAGGATTCCAGAAAATTAGTAGAGTGTTGGAGGTTTCTGACCAATGAGAGAAGGTTGTTTCCTCGGTGTAAGATTGTTTTGACTGTGTGAGCCATGTCGATTGCCGTGCCATTGCTTGAAGCATTGTGGTTTGTGGCACCAATGGAACAAAGAGTTGAAGAAATATGACGGTACATGTGCCGGATGAGTACCCTGTTCATCTATTGGGAGCAATGTCAGGTGTTTGGTGCTAGATCGAGTTGGGGGTTGTTAAAGAACAACATGTCAGAGGACGAGGATGCGATGTCTAGAGTCGGTAAGCAAGGTGCTTGACTTGTGCTGAAAGTTGTGTCCTCGGGATAGAATCATGGTCCAAGAGATGTGATTTTCGAAAGATGATTGTAGGTCCCAGTTGGTAGCTGTGAGCGGTTGGTGAGGCTAGCCAAGTGGTCAGCTATGATAATGTCTACAAGAGACCTAGTTGACTCCGAGAGTTTGGAATGTTATGAGAAGGACCCAGTTGTGGAAAGAATCTGTGATATCTAGAGACCTGTGTAGATTGGTTGCGGCATCGTCAACCAAGTTGCTAAGGTAGAAGACGACACGTATCTACCTTGGAGATGTGTGCCACGATGGGAGAATGGTTTCCCCTTGTTTTTCCCCTTAAATAGGTTGAGTGGGGCGTGGTTTAAGCTCCCACGGTGGACCTCCCGCAGGTGCGTCGCCAGAATCGGTCGACCAAAGGGGCAGTTCGGTCGACCGATGGCACGTTCACCATGGACATGGCAGCCTGCCCTGGTTCGGTCGACCGACCTAGACGGACCGGTCGACAGACCTAGGTCAGGGGGGGTAGCTGGTCATGGACCGGTTGACGACCCACTGGGCCAATCCACCGATCCAGCCTGTTGGTCAACCGACCCAGGGGCCTAGTCGACTGAAATGCAACCTTTTGGCCTATTTTGGCCTTCGGTCGACCCGGTCAAGCCCCTTTGGTCGACCTTTGGCCCCGTGGATGTCCCAGACACCCCGTGAGGACTATGATGGTGTTTTTGGTGTCCGAAGGATTCATTATATCTTTATTAGCACGCCCGTGTGGTTTGGAGGGTCTGAGTGACCCCGTGTGTTCCGGGCTTCTTCGTGTGCCAGATCGAGTCACCGTGTGCCGGTGTAGGTGCCGAGGGCTATCCCCGCATGACATTAGCCTCTTCAGAAAATGGTTTTCCGTGCAGGCCATGGGTATGGCCAACAACTGTGAGTCCCAGGGACCCAGCCAGGGGCTGGGGTTCTCTAAGTTTCCCTTAAAGAGGGAATGAACTCGGCAGTTATGAGCCACCTTATAAGTTCTCATGACCGTGGTTTTTGACTCTAGGACTAGGATAATTTGATGGCATGGAGTTGTATTATACAGTGGCCTTAGGATGAGTCGCGTGACTCCATGACCGTTGGATTAGTGAGTCTAGCTTGTCGTCCTAAGTCTAGTGACAGCGTGCCACCCCGTGTTCCGAGTTACTTGCGACGGGCCTGTGCGTAGCCTGTCAGTACTCCGGTGGTTTATTTTGAGAGTCTTACGTCGAGTGGTTTTCCCACTAGTCATAGCTTTCCTGGGCATGCATGTGCCGACCCGCTTGGGAGCGGCGGAGAGCTTGACCCGGGAGAGACGATTTTAGGCTGGTTACCGTAGGGCCTCCCACTGTGGCGGCTTGAGTCTAGGCTGGGAGGAAAACCAGATGTAGCGCAGTCAGTCAGTGTGTGCACATGTGGTCAGGGACTTTGGACGAGTGCTGACGAGCATGACCCCGACTAGACCCTTGTCCTTATGTTACTTGTACGGTGTCTCAGTTTCCGCCTGGGACGAGTAGGGAGACACCCAAGGCGCGGACTAAGTCGTCAGTGGACGCATTCGACCTTGCTTCTAGTGGGCAGGTTCTCCCGTTATGTGACACGTGACTCTCGTGACTTGAGGTTTAGTTTCTAGTTAGCGAGATGTGGTTCTTCGGGTGTGTTGACACCCATTTTAGCCCACAAGTTGCGTTATTTCTCTTATTCATCATTTTTGATGTCCCGATTTACCCATTATTTTGGAGCCTTCCTTGGATGGATTTTGAGCCTATTTTTATCATTCCCTAGCCTTTAAACTTCAGATATCATGATTTCTTAGAGCCCTGGAGCTTATCTTATCAACTTTCGGCCTTCCAAGTCAGCTTGCGGCCCATATAGGTTGACTTTCCATCAAGCATTCGGCTACTTCCATTGCGTAGTCTTGAAAACTGCCCTTTTTCATCCCCTTTCGCTCCTCTATTCAAAATGTGTCATTTACCAAAGTTGTTCATCTTTTAAAGAGCTACAACTTCCTCTTCAACCCCATTAGCCGTTTCTGCACTAATTTCAAGTTATTCATATTTTTCTGGTAGGCTGCGCGGTTCACCTGTGTCCCATAATTTTTTCTCTCTATTCTCTCTCCATTTTTTCCATCTTTTGATTGTCTTTCCATCTTGCTCTATTCATGAAAGTTGTTCATCTTTCAGTTACCTACAATTTCTTCTTCTACCACTTTCATTAATTCTACACCGTTTTCGAGATATGATCTGATTTCCAAAGTCGTACAAAGTCTACCCAGAATTTTTCCTCCAGCATGCTAGCGGTCATTTGCTAGACCGCTAGCCCACAAAAGTGGTCATTCACTAGACCGTTTTCTAGAAACTTATCCGAAATCATCCTGTTTCACCCTTGGAGCCTTGCGGTCACCCCCTAGACCGTTTGCCATCCCCTAGCGGCCCTACGATAGACCGCTAAGGCCGCCCGAGAGTCCAGCGTGAGCTGGACTCTATCAGTTTTCTGTCCGACGGGGGCTGCTTCAAATGATCATATCTCTTGGGATTTTTATCCAAGTTGATCCCCGTTTGTTTCTATCTCTTGCCCTTTATATTATCTTAAGTTTGGTTTGTAGAGCTTGAATTTTCATTGGCTATATCTCTCGAAATCTTGGTCGAAAGTTCTGGATTTAGGTGTCCTGGTACAACTCAAACTCTATTTTTTGAGCGACGGGGCCTCCTTCCAAGAGCCATATCTTCTAGAAAACTCCTCCAAATCGAGTCTTGTTTGTTCCTATCTCTTGTCCTTAGTATTATATCAAGTTTGATCTATAGAACTTGATTTATCTTGGACTATATCTTCGGGAATCGTGATAAGAAGATAAGGCTTTTTTTGAAAACTCTATATAAATTGCCCAGTTCGTAGTGGTGACGGGGGGCTCTTTCTTGGTTCGGGATGAAGCCATGCTGCATCTCCAACTCACAACTTCGACCCCATCTTGAACAGGGAAGTATTGGCTTTCCATTGCATCTTTTTGGGCTTGATTTCATGGTCTATTCTCTTAGTTCCCTTCCTCTCAAAATCACAAATCATCACAAAACACTGCACTTTCTGCTACATATGCATTTTCCCCCATTTTGCATCATCGTTTTCTCTCTATTCTCTCAATCAAATCTCGTGATTTCAAATCTCATGCATGCACAACACACACACCTATCTTTTCCACCCTTCCACAGGGGTTAAAAATCTCCCCCTTGGTGAGTTTGCCCTCAATTTCTACCCCTATTTTATCACTAGGGGATTGATACTGTACTTCGATTTTCTAATGGGTTTTCTCTTGTCTTGTGGCTTTGTTTTGCAGGAGAGCATGAACACAACATGAGGCCCTCTTCTTCTAGCCGGCTGGGAGAACGAGAAGGTTTGAATCTATAAAGTTCCCCGCACCCGTCTCTTGAGCGCGGTAAAGTTTTCTTTCCAAGGTACACGGAGCCATCCTTTGATCTCTTCATCCTTTCGGCGTTGTTAAATCCTTGGTGGCGATCACGGTTAGTTCATTTATTCATTACCCCCTTGTTCATACTTCTATGACTGCTTCATATACATGCATTAGCATGTATTAGTTTAAAGGAGCGGGGTAGAACACACAATAAACAAATCTACAGGGTGGTTTATGTGTATGTTTTCTGATGTAGAGGTCTAGAGTTCCCGGTAGGGTTGCCGAGGCTTCACCCGTAGATAATGTATAGTTCACGACAGCGAGGTCGTGATTGTACCCTCAGACCATGTGATCTTAGTTGGGCTTTTATCTGTGAGGATGGGCCTTCATGATAGGGATGTCATGGTTTTCCCTTCAGTAGCGTAGTCGTAGTTTTACCGGTGGTTCGGCGGTCCCGACTGCGAGATCGGGGTTTCCTTTCCATGCCGTTAGGAGTAGCTTAGAGAGCTATGTTTCTGCCGCCTCCTTTTGTTTCCGTTGTTGTTATACTCGCTACTGTTATTTTTGTTATTGTTATCATTGTTATTGCTACTATTTACCGCCGTTGTTTAGTGGTGGGGATCCACGGGGCCCCTACTGAGTCAATGAGATGAGGCTCACCCCTTCCTTTTCAGGTGTTGTGATTCCTCCTCAAGGTTCGGAGGTGCAGCACTAAGGTTCATAGTTGCTAGCTTGCCAGAGCCAAGGGTGTACCCGACACTTGAGTACGTTTCTTTCCATGTATACTGTACTTTGTTGGATTAGACTCTATAGTTAGTTATTTAATTAAAAATGTAATTTATTTCATGTTATTTAAATAGTTAATTATATAGTTGTTTCCTGTATTATTTTAAATTTCAATGCACCTTCACACACCTAAATAACTCTTCCGAAACTTCTGGCTCATGGGTGGCGGGTCAGGATTTGAATGATATCGGGTAATTCCCGGTATCCGAATCTTGGGTCGTTATAGACTGACACACATGATACTTACTCATATGATGGGTGTGATTGTTCTCATAATCATTAGTGTGGAGACACTGAAGTACGTGTGTGGGTGCTCATTAGTGGAATGACTACACTGAACTGACCCGATCTAGAATCCTTGAATGGTAATCATACTAATTGTCAATCAGGGTATTCTATCGTCTTAGTAGCATAGTTAGATCTTACACTTGAGTCACTAAAGATGTCTTGCATGAGAAATGTTGAGTGTTTGATTACTGACTTATGGACTCCTATTAAGTAGTTATATATAAGTAGTTATTCGGACTCAGTGGAACTCTTGTGAAGGCAATTAGTTTGACAACATGGAATCATCCACACTTAGTATGATATATGAGAGAAAATGCCTTACAGATCTGTACTCGAAAAAACCCCTGGCCAGGGTATGGGAGTTCATTATGCAAAAGGAGTTTTTCTAGTGAACCAGTTTGGAGTATAGAGTTCAGTTGATCTGGGGCACAATAGGGTTTGACAGATGGACCATACCCTAGTCCTGGTGGGGGCATTGGATGAATGAAGATATATAGCTATGTGAAATCTATAGACAGAAAGGTTCCAGTGTGGGTTGCTTATCCCCAATGTCATTTGGGATCACGAGGTGTTGCTTGGTGTCTTTCGTGATCGGATAGCCCGTTGAATCCATTAAGAGTTAATGGACAATGATTTATTAAGGTAAGAAGGGTTCGTAGCTTAATGGGCTTGAAAACCAAAAAAACTATTGGGCCTAGAGGATCACACACAATAGAGTATTGGATAGACCGGGATGGGTGGAATTTATAGACAATTACTAAGTTTGCATGAAAAACGCAAGAAGTCTATAAATATACACTGAAGGGATAAACCCTGGCCCAAGCTCCAGAGAAACCCTAGCGGCCCCCTCTCCTCTCTCTCTCTCTCTCCTGGGGGCGCCCCCTCCCTCTCTCTCCCTCCTCCCCGATGGATGGTGGTGTTATGGAGATCATGGAGGAGATCTCATCTGCTTCCACTGCTCATGTGTATACGTCTAGAGGTCAGACGCTTGGATGGTTTGCGACTCCAAGATCCTCCTCTCGTTCGTCTTCGAGCTTTTGAGAGATTCTTGACCCCACAAAGATAAAGAATCGTTCTTCTCACCGTGAGATTTACGGATCTTGTTTGATTTTGAAAACCTAGCAATGATGTACAATCTAAAATTTGATGATTTCCATTGCGCTTCTAGTCAAAACCTTACACATGGAAGGTTCAGAACCAGAAAGAATGAGTCTCCTATGGGGCGCCATGATGTGCAGAGAGAAGAAGAGGAAGAAGTGTTCTCACCAAGGCATGAAACAGACACAGAGGAAGTGGCGGACACCTATGCCAGAGATGAAGGAGACGGGTGAAGCCTCTCTAGAAGCCCTTCTGCCTTAATTTATAAAGCCTCAAGGAGAAGTGGCCACCTCAAGGAGTCACACAGACCGAAAGCGAATGTCACCACCAAGGTTAGCAGTAAGAAACCCAAGTTGCCATTCTCGCCTGCTTCTCCTGGAGAAAAATGGCCACGCCATGATAATGGTGACGTTGTTTGGCATCCCGACAAGGGTTGCCTTGCGTGCCAAGAACCATGGCAGATGACGGGGTCACACGCCAGGGGGACGGATATCCCAGGAAGACCCTCCTAGAAGCCTCCCCCGACTGGCACGTTGGGAGATCCTCTCTGTAGCAACCTGATTTTTTTAGGATTAATTAAATGAGTATAAAATTTGAAAAAAAAAAGAACTTAAATAGTTATAATTAGAAATTGTAATGGAAGGAAATTGTAATTGGTTTTATTATGTATAATTAAAGCTTAATGGGCTTATGGGCTAAAAGGCTTAATAAATCCCCAAAATTCAAAATTTCTAAAACCCTTGTTTAAATTGGGCTAAATTTATTTTAATCTAACCCTAATATGCTAATAATCATAACCAAACCCTAATCCACTAAGGGGAGGTCGATTCTAACCTAAACCCTAACCTTGATTCGAACTAAATAGGGTGGGGGAGGCCCTAGATATAGATAAAAATTGAAATTTTCAGAGTTCTTCCCTATCTAGGCTTCCCTTACCTAATTAGGACTCTTAAATGCCAGAAACCCTAAAAATAGGACCCCTATAGCCTCCCTAGTCGACCCTACTTTGTGAGAGAAGGCTTCTAGGTGTGGGAGGATCAATCTAGGAGGAAGAATCGGAAGATCTTTAGGCGTTCATATGCATTTTCCGTTCTTCTTTTTCTTCTTCCTAATTCGGCTCAAAGGTAGGTGATCTCTCGAGCTAAACTTCAAATTAATGCATCAAACATATTCATATGCATGTCTAGTTTAATTCTACATCATTTTCCTCAATTTCTATCAACTATATTTCATGTATTTCATGGATTATGGACTGGATATCACTAGGGTTTTCTCGTGGGAATGGCCCTCTGTTCATAGTCGCGGCCCTTACAGGCACCATCTCTGAACGCGGTGGCCCGATAGACCACTATCCCAAACTTTATTTTAAACGTGATCTTCTATTTATAAATTTTCAAATAAAGAAATTATTGTTTTTATATGAACACAGTTCTCAAGTAGACCACGATTGTGATTAGTATTTTATTTAAACTATGGTTTTCTCTCGGTGAAAATTCATATAAAATAATTATTTTCGTTTGAACGCGGCCTTCCTGTTAACCCCGTGCTAATCGCGGCGCCCATACTGGCCACGTTATGGCACGGGTTTCTAGAAACCCTAGGGCCCTTCTAGCATGTTATGTTAGTGGGTTTGAATCTAGATGCATGTTTTTCATGTCTGTAAGTCATCCGAACCAACTTAAGTAACTAGGAAATATATAAACCCTAATTCCTTAAGTTCATGATTCATGTTAATCTTTCCTTTTGATTCCCTATTCTTATCTCACCTCTATTGTTCTAAAGCATGATTAAATGAGTATATCTTTTTGTTAACCTAAAATTGGTTCATCAAAGTATGTTTTAACTTTATGACATGATTGTTATATCGATTAAGGTTCAAGATTTTGTTATATGAGGTACCATGGATTTATTAATTAAAGGTTTTATCACTCTGGTGATAATAGCCTACCGCTTGATATGGGTTTCTGGTAGTGAGATAGGAATATAATTGTTGGTGAAGTTAGGACCCTCCACCGGATATTCCTTCTGCCGGACTAGAACTTTCTTCATCGAGACCTCCGTAAGTTTCCGCGAGCCTTGAATTCTCATAAGGACGCCGAGCTGGTTGTATCACAAAAACCCTGTAAACCACTGGAATCCTCATCCTACTATGTAGAATAGGGTTCAACCGGCCTTTGAAATGATAGAACAACGTTCTGTCTGCATTCTGTTAACTCTATACTGAATGCGGTCTGCTTCCAAACTGTGTTCAGGTTCTATTTGAGAATGTGCCAGATTAGAGACTGCGTTCTCTCCAACCCTTGGTTGATCACAGCCCTCGAACCGACCGCATTCATATCTGAAGGCGGTGGTTACCCCAACCGCGTTCTAGTCTGACCTGTCCCGTTGACCTTGATCACAGTTGCCTCTATGGATGTGTTCTAGTCATGATTTTGGGTCTGACCACATTCTTTAACCCAGTATCTATGTTCAATTTGCCTATGTTTTATGAAGATTTTCAGGACTGAGTCTAGTGATTTTACTACTTTCCAGCTTGGTTATCAGCGTGATTATTGCCCTCATGTTACTTGGCATTTGGCATCCTCTTGTTATATTCATGAATTGGCTTGATGTGCTAATCATGAGACTCCATTCTATTTTCATATCCAATCTTTTGTACAATCACATTTCATGAATTTAACTTCTTGATTCCAATTTGATTACATTATTGATGGAATTCTCTAGTGATTACGTAGGGATTTGGGTCCAAATAATATTCAATGCTGGGCGGACGGAAGTCCAAAAAAATACTTGTGCCCATGGGAGTGACTTGCGGTGTGGCATTGCACCTAATATGACCTAGACAAGTTCGTGACATCTCGTGATATACTTGTTGCATATTTGACTTGACTTGCTCTTAACATGTTGGCCCGAGGGGCATCCTTGCTATACTTGATTGATGGATAATCAACTCTAGTTGGTTACTTACAGATATTCGTTCAATTTACCTTCGTGATAATCTTGATGTTGACTTACTATGCATTCTTTACTGATCCTCATGATATCTCTTGAATTATACATTGTTAAGCTTGCTACATGCCCTCTATTTTGAGCTTGGTTTTTGTACTATATCATATAGCATGTTCTCTACATTATTGAAAATGTTAATTACTTATATTTTGCCTGATGATAGAGATGTAATTCCTATCGAGTGTTTTTGATCACTCGGTTTCTTCTTAACATTTTTCAAGTAATAATGAAGATGTTCAATCAGACGGGGAAGGGCAAAGTTCAGTCCACCAATTTCTTGCTCCATTGAACATCTTAACACACACCATGAACGGTTCCATGTTAATTTGAATGTACGTCATCAAATGTTAAGTGTGTGCATAGTTTCCGTTATGTGAAGTTTGTTTTAAATTGGACATAAATTTTTATAGAGGGATCTATTCACCCCCCCCCCCCTCAAAATTTCTTAAATCTTTCATTGGTGATTTCTGGGTAAGCTAGTGCGTCGACCCTACATGTGGTTCATGAATTCTTCCTGGGTTCTTTACAGCCTTGAATGTGTTTAATGCATATTCTTCATGGGTCATTGTGGCTTAGAATGCATTTGGAAGTTTATGTTAATCTTGGTGAAAATTGGTTTGATAGCACTCATATATTTGCTTGGATGCATGGTATTTTCATTCCAATTTTCAGTTGTGTGAAATTGTGTAATATGCATCTTGATGGTTGTGGAGGTTAAAAGATGTGTTTATCTTGAAGAGAGGAATCATGTTCAAGAAGTTTGATATTTATGTTTCTGATGTCTATACTATATAGAGTCGACGCATCCATGCATTGTGTCAACCCTTCAATGTTTCATACAATTCATTCATTGGTTTTTGAAGTTTTGGATTGGGTCTCATGTATTGATCCATGTTAATCTCTTGATATGATGTGTGAAAGTGTTTCTTGGTGTGGAAATGGGTTTGATAATGCTTAATAGGCTCCCCAAGACACCAAGAGATTGATCAAAGGTAAGGTGGCATCATTGTACATGAAAACTTATTGATTTCACCTTGATTTTCTATTTTGCAGCAATTTCGATTGACCAACAAGGATTTTTGGTCGACCAATACAGCCAGAAAGAAACCTGTCTAAGACAGGTCGACTCCCTATGAAGGCCAGGTCGACCTGCTGTTGCACTGACCGAATCTGTTTAGATCGGTCGACCGATTCCTTCGGGCACTCCGGATCGGGCTCTGCGAATCTTATTCGAAACCCATTAAACCCTATCCAAATGAACTCCTTTTTGATCCCTTTGCCCTTAGGGTTCTAATACACATATGTGAGGGGTTTTGCAAGGGCTATATGGGTCTTATGTACTCTCTTGGATATATATATACATGAGCTCTGAATTTGTGAGAGATAACCCCTATTGAGCTAATATTTCTTATCTTGCAGGTGAAGAAAGGGGAGAAGAAGAAAAGGGGAAGAAGAGAAGGAGATTCCATCTCCTCCAAGGGATTTCTGGAGTTTGAGGAAGAAATAAAAGTGAAGCGGAATGAAGAGAGGATCAAGAGGATGTTGAAATCACGATCATTCATCTTCCCTCCGACCTGAGTTTCAAGCAACGTCATCTATCGGCCTTGGAAATCAAAGGGGATAACCTCTACATCCTTTATCTGTTTATTTGTGATGTTCTTCATGAGTTATATTTCGATCTGAGCATGTTTTGAACATTTGTCTTAATTTTCTGAACTTAGAAGTATTTTGTGTGGTTTGATCGCCTATGTGCGATCATGTGTGTGGTTGGTGCTGCGACTATTGCAGCGTGTGTGTGTGTGCTGTTGGATTTAAGATCCAGAGTGTGTGGGGTTCATCCCCATTGTTACCGTGTTAACAGCGTAAGGAGAGTTCTCCTCATGGGGAGGTTGTTCCCCGTGTGTGTGCAGGCGTCGTCCTGCTTATGTGTTGGAGCTTGGCTCCGTGTTGGAGAGTTATCCCCGTGCTGGTTTTCCAACGAGTGAAGCCTCACCAATTTGGTGAGGGGTGGATGTAGGGAGCCCGTCGTGGTCCCAAACCACCTTAAAAATCTCTCTTGCATTGTGCGATTGTGTGTTTCGTTGCATAATCCATTTACATGATCGAGTGAGCTCTGCGAGATTAAGAGAACTTAAGTTTACGCTGTTTAGTTTATTTTCTTCAATCTCATTAAACCTGCTAATTCTGCGAAGTAAGTTTTAAATTTTTCATATCGCCTGGGGGACAATTCAACCCCCCCTTATTGTCCGCTAGCCAACTGGGCCAACAGACAAGAGTGATGAGTGCTCTAGAGAATCGGCATCTGTGTCTTTTCTTTTTCTCGAGTCTAGTCATGTAATCTTGAGTCTTTTCATTCTTTTCATGTAAGTGAGTCAGAAAGTGTAACAATGACATTTTGATATTAATAAAATTATAGTTTTTGTCATTTTCTGGCCTTATTGTGTCTCTTGTGGTTTACTCTGATTATTCATGACTGTGCGCTGCCACGTTCCAAGCAAGTTTCCGCTACTATCGGTTCGGGCCATGACAGAAGTGGTATCAGAGCCTAGGTTGTTTAACCCTAGGTCTTGAGCCTAAGTGTAGGCTGTCTTGAGTCTTGTACCCTTGTCATCCCTTATTGTACCTAGTGAGATTTGGGTAGAGCCATGGGCTAATTGTTAAAAAAACTTGTTGAAGAATTTGAAATGGAATAAATAATTAACCTTTGGAAATTGTTTGTAGGAACTAGATAGCTAGCGTGATAGCAGCTGAGCGAGCTCATTGGTGAGAAATGCAAAGGACAGATCTAGGCTTGACTCAAGCTCTTCAACAAATGGCTCAAGGTGGTATGAATCAAGGCATTTGGGAATTGCATAAGACTTTCCATAAATTGAATCCTCTAAGGTTTAGCGGATCTATCGATCCTGACAAGGCGGAGCATTGGGTGAAGGAACTAGAAAGGATCTTTCGGGTTATGCGATGTTCGGACCAGGATAAGGTCCTCTTAACCACATTTCAACTAGAGAAGGATGCGAGCGTTTGGTGGGAGTCCGTAGAAGCAACCTTGCCAGGTGATCATATTTCTTGGGCGGAATTCTTAGAGTTCTTTAATGATAGATACTTTTTGGGGAGGATCCGAGAAAGGAAGGCCGGAAAATTTACCTCTTTAAAACAAAGGAGTATCGCAGTGGCAGAGTATGAGGCTCAATTGACTATATTGTCTTGATATGCGATTCATTTGATCATGACCAAAAAGATGAAGGCAAAAATATTTATGAATGGATTGAGGCTTCAGTTTATAATCCATTTGGCACCATTGGACATTCAAACATATGCTGAGATGGTCAAGAAAGTGCAACTATTAGAGGATGCCATGGAGACGGTTGAGAAAGTAAAGGCGAGATTAGAAAAGAAGAAGAAGTTGGAAGCAAATTCTGGGAATGGCAAGAAAAGACCCAATGGCGGTGATGGACCTTCTAATAAGAAGAAGATGAAGGAAGAAGGGAAATGTTATCATTGTCACATTGTTGGACATCGATCTGAGGTATGCTGGAGGAAGTTGGGAGTGTGTCTTCGATGTGGAAGCGAGGATCATAAGATATCGAGTTGTCCTCTTCTGTAATATCAAACTAAGGATCATGATGGAGCACGATATCAAGGGAAGTTGCAAGCTTTGAGAGCGGTCGAACCTGCAGAGGAAGGAGTAGCTAAAGGTACCACTTAACCTTAAGCTGGTTCTTTTCCTTCCTATAGATCTTAGATTAGCGCTAGCATGATTGTATGATCGATTTGATGATTGGAAATGGGTTAGGCACCCCACTATTGTTTTGGAAAAGAATATCATGTGAATTTGAGGACCAAATTATTTTAAGTAGGGCAGGATGTAGCAACCCGATTTTTTTAGGATTAATTAAATAAGTATAAAATTTAAAAAAAAGAACTTGAATTATTATAATTAGAAATTATAATGGAAGGAAATTGTAAATAGTTTTATTATGTATAAATAAGGCCTAATGGGCTTATGGGCTAAAAGGCTTAATAAATCCCTAAAATTCAGAATTTTTAAAACCCCTATTTTAATTGGGCTAAATTGATTTTAATCTAACCCTAATAGGCTAATAACCTCAACCAAACCTTAATCCACTAAGAAGAGGTCGATTCTAACCTAAACCCTAACCCTAATTCGAACTAAATAGGGTGGGGGAGGCCCTAGATTATAGATAAAAATCAAAATTTATGGAGCTCTTCCCTATCTAGGCTCCCATGACCTAATTAGGACCCTTAGATACATGGAATCCTTCCCATAGCCTCCCTAGTCGACCCTAGTTCGTGGGAGAAGACTTCTAGGTGTAGGAGGATCTATCTAGGAGGAGGAATCGGAAGATCTTTAAGTGTTCATGGGCATTTTTCGTTCTTATTCCTCTTCTTCATAATCCGGCTCAAAGGTAGGTGATCTCTCGGGCTAAACTTCAAATTAATGCATCAAACATGTTCATATGCATGTCTAGTTTAATTCTACATCATTTTCCCCAATTTCTATCAACTATATTGCATGTATTTCATGGATTATGGATTGGATATCGCCGTTTTAGGGTTTTCTCATCGGAACGACCCTCTGTTCATAGTTGTGGCCCTTACAAGCACCGCGTCTCTAAACGCGGTGGCCTGATAGACTATTTTAACAACCCAAGATCTGGATACTCGGACGTATCCAATACCATTTGAATCCTGGCCCGCCACCCACAAGCCGAAGGGCTCAGAAGGGTTATTTGGGGTGTTGTGGTCATGCATTGAAATTCTAAACAATAGCAGGAAATAAATTAACAAAATTAATCTAATATTCTGACAGAAACAAAATTACATTTTATAACAATATAACAACTACAAAGTCCAGTCCACAAGTATAGTCAATGAAAAGAAACGTACACTGTCTCGGGGCATACCCCGGCAACCTGGCCAAATGGCAACTAACGAACCTCCGACTGGGATGCGCCACCCCGAGGAGAAACGCCGCACCTAAAAAATAGGGAGTGAGCCTCATCTCATTGGCTCAATAAGGGTCCTACGGATCCCCACCACAACTAAAACGATAAACAGTAACAACAACAGTGGCAATAATAAAAATAACAACAATAACACATAACAACTATGACCAGAACCAGAAGGCGGTAAACGGAGGAGACACACAAGACCTCTACGCTACCCCGACTCTCACGGTCGGACAATCCATCCTCGCCGATGGAACCACTGAAAGGGCCACGCGGCCACACACAGAACCTCCACCCTCGGGAGAACCTCTTAACACCAGTAACCCTCGATCTCAAGCTAGATCCTGCGAAAGAACCATGCCCTACACACAGAGAGACACCAGCCCATCTGCCGAAAGGGCTACGACAACGTTGTCGGTACCTCAACCTTCACCGGCATAGGGTCCGCCACTTGAGAATACACAACATGGCCAGATGCATCCACTGACGTCTTTAATTATATACTGCACCAAGGCCTCATATGCACGCACACTACTCACACCCAGGTCTCCGGAGGAGCAGAAGAGACACTCACACACACCACACCCTCAGACTGGCTAGGATCCATACCTCTGCACCCAAAAGCACGACCGTGTCCAGATACCTGATACGGGGTACGCGCCATTGCACCCAACAGCAATGTACACTTGTCCCAACCAAGGTACATATGCTTAGACCTTCTCGCCTCTATAGGAGCATTGTACACACAAGGCGCTCACACCCAGTCCAATCACGACAAGCCCTCCAGGCAGTGAAACAGTAGGCCTCAAACCTCCGCGCTCTCACGGGAAACCTGAGGATATGAGTACTCACGTGCCTGATGAAGTCTCACGATCAATGACACCCAAGAGGGGGGGTGAATTGGGTGATTACAAATTTTATGAAACTTTTGCCGATTTAAACAGATATGATGAAACAACCCTTAAGAAACTTAGATCTGTTGAATTATCAATTAGATCTATCAAAACCTATCACACAGAGCAGATCCTTGGTACTATGGCGGAGATGTAAATCTGAAGATATTGCTCACGAAAGGTGTTATCTTCCTGACAAAGTTAGCCTTGTCAATCCGAACCCACCTTTTAATATACCAAAGATCTAATGTGAAAGTGATAAATTATGCTATATCTGAACGAAGAAATCAAGAGAAGTAATATGCGTGTATGTTTGCACAGGATGGGGGTAGAAGAGAAGGATCAAACCATACAAGAGATATAGATTTTTAGGTGGTTCAGATGCAACGACGGCAACCTACATCCACCCCTCACGATCTGTGACGATTCACACACTATCTTGTAAATCTTGTAAACAATTACAAGATCAAAACACGCACACACTAGTAAGGGGTTCAGAACTCCCACGAAGGTGCAAACGCACCGAAACACAGACGAATCTAAAAGAAACCACACACACACACTGATCTGGGTAGATCCACGCACACAAGAATGTTTAGAGATTATAAATAGCACACACTTGAAGCTTGAAGAATTTGGAAGGAGAAACACAAAAGAAAGATTCTGATTTAAGCTCCCCCTGAGTAGGTGATGCAGATTTTGGATGAAGCTTGAATCTCCACTTGATTTCCACTTGAATGGCTTTAGATAGATCTTGAAACGCTTGGAGTTGGATGAAGAATCCCTGGACGGAGCACTGTTCACGCAGGTGTAGCAGCAACCTTCTTTCTCCCCTTGGTAGCCTCCTCTGATCTCTCTTGAGTAATTAGGGTTTCTTGGCCCAAAGAGATGTTTTTATAACACTTGGGTGGTCGACCAAACTCTGAGAAATCTCAAAGCTTCCAACACTAGGAGAATCGGTTGACCAAAATCCCCATTTGGATCAACCGAACTCTGTCAGGGTTCAGTTCCTTGGTTGCTAGAGAATTTGGTCGACCGAACCAGTCTCATTGGTCGACCGAACTGTGTTTTCTCTGCAAAACAAATGTGTTAGCCCAATAAAACATGTTCATATAACAAGGCCTTGTGTTTGAATAACTTTAGCATTCATTTGAGGTTCATTTAGCTTGGTTTATGCATTTTGAAAGCTTTAAACATTTGAGCATTTGACATGATGAAAATTAGACTTAATTATGTTCAATGCTCACTCTTGAGCACTTAGGCATGAAACAAGATGGAAACCAACTCCAGGGTTTTGTTATCATCAAAATCACTTGGAGATACTCAACAGTCTCCCCCTTTTTGATGATGATAAAACTCTAGATCAATAAGTGCATTGGCATGCCTTTAAACATATTTGAACCTTTATGTTGTTGCATCCCTACGGTTTTGATGATATCTCACACTATAAATCAATATGTTTCTATCTCTAGATCAATGCATGCTTCATCTATTAAGTCTAAACATTGTCTCGCACACACACACATAGTCTGCACATCATGTCTGTACAGCCCCTGGTCGCAAGACCAAGTCTGTACATCGTCTCCTGCATGCATTACTTCAAGTGTGTACAGCCAGTGCATTCCCTCATAGCAAGTCTAGACATTTTGCATTCCTTCATATCAAGTCTAGACATTGCATACTACAAGTCTGCACATCCTGTTTGCACTAAGTCTGTACATTGTCTGTGCTTTCACTGCATGAGTCATTGAAGTCTATTCATCGCCTTGGCGCTCATCAAGTCTATACATTGCAGTGGTGGTAGGTCTGTACATCGCACGCATAGCATGCACACTGTAAAGTCTATACATTACTGATCGAACGTAAGTCTATACATTATAACCTTTTTCTACGTTCGCTGCTTTAGCTACACACTAAGTCTACACATTACAATCATTACCTACGTCCAAGTCTGTATAGCGTCTGGAAACGTCTTATGCATCGTCTCGACCAAGTCTGTACAGTGTCTGCCTTGTCTCGCCATGCATAACCAAGTATGTACAGCGTCTGCCTTGTCTCGCATACACGACCAAGCCTGTACAGCCTTCAATTGCAAGAGTTCAAGTCTGTACAGCGTTCGCTTAGAGTCCATACAGCAGTGTCTATACATTGGGTTGCTTCTTCATGCATTTGCTAGCCTATACATTGTGTTGCATGGCATATGCATTCATAAAGTCTATACATTAACAAGCACACACACATCCAAGTCTGTACATCCGACCGTCTCATTCAGCGTCTCACGCTATCTGAGTCTGTACAGCGTTAGGCTACAGTGCATCATCTCTCAGAGTCTGTACAGAGTTTGCCAACAGTGCATTTTCTCTCAATGTCTGTACATTCAGCTCTGTCTCACTTAGCGTCTCACAAAGTCTGTACATCGTGCGTCTGTCCAAGGCATTCATCAAGTCTATACACTCTTTAACTCAGTTCGCAGCTGAGTCTGAAGTCTGTACAGCCTTTGCATTGTGCATTCTTTGAAGTCTATACATTGCTTGTGTAACTCCTGCCTTTACTTCAAAGTCTATACATTGGATATGCTTGTGCATCACAAAGTCTGTACACTGCTGTCTCGTGCATTCTAAGTCCATACACTGCTTTGGGCATTGTTCTTCACATCATGTCTGTACACTACATTTGGGCATTGTTCTTCACAACATGTCTGTACACTGCTTTCACATGCACGCAATCAAAGTGTGTACAGCCTATGCTCGCAGCGGTTAAGTCTATACATTTTGCTGTTGCTTGTTCTTGCATCCCCCGCAAGTCTGTACATTGAGGTCGCTTGAAGGGCTTGAAGTCTACACACTCTCACATTGTACACACTTGCCTATTTACTGTATCTAAAGTCTATACACGCTGTGTTAAAAACCTGAACTAACTAGTTACATTCCTTTCTTCTCTGCCTGCAGATCATTCAGGCTGATGATTGGGCACGTGATTCGAGGATGATGCTTGGCACGTGATTCGAGGATCCTCTGGAAAAGGAGGGAACGAGCCTCACTCCCGCCACACGTGTGAAGTCATGGAATTCAGGTCGGATTCCATATAAAAGGAAGCCTTCTGCGATCAATAGAACCTGAACTGGAGGAAAAAGCTGAGAAGAAGAGTCCCTGAGCAGAAGAAGGAAAGAGAGAGCCTCCACGTTCCCGAGAGAAGAAAGAGAGAAGAATTAGAGAGAATAGATCTGAGAGAAAAGTCTTTGAGAGAGAGAGAAGAGTCTGTGATTGAAGATTTGCTTCTTCGGAAGCTACATTGTTTCTTATTTTCAGAGAGGATTTTTGTGCTTTGATTTTCATGTTTTTCATTTTTCATTTCATCTTCCTTATCGAATATTGTTACCCTCCAGTGATCGGAGGAAGGGAGGATCGATCCTCCAGTTTGCAAGTGACAGGGAGTCGCTTGTGGGTTCCCTCCTGGGTGGAGGAAGAGAGACCTCGGTCTCTAGTTTGCTAGTGACTGTTGTCACTGGTTGTATCCCTCCGGTGTGGAGGAAGAGGGGAGGTTGTTCCCCTGGTCAAGCTGTGTGGCAGCAATTGTTTGCAGACTGAGTCTGCTGTTCTAGCATTAGCTAGTGGAATCCTCACTCTGGTTTGGAGTGAGGGGTGGATGTAGATTGCGGACTGCAATCGAACCACCTAAAAACTGCCTGCCTCTTCTGTGGTTTGCATATCATTATTGTGTTGCTCTCCTTCTGCTTGGTATTTTGTTTCACTGTGAACAGATCTCGATCTTTCTTCTATCTTGGTTATTGATTGTCTTAGCTGTCCCTCTCGCTGTATCTGAAGGGTTGAGAATTCGAATTATTGAATTAATTTTGAATTAGTATTTTTAGGGAGTGATCTATTCATCCCCCCCCTTCTATATCACTCTTCGCTGCGCTAACATTTGGTATCAGAGCAGGTTGGCATCATGTGGGCCAACGGTCAGGGTAATCCTACTGGTCCTCGAAGCTTCATGGCTGAGGGACAATCCATTAGTCGCCGTCCATTCTTTGATGGTCATAACTATCTCTTCTCGAAAAATAGGATGGAGGTGTTCATCAGGGCGCAGAGCCACAAGCTGTGGAGGGTAATTACTATAGGGCCGTATGATCTGCCACCGAACGAGGATGCATGGACAGATGATCATGTCAAGTTGTCTTCACTCAACTGGATGGCCCTGAACATAATCTAGTGCGCAGTTCACCCAGAAGAATACGCCCGCATATCAGCCTATAGGACGGCCAAGCGGATGTGGGATGAGCTGGAACTAATCTACGAAGGTACAGCTCAAGTGAAAGCTTCGAAGGTAAATCTATTCACCTCTGAGTATGAACTGTTTAGGATGAAACCAGAGGAGAATGTCACAGAAATGTATGCTAGGTTGTCTTTGATCATGAACACTCTTAAGGGACTACGGAAAGAGCTAGCAGAGGCAGATATAGTCAGGAAGATTCTTAGGTCTCTAACCCCAGCATGGCACACTAAGGCCATTGTGATAGAGGAGTCAAAGGATCTGTCGACTATGACAGTGAATGAACTCATAAGATCCCTCATGACCTATGAGATGAACTTTAAAAGAGGAGATGGAGGAAGTGACAGGAAGGGAAAGAATGTTGCTCTCAAGGCATCCCGCAACAAGGATAGCAGTAGCGGGAGCAGTAGCCCCGAGTCCGGTTATTTTTCCGATCTCGACCAGGAGGAGCAAGCAATGCTCACTCGACAGTTCAAGAAATTTTTAAGGACTAAGGGGAAGACCTTTAGGAGGAAGAAGCCATACTCCTTCAATAAGAACGTTGAGTCTAGCAATAACAAGGATAGAAATACTAAGAGAATGACTTGTTTTCATTGCAACAGACAGGGACACATGAAAGGGGACTTCCCAGATCTCCAGAAGAAGGGTCCCTACTTCCAGAAGAAGAGCTCAAAGGTGCAGAAGAAGAAGAAGCCACAGGCAATGGTCTGCACGTGGAGCGAAGAGGAAGAAGATCTGGAAAGCACCTCCTCGGAGGAAGATGAAGAAGGAATTTGCCTAATGGCAAATAGCGAAGAGGAGGTAATAAATGTCTTTGAAATTTTCTCTATTGATGACTGGGAAGATGCTTATGGTAAATTGTTAGACAAGTTCAATTCTCTCAGTAAAGAGCATAGGGTCCTCAAGAGAAAATTCAATACTAATATTGAAGAACTAACCCAAATCAGTGAGGAAAGACTAACACTAAAAGAAGAACTAGAAGAAATTACTTCCCTAAGAAAAGAAAATGAAAAGCTCAAGGAAGAAAATCAGGAGAGTCACAACCAGCTTAACGAAATCAAAATCAAAATTGAAGAAAGCCTGAATGAAAATAGAGTGAACTCAGAGAAATATGAAGCTGTTAAGAAAGTGAATGCTGAACTTCTAAAAAATTCTGAGTCACTTCAAAAAGAGCTGGAAGATAAACAGAAGGTCTTGGAAAAATTTGTCCAAGGAAAAACTAGTCTGGATGCTATACTAGGGACAAGGGTTAACTTCAATAGGGAGGGTCTAGGCTATGACCTAACTAACAAGAGACCCTTTCAATTCAAAACCACCACCTTCTGCCCAGAGAAGGGAAAGGAGAAGCTGGACACACCATCCAGCTCAAATAGCAGTCAAGGAGCTCAATGTCCGAAAGGAAGTTCAACAAATAATGTTGGTCGACCATTTAAAATGGGAATGAATTTTGTAAAGAACATCACTAAGCCCACTCACCAAAACATAAATGGTAGATGGACCAAGCAAGTGGTTCAGAACAAAAGCTGGAATTACTACCAACAGATGGGTCCAAACAGGATGTAGTGGAGAAATAACTATCATCCTCAAAAAGCTGCTAATCAACAAGCTCATAGAAGATATCCCAGGAATGGGAAGCCTAATGACTGGAATAGAGCTTACTTCTCCAGACCAGCTGGACATAACCCCGGCTATAATTTCAATAAACCAGAAGTAAAGGAGCCAGGGAAAAACATGTTGAAGCAAATCTGGATTCCGAAACATCTGATTAGAGATTTGAATAATGTCTTTGGACCCAACTCATCTTGGGTTCCAAATCATTTTGCTTGACTTTGTTTGTGTAGGTCTGCCTAGCAGCTGAGAACAACAAGTTGTACCTCGACAGTGGCTGCTCCAGGCACATGACAGGAGGCCGATCCAAGTTCAGCAAGATAGAGATGAAGGTAGGGGGTCTGGTCAAATTTGGAGGAAAGGACAGAGGTAGGATCATTGGAGTTGGCACTGTAGGTAAGTCTTCCACAAAGTCCATTGAAAATGTTCAACTTGTGGAAGGTCTTCAACACAACCTGATTAGCATTAGTCAATTATGTGACAAGGGTCACAGGGTTGTGTTTGATGATAACTCATGCAAGATTTTTGAAATAAATTCCGATGTGGTTAAATTTGTAGCCAACAGGGTGAATAATGTCTACATGATAGACTTAGATGCTGAATCTGAACCTAACCTTTGTTTATCTGCTAATTCTGAAAATGATGCTTTTGAATGGCATAGACGTCTAGGCCATGCTAGTTTCTCTACTTTACATAAATTTGTCAAGCATGATTTAGTTAGAGGCATGCCTAGAATTAAGTTCAATTCTATTTCAAAATCATGTGATGCCTGTGCTCTAGGCAAACAGACCAGGAATTCTTTTAAGCTAAGATCTGAGCCATTGTCCTCTAGACCAATGGAACTTCTCCATATGAAGCTCTTGGTCCTACTAGGACTCAGAGTCTTAATGGGAATAGGTTTGGCTATGTGATCATTGATGACCATTCTAGATTTTCATGGATATTTTTCTTAGCCAATAAAAGTGATGCTTTTCAAAAGTTTAATCAGTTTTTCAATAAGGTCAAACAAGAAGGAAAACACAAGATTTGCTCTATTCAATCTGACCATGGAGGTGAGTTTGAAAACTCCATGTTTTCTGATCTTTGTGAAAGAGAGGGACTAAAACACAGGTTTTCTTCTCCCAGGACACCTGAACAGAATGGAATTGTGGAAAGAAGAAATAGAACTATTGTGGAGATGGCCCGAACCATGCTGATTGAGAGTCAATTATCAAGGAAGTTCTGGGCAGAGGCGGCCAATACAGCAACTTATATAATCAACAGGGCCATGGTAAGACCTATTCACAAGAAAACACCCTATGAGCTACTAAAAGGTAAGAAACCAAACTTGGTTCATTTCAGAATTTTTGGAGCTAAATACTTTATTCATAACAATGACAAGAAAGACTTAGATAAGTTTGAAGCTAAAAGCTCCCCTGGAATATTTTTAGGATACTCTGAAGTATCAAGGGCATATAGGGTCTTTAACAAAACAAACCAAAAAGTTGAAGTGTCTCCACACATCATCTTTAGTGAAAAGAAAGGTGTTACTAACATTGAAAATGTTGACAGAGATTCCAATCACGATGGGGAATTCCTAGAAGACCAAGAAGAAGAGAAGACTCAGCCGAGTGGAACATCAAATCCTCCCAACCAGGAAGGGCCAGAAGAAACAGGTGAGTCTTCAATAAATGTCAGATTTCTTAAAGATCATCCGATAGATAATGTCATAGGCAACCCTGAAGATCCTCTTCGGACTAGGTCTCATTTTAGGAATGTTAATAATCAAGACCTAATTGCTTTAGTTTCACAAATTGAACCCAAATCAGTAGAAGAGGCCTTGGCTGATCAAGCTTGGGTCAATGCTATGTGTGAGGAATTAGGTCAGTTTGAAAGAAATAATGTCTGAGAGCTTGTTCCAAGACCAGAAAGTGTTAATATCATAGGAACTAAGTGGGTGTTTAAAAACAAAATGAATGAAGATGGAATCATTTCCAGGAATAAGGCCAGACTAGTAGCCAAGGGCTATTGTCAGGAATTTGGTGTAGACTTCGATGAATCCTATGCACCTGTTGCTAGGATGGAGGCAATAAGAATATTGCTAGCATTTGCATGCTCTAAGGACATAAAACTCCAACAAATGGATGTGAAGAGTGCCTTTTTGAATGGCATCATCAAGGAAGAAGTGTTTGTTGAACAACCCCCGGGTTTTCAGTTTTCTCCTCAATCTAACCAAGTTTTCAGGTTAAACAAAGCCTTGTATGGTCTAAAGCAAGCCCCTCAAGCTTGGTATGAAAGACTGACTAAATTTCTGATCAGCAAGGGCTACAAGAGAGGTAAAGTTGATCAAACCTTATTTACCAAGAGTACAAATATCGATCTCATCATAGCTCAGGTATATGTAGATGACATTGTGTTTGGATCAACTAGCTGTGAATTATGTGCTGAATTCTCTAAAATGATGTCTGCTGAATTTGAGATGAGTTTGGTAGGTGAACTAAAGTATTTTCTTGGCTTACAGATATAACAATTAGAGGATGGATGCTTCATCAACCAGACCAAATACACAATGGAACTATTCAAGAGGTTTGGTATGATCAACCTAAAGCATATAACAACACCTATGAGTGCCAACACCTCACTGGATGCAGATGAGACAGGTAAAGAAGTAAATGCCAAACTCTATCGAGGTATGATTGGTTCTTTACTCTACTTGATAGCTTCTATACCTGATATACAGTTCAGTGTAGGATGTGTGCAAGGTATCAGTCTAGACCCACTGAATCACACTTAGCTGCAGTGAAAAGAATTTTTAGATATTTGTCAGCTACACCCTCACTTGGTCTATGCTTTCCTGCTACACACTCACTAGATTTAATTGCATACACAGATGCAGATTATGCAGGATGTAAACTAGACCGAAAATGCACTAGTGGTCACTGTGATTTTTTAGGTGGGTATTTAGTCTCTTGGGGATCCAAGAAACAACACTCTGTGGCCCTCTCCACCGCAGAGGCTGAATATGTGGTTGCAGGGAGTTGTGGTACACAAGTCATTTGGATTAAACACCAACTACAGGACTACCAAGTAGACCTGGGTTGCACACCTATATATTGTGATAATACTAGTGCCATCAATCTAGCCAAGAACCCTGTTTTACATTCCCGCACCAAACACATAGAGATAAGACATCATTTCATAAGAGATGAGGTTTCTAAAAACAATTTTGAACTGATTCATGTAGGCACTGATTATCAGATTGCTGACATCTTCACTAAACCTCTAGATAATGAAAAATTCACTACACTGAGAAGAGAATTAGGCTTATTCAAGTTGTCTTAATTGTGAAGTCTGTTCATTTTGTGAGGGGGAGTTCTGTGTGTCATGATGGTTAGCTTTCAGTAGGGCTATGTTTAAGGGGGAGCTGGTTGAGCTGTGAGAGGGAGAGTTCTTTGACAGATTCAAAAAGACTGACCGGATGTGTGTCTTTGCTGGTTCTCATGACTGATCTAGTGTGGTTCTCTCAAATAGTAGAATCTCACTCATTTCTTAAGTCTATAAGTCTGTGATACTAAAGTCCAGCTAGAATCTTTCCTCTGGTAGTCTATCAGAGATCTGGATTAATTGTCTAAAGTATATCTTCCTACATTGTCAGTGATTCTGGTTCAGGCCAAAACCTGTATGTCTTGATATCTGTCACAAACAACTTGAAATCTAGACTTCAAGATTCACTTCAAGAAATAGTCCTTTGGATATTGTTTTCAATCATTCCATCTTCTCAACACAAGGGATAAACTGAATTAACAAAGGTCTTGATTTGGTCACTGAGAAACTGGGAGCTTCATCAATGAAATGAAATTTTCTTCTATGTCATGAGGTGTCAAATGCTTAATATTCTGACCTTCACAGAGCAATGGTGGCTAGCTGGTGAGTAACTGGGGACTCTGACCTCTAATCAAGGTGTTTCCTCATGTCAAAAGCCACAGTTACTAACTCTGTTCCTAAAAAAAAGGAGGAGGTAATGAGGTACTCACACTGAGTAACTGGGGATTCAGACCTCTAATCAAGGTGTCTCCCTAATGTCAAAAGTGTGAATTACCAACTTACTCATTGGTTTTCTTGCAAATCACCTCAAAATCCCTTGTCTTTATGCAATTTAATGGATTGCTTGTCCTCAATACCTTGAGAACACCTTCTCTGACTTTGTCTCTTGTTGTCTTCTGGGATAGTTGCTTGTTCAGCTAAATCATGCCATACTTGTTAACTCCTGTTCTAAATCATATCTTATGAATGTTGATAAACTTTTCTATCATTCTATTTCTCTATTGTTTACTGGAGTTCAAGAATCTTCACTTGAGTTTAGCACCTCACTTATTCTCTTAAGACTTGCTCGTGCCTTTCTGCACTAAGATGTTATTGTACTTCCTCCTCATGTCTCCAGCACTTTCATATATTCTGCATTTCCTTTTGCTGATGTCAAAGGGGGAGAGAGGTTTTACAATATCAGTAGCTCATTTGCTGTCATGAGTTGTGGGGGAGAATAGTTTGTCATGGCAATATCTGAGAGTGAGATGTGGGGGAGCTGAGAGTGAGTTGTTGGGGGAGTGGTTTTTTAGAAAGAAGTGTTTCAGCAGTAGTGTTTAGTGAGTTGTTGGGGGAGTGGTTTTGGAGAAAGAAGTGTTTCAGCAGTAGTGTTTATTTTGGCTCAGCATGCACTTGCTTTGAATTTTCCTTGATTGTTAAAGTTGCTGTTGATTTCTTTGTAAGCATTGATATTGCTTGATTCATAGTGTTGCCATCATCAAAAAGGGGGAGATTGTTGCATCCCTACGGTTTTGATGATATCTCACACTATAAATCAATCTGTTTCTATCTCTAGATCAATGCATGCTTCATCAATTAAGTCTAAACATTGTCTCGCACACATACACATAGTCTGCACATCATGTCTGTACAGCCCCTGGTCGCAAGACCAAGTCTGTACATCGTCTCCTGCATGCATTACTTCAAGTGTGTACAGCCAATGCATTCCCTCATAGCAAGTCTAGACATTTTGCATTCCTTCATATCAAGTCTAGACATTGCATACTACAAGTCTGCACATCTTGTTTGCACTAAGTCTGTACATTGTCTGTGCTTTCACTGCATGAGTCATTGAAGTCTATTCATCACCTTGGCGCTCATCAAGTCTATACATTGCAGTGGTGGTAGGTCTGTACATCGCACGCATAGCATGCACACTGTAAAGTCTATACATTGCTGATCGAACGTAAGTCTATACATTCCAACCTTTTCCTACGTTCGCTGCTTTAGCTACACACTAAGTCTACACATTACAATCATTACCTACGTCCAAGTCTATACAGCGTCTGGCAACGTCTTATGCATCGTCTCGACCAAGTCTGTACAGTGTCTGCCTTGTCTCGCCATGCATAACCAAGTCTGTACAGCGTCTGCCTTGTCTCGCATACACGACCAAGCCTGTACAGCCTTCAATTGCAAGAGTTCAAGTCTGTACAGCGTTCGCTTAGAGTCCATACAGCAGTGTCTATACATTGGGTTGCTTCTTCATGCATTTGCTAGTGTATACAGCAACTAAGTCTATACATTGTGTTGCATGGCATATGCATTCATAAAGTCTATACTTTAACAAGCACACACACGTCCAAGTCTATACATCCGACCGTCTCATTCAGTGTCTCACGCTATCTGAGTCTGTATAGCGTTAGGCTACAGTGCATCGTCTCTCAGAGTCTGTACAGAGTTTGCCAACAATGCATTTTCTCTTAAAGTATGTACATCCAGCTCTGTCTCACTTAGCGTCTCACAAAGTCTATACATCGTGCGTCTATCCAAGGCATTCATCAAGTCTATACACTCTTTAACTCAGTTCACAGCTGAGTCTGAAGTCTGTACAGCCTTTGCATTGTGCATTCTTTGAAGTCTGTACATTACTTGTGTAACTCCTGCCTTTACTTCAAAGTCTATGCATTGGATATGCTTGTGCATCACAAAGTCTGTACACTACTGTCTCGTGCATTCTAAGTCCATACACTGCTTTGGGCATTGTTCTTCACAGCATGTCTATACACTACATTTGGGCATTGTTCTTCACAACATGTCTGTACACTGCTTTCACATGCACGCAATCAAAGTGTGTACAGCCTATGCTCGCAGCAGTTAAGTCTATACATTTTGTTGTCGCTTGTTCTTGCATCCCCCGCAAGTCTGTACATTGAGGTCACTTGAAGGGCTTCAAGTCTACACACTCTCACATTGTACACACTTGCCTATTTACTGCATCCAAAGTCTATACACGCTGTGTTAAAAACCTGAACTAACTTGTTACATTCCTTTCTTCTCTGCCTGCAGATGATTCAGGCTTATGATTGGGCACGTGATCCGAGGATGATGCTTGGCACGTGATCCGAGGATGCTCTGGAAAAGGAGAGAACGAGCCTCACTCCCGCCACATGTGTGAAGTCATGGAATTCAAGTCGGATGCCATATAAAAGGAAGCCTTCTGCGATCAATAGAACCTGAACTGGAGGGAAAAGCTGAGAAGAAGAGTCCCTGAGTAGAAGAAGGAAAGAGAGAGCCTCCACGTTCCCGAGAGAAGAAAGAGAGAAGAATTAGAGAGAATAGATCTGAGAGAAAAGTCTTTGAGAGCGAGAGAAGAGTCTGTGATTGAAGATTTGCTTCTTCGGAAGCTACATTGTTTCTTGTTTTCAGAGAAGATTTTTGTGCTTTGATTTTCATGTTTTTCATTTTTCATTTCATCTTCCTTATTGAATATTGTTACCCTCCAGTGATCGGAGGAAGGGAGGATCGATCCTCCAGTTTGCAAGTGACAGGGAGTCGCTTGTGGGTTCCCTCCTGGGTGGAGGAAGAGAGACCTCGGTCTCTAGTTTTCTAGTGACTGTTGTCACTGGTTGTATCCCTCCGGTGTGGAGGAAGAGGGGAGGCTGTTCCCCTAGTCAAGCTGTGTGGTAGTAATTGTTTGCAGACTGAGTCTGCTGTTCTAGCATTAGCTAGTGGAATCCTCACTCTGGTTTGGAGTGAGGGGTGGATGTAGATTGCGGACTACAATCGAACCACCTAAAAATTGCCTGCCTCTTCTGTGGTTTGCATATCATTGTTGTGTTGCTCTCCTTCTGCTTGGTTTTTTGTTTCTCTGTGAACAGATCTCGATCTTTCTTCTATCTTCTGTCGTGGTTATTGATTGTCTTAGCTGTCCCTCTCACTGTATCTGAAGGGTTGAGAATTCAAATTATTGAATTAATTTTGAATTAGTATTTTTAGGGAGTGATCTATTCATCCCCCCTTCTATATCACTCTTCGCTGCGCTAACATATGCATCCTTTACATCACAGAGTACAACGTTGCATCCTTGTAATTTCTCACACGGTTCTTGTACGAGGTGGAGTTTACACTCACGCATAGTGAAGTATTGCAGACGGGCTGACCTGTCTTTCATCCAGCACCATTTGAGATACATAGAACCGATTGGAGGATAGGCAAAACAAATGATCCGCAAGGCAATCAATCCATTTACAAACAGTTCATCAAGCCAAACCAACGTAAACCATTCAATCATATTTGCCAAATTGAGAGGAAATGAGAGGCAAGAACCAACATGTATGTCCAATACCAATTGAATTCCATTCATTTCATTTCAAGTTCATTACATAGTACATTGATGCTTGATGACATTGGACACAGGGAGAATGCAAACTCCTAGACACATGGACAATGCAAACACAACTGACTCATACACAAAATGCAATGACTCACAAATGCCAAATGGCAAACATGCATAGCATAAGTTATATAAACCTAGACTAGCTACTTCTCCCCCTTTGACATCATCAAAAGAGGGGATGGGATACAAGAAAAATGGACCAAAAGTGAACCCACGGACCCAAAAACAAGCACTAAAGAGATCAAACAGACCATCCTCATGTGCCGTCTATAGGAGGCGGCTGATAGCCAAGGCGGTGTTGGATATCATCAAGAGTGTGATCTTGAAACTAAATGCGATGCTGAACATTGGCAACGGTGTTCTCATGAGCCCGGCTACGGTGTTGGATGTCTACAAGAGTGCGGTTCATGAGGTGAAAGGCTTCTCGTGTGTCTTCATGGATGGTGGAGAGGGTAGTCATCTGAGTGGACAGGTTGGCCATATTAATTAGTGGATAGGGTATCCAAGATTGTGGAGAAAGTGTCCATTTGGCCAGTCATAGTGTGCATGAAGGTGTCCAGTCGGTCAAAAGAGGTGTCAAATCGATTCCCAAGGTTGGATACTTGCTCCCCAAAGGCATCCATACGAGTTTCCAGTCCAGAAAAGTGCCTATCAAAAGTCTTATAATCTACCCAAGAAGGTTGTCCGGCACCCTGAGTGGAGGACTCCCCATAATGGAACTGTGGTGGAGGTGGCATGTCCAGATCTGCATGTGGAGGAGGAGGTGGCTACTCCTCGGCCTGAACTGGAGGCAGGGGTGGTGCTTGAGCCTCTTGCTGGCCCTCCTCTTCTTCTTCTTCCTCATTTTCTGATTCCTCGCCATATACTCGCACATCTCGATGTAGCTCTCCATCGAGACCCAAATAATAGCCAAAGTCTGTAAACATCTTGTGTTTGTTATATATATCATTCTTTCGCACTTGAATGTACCCTTCATCGGCCAAACGGATCTCGGCATAAATGAATACCCCAGTTAGTTGAGAGACGTAAGGCAAAGATCTCCTTCGTTGGGTATGGCATGACCCAATCAGATCTGTCATAAGGCGACCCATGTTGATGGTCACCCCATTCATCAAATGATAGAACAAAAACTTATGCACCTCTGTCACCTCATTTCTGCTGCCGCCCTTGGGGTAGATTAGTGTATGAACATATGATGCAGAATACGCTGCAACGAAGGAAAATAGTTGGAGTTCAGTGTGATAAATTGCTAACCCCAGGCATGTATTCCCTGCATGTCATTAGAATGAAGGTGTCTGTTGACACCCGTTTTTAGCCCGCAAGTTGTGTCATTTCTCTTATTCATCATTTTTGATGTCCCGAATTAGCCATTGTTTTGGAGCCTTCTTGGATGGATTTCGAGCCAATTTTCATTGTTCCATTCCCTTTGATCCCTAGAGATCATGATTTCTTAGAGTCCCTGGAGCTTATCTTATCAACTTTCGGCTTCTAAGTCAACTTACGACCCATTTAGGTCGGCTTCCATCAAGCAATCGGCTCTCTCTCACTGTGCAGTCCTGCAAGTGGTTCTTTTTCACCCTCTTCAAGTCCTATATTCAAAATGTTCCCTTCACCAAAGTTGTTTTATTTTTAAATATCTACAATTTCTTCTTCTATGCTATTGGTCAGTTCTGCCCCGATTGTGAACTATTTGCATTTTTCCAGCAGGCAGTGCTGTTCACCTACATCCCAGAATTTTCTCTCTCTATTCTAGCCTCATTTTCTTCTTCTTCTGATCATTTTGTCATCTTGCTCTCTTCATGAAAGTTGTTTCTATTTCAGTTATCTACAATTTCTTCTTGTACCACTTTCACTAGTTCTGCACCGTTTGAGATATACGCTTCAATTTATGAAGTCGCGCGTAGTCTGCCCAAAATGTTCCTTCATCGGTGTGAAGGTCTATTATTAGACCGCCAGAGCCCATGTGAAGGTCTATCGTAAGACCACCAGAACACAAGTGATGGTCTATTAATAGACCGTTACACCTAAACTTGTCTAAAATCATCCCGTTCGACCCCCGGAACCCGACGGTCCTACCCTAGACCGTTTGTTGCCTCTGGCGGTCTTACAATAGACCGCCAGATGACACCGAGAGTCCAATTCGTGCTGGACTCTGCTCCATTTCTGTGCGTCGTGGCCCTCTTGCAGAGCCCATAACTTCTTGAATTCTACTCCGAATTGAGCGTCGTTTGTTCCTATGGTTTCTCCTTTATATTATCTTGAATTTGATCCATAGATCTCATACTTTCATTGGCTATCTTGCTCAGAAACGCGGATGAAAGTTGGGGGTTTATGCGTCCTAGTTCAACACAAACTCTGTAGATTAAGCTCTGGGGCTCCCTTCTAGAAGCCATATCTTCCAGATCCTTCCACCAAATTGAGTCCCACTTGTTCCTACCTCTTATCCTTTGTATTATCTCGAGATTGATCCATAGAACATAAATTTTGGTGGACTTTATCCTCTAAAATCTTGGGAGAACTTTCTGGGTTTTCTGCAACCTCTATATAAACTGCCCAGTTCGCAGTTGCAATGGAGGGCTCTTTCCGGACGTGGGGCGAAGCCATGCTACAACTCCAACTCACAACTTCGACCCCAGCTTGAAGAGGAAAGTATTGACTTTCCATTGCATCCTTCTAGGCTTAATTTGGTTATCTATACTCTTAGTTCTAGTCTCCTCAAAATCATAAATCATCACAGTTCCCTGCACTTTTCTGCTACACATGCATTTTTGCACATTTTGCATCAACGTTTTCTCTCTATTCTCTCAACCAAATTCCGTGATTTCAAATCCTATACATGCACAACACACACACCTATTATTTTCACCCTTCCACAGGGATTAAAAACCCTCCCCCAGTGCGTTCTCCCCCTTTTATTCATGCTATTTTATCACTTTGGGATTGATGCTACACTTCATGTTCTAATTGGTTTTTGCCTTTGTGTTTTGATCTTTATTTTGCAGGAGAGCATGATATGGACGTGAGGCCCTCTTCTTCTAGCCGGCTGGAAGACGAGGAGGTTTGATCCCACAAAGTTCTCCGGAACCGTTTCAAGCGCGATCAAGTCTTTAAGTTCCAAGGTACACGGCGCTGTTCCTCTCCTTTCTTCATCCTTTGGCGTTGTTGGAACCATGGTGGCGATCACGGTTAGTATTTCTCATCCTTTCATCCCCCTTGTCTTTGATTCACATGTTTATGCATGTATTAATTTAAAGGGGACGGGATAGGAATCTAATTAAAATAAATCTACAATTTTTTGACGATCACGGTGGGACTCCAATGCCCATCACGTTTGTTTTAATGCTCTTTTGTGAGTTGGGTGTGTGCATGTGCATGTTTAGGTGATATTTTATTCATTCTTCCACTGTTTGGGGCGTTTTAAGGGCTCTGGTAGTGTGGCGGTCCTATAGTAGACCGCCAGAGGGCAAGAAACGGTCATTTGTTAGACCGTTACGGATTCTGACAGTCCTGCGCGCGTGCTTACATGGGCATATTCGTCGAGGCATAACGTTTGCTCCCGGGGTCGGATTGCGCTGATTCTTATTCCGTTGGATAGCCCTTTGTATTGTCTTTCTATATATATGTCATTTGCATCATTTGGTTAACATTTTCATATTCTAATATTGTCCAACTTTTTGAGTTTTCTACATAAGTTCTGCAAGTAGGCTCAGAGACAGGTTCACAGGTACATCTTTACTCTGTGATTTGACTACCTTCCCGACGTCTGATTGCACTGATTTTTATTCCATTGGATAGTCCTTTGCATTGTCATTCCATCCATAGCTTATTTGCATCATTTGGGTCTCATTTGCTTAGTTGAAAATTGTCATTATTTTAGCATTTTATGCATAAAATCTACATGCAGTCTGCGCACAGGCTCACGGAAGCAACTTTCTTGGAGGATTTGATTGACCTCCCAAGGTTCGATTACTCTATTCTTGGGCTCATTGTGTAGACCTTTGTATTGTCTTCCCATCCATAGCTTATTTGCATCATTTGGGTCCCATTTGCTTAGTTGAAAATTATCATCATTTTAGCATTTTGTCCATAAAATCTGCATGTGGTCTGCGCATAGGTTCACGGAGGTAACTTTGCTCATTGATTTGATTGACCTCCCGGGGTCAGATTGATCTGTTCTTGGGCCCGTTGTGTAGACCTTTGTATTTTCTTTTCATCCATATACTATTTGTCTTATTTGGATCATGTTTACATAGTTTAATTATGTCTTGATTTTCTAGTTTTAGGCTATAAATTGCATGCACTCGAGTGCACATAGGGCCATACATTGCATATCATAGTTGCATTTCCTACATTGGTAAGTGATCCTCTCACCTCCATATTCCTTGGGGTCGACTAGGTGATCTTATCCGGGACCTCCGTAAGTCCCCGCGAGCCGTGGATTCCCACACGGACGTCGGGCCGGTTGTACCTTTTTCACCCTTTAGGCTTGCATTTGCATCCGTGTGAGGGAGTTAACCTTAGTCAGCCCAAAGTCTGGACCTTATTCCCATAGGATTCCTATATTGAGAGAATTATTATTAATTCAAATCATTAAAAGGTCTATTAAAATCCCTGAAATATTTCCCATCATATCAACTTGTTTGACTTGGGTGAAAACTCTCACATTGCATTGATTGTGTTGTTTGGGCTTGTCCAGGCCCATTAGTGGTGTTTGTGTTGCATTCTTTCATCATTCACATGTTTTATTGTTGTTAGGCCCATTTAGCTTAGCCCATTTTGTGTGTCCACTGTCTAGTCCATTGTCCCGTGGTCCGTTGTCCATTCATCTTTGCGTTAGTGGGTTAGTCCCCTCTTGTCCTCAAGCCCATTAAGTCATTACTTTCCCACTTGTATTCTCCTTGATATCCTTGTATTAAGTCTCCATTTTCCCTCATGGAGCATCATTCCAACCTCGTGTATCATCCTTCTTCCTATTCTTCTTCATATTCCCGCGTGGAATCTTCTTCCCACGCAAGCCCATCTTCCCATGGTCCTTCTGACCCATCTAAAGAACAGGCTAATCTCATGGCCCATCTTTCAAGTCTTGTTCATCAAATGGACCCGGCCCATGCCCATCGTCTTATTGTAAATCATCTTAATGGGCCTTCTTCTCATCTTAATGGGCCTCCTTTTTCTTCCCATGTGGCTAGCCCGATTCCTAATACTCATTCATCTAATGGGCCTCATTTCTTTAAGGGGCCATCTTCCTTCAATGGGTCCCATTCTCTTAATGGGCCATGTTTGTAAGACCCTGAATTATTTAATTGAGCCCAATATATTTATTAAGCTTTTATTAATTAAGAATTGAATTCTTATTGAATTAATAATTGAATTTTGGATTTATTAATATTTAATTCGTAAGAAATAGTATAAGTGAAAATCCAACTACCTTATAAAAATCCATAAAAATAGTAAACAGGTTAAGGCCGATGTAGACAACAACTTTATCTTCTGGCATTAAGCCATTTAAAAATCCGTGGTTAGATCTAATTGGAGATTAAGCCCAAAAGTGCACACTTTTTAACCCTTACCTAACCTTAGTTTAAAACGCAAAATTTGGACTTAATACTCAACAAAATTAGCTCAAATCAGAGGCAAATGAACGGCCTTGAGCTAAGGATTAATAGCCCTCAATCAATTCGACACAAACCTAACCCTAGGAGGCGCAATCGGCCGAGTTTGGTTGAGTCAACCATTTCGGCGCCATTTTTAACACGTCTCTTGTTCCGTCGATTTCTCACAGCTCAGAACTCTCCAGAAGCTATGTGAGCTATAGATAGAAAGCTCTTCGAGTCTAGTTTCTTTTGGTGGCTGTGGGGTTTGCTGAAGTTTCAGATCTAGGAAGATCTTGCTCGATTTGTGGAGGTGTGTCGGCAGGCCGTCGGCTTCCTTCTTCCTTCTTTGTTTCTTCAATTGAGGTCGGAATTCTCAACCAAAATTCGATCATTAATATATAATTGTGTTCCTCTCGACGAGATCTATCCAGTGGGACTGAAAGCCCCAATTTTTATCAGGTATCTAGAGAGCTATCGTGGGTTTTGTGAAGGGTGATCCAGTTCGTTCTTCATTCTAGGTTTTAAGTTCTCTCTTCGATTGAGGTAGGTTTAACAGGCCAAACTCTAATTAACTTATATGATGTAATCAGCATGTTGTTAGCTTTCATTTAACGTAGAAAGCCCCAATTTTCATTGAGCATGCTTGGAGAATTTCGATTTTTAGTGAGAGCATGTCTAGAACCTGATTTATATTGTGACCCTTTGAGTTAGAGCTTGATTGCGGGCTGATTTTGAGTTATAAAACTTGATCCACATATAGCTTATCATATATGGTTGGATTCAGCATTGAGTTAGCTTTCTTTTGACATAAGAAGCCCCAAATTTCATTATGTATATTGAGAGAATTTCATGATTTAGTAGAAGCATGTCAATATCTAGGTTTTCATGTGTTCATCATAGAATATGTTAAGATTTAATAGATTTCTGTTGAAATTAGTATTTCAAATCGCTTGTTTTATGACCCTAGTATGTATATTAATAACCCTAGATCATGTGGTTAAGATCCCAACTCAATTGGATCTCAATTGGGTGAGTTTTTATGTTTTCCGGAGGTTAAAACCGTTTTTGTTCTTGCAGGGGTCGACCCCTGGGGTCGACCCGTTTTCTGGGAGCCCTGGCAGGCCCGAGGGTCGACCCCAGGGGTCGACCCATCCAGCACCCAGCAAGGGGCGACCCCTGGGGTCGACCCATACAGCCAGAGTGTGGGGGTCGACCCATAGGGTCGACCCATTCTGCAGGATTTGTGGGGGTCGACCCATCTCACTGGCAGACCCCATTTTTACAGGGGTCGACCCCAGGGGTCAACCCATGTACCAGAAACCCAGTTTTTATCGTTCTTCGACCCGAGGATCGATCCGGATCATTAAGGGATCGACCCATTTAACTTAGACCAATTGAAAAGTATATTCTTGAAGAACCAGTAACCTATTCATGTACCCCTTTGATTTCAATCAACATTGGTTCCTACATGCAAACGTAGTGTAAAAACATGCCATTTATCATCTTCATACAATGGTTAAATAGAAACCCACATAATTAGTGGTTAATGGTGAAACTAAATCTCTGTTAATGCATGCTATTTCATTCCTGTACGAGCTTGTTCCTTTACCTTATCATCTTGAATCATCCTTTGGCAAATTGGTTTAATGCAAATGATAATGGATAATCCTTGATATATTAACTTGGTAATTATGATTAAATTGATTGTTAAGTTGCTGTTTTAGTCCCTATTACTCCAGTAAAATGGATTACTTACACACTTGAACGGTATACTGTCAGCCGTTCTTTCTTGACCCCGTGGACCGAGTTTTGGTCCAGTTCTTGTAAAGCGGCACCGAGGTGACCGTATCAACCGAGTTTTTGTCTGGAATCCAAGGACATGTTAGTCCTTAAAAACTCATACTCTTGACAGAAATTCCTCTGATTAATTGGCCATTAAAATTGACTGAATGTCTGGACGTGTGGGACTTTGGGCCCATAAAAATAAATGCCATTGCATCATAAGGGCCCGGTCTGGTCCTGGGGAGAGCGCCCGAAAAATTACTGAGCCCATGGGATGCTAATGACATGGTGGGGCATTACACCGAAATACTTGCTTGCTTGTTGCGTCTATGACAAACATCTCTTGTTACTTGTTACTTGTTACTTGATCGCGAATGAATTGATATTACTTACTTGTGGCCAATTCTTTACTACTGTCTCTTGTTATATCTCCTGTTGTAAATTCTTGTACTTGTTATCTTGTTAATTCTTGACATCACATATTTCTTGACCTTGCAAGATCTTGTTATTACGTTGTTTCATTATATCGTTATCGTCATTTATTTCTTTCTTAGTATTGCATATGAAAATGTAATTAACTTGTTAATCACGTAAATTGCCTGTTATTTCCTACTGAGCGTCAGCTCATAGTTGTGTTTTCCCCCCTTTCCAGGCTTTTCAGGTGACGCGCTTACCGATGGGGAAGGGCAGGAGTGATGTCATGAGTGTGTCAGTTCTAGTGTGTTAGCAGTGTGTTATCTTACTTTTAGTTGTGTTTTGGAGAGCATTTAGTTTCAGTTATGTTATTGAGTTTTAGTGGTTGTAATTCCATTTGTATTAAGTTGAATTTGAGGTTATTGTATCAGTTGTGGTTGGTTAATGATCATTTAGTATTTCCATCTTGTAGCATTGTGTATTATTTTAGATAGATCTCTCTCTTGCCAGCTCGTTCCCGACTGTACGTCCCGATATTCCGCGTCGGGGCGTGACAGTTTAGTTGGTATCAGAGCCCTAGGTTTCACATTCCTAGGTTTCCTAAGTTTAGGTTTTCTCGCATTGCATCCCAATAACCGGTATATCAAAAGGTGCTGTCCGAACGTTAGGCTACGCCTATCGGGAAGGTCGCATACTTGCGCGAGTGGTCTTCGGATCGATTATCTCCGCCAGGTACCGAGTTTTTGGTTGTGTCTAGGTGCATTAGATCCCTAGCCTTGTAAAAGTCTAGGACCTGACCTGGTGAGAATGGGTTGAAACTTGGGTTAAGTTCGTTTCTTAATCGTGTAATTATTTATCTTAATTAAACCTAAGTAATCTATTTCTCGTGTAGATGGCAGCTGATCGTGCTGAATGGAGGAACCTGTAGCACACTGTTCAAGGCCTTACTCAGGCCCTTCAACAGGTAGCTCAGGCAGGAGCAGCACAGCATGACACCGGTGATTTATACCGGAATTTCCGCGGGATGAATCCACCTAGATTCGCTGGTTCGACCGACCCCGACCAAGCCGAGCACTGGCTAGATGAGATGGGGAGAATCTTTGAAGTTATGCAATGCACCAACCAGGAGCGTGTCTTTTTGTCCACATTTCAACTGGAACGTGATGCACGTACTTGGTGGGATTCTATCAAGGCGACTCTTGGTGACCGGCAGGTTACGTGGGAAGAGTTCGAGGAATTCTTTAACAACAAGTATTTTTCTGATAGAGTGCAAGAGAAGAAAGCGACGGAGTTCGCGACCCTGAAATAGCGAGGGTTGTCCGTGGCAGAGTATGAGGCTCAATTTGCACGGCTTTCTCGTTATGCTACACATCTTGTTTCAACCGAGAAAATGAAGGCGAAGCGTTTTCTCAATGGTCTGAAGCTACATTATATTAATCAACTGGCACCGTTGGAGATTTCCACTTATTCCGAGATGGTAAGGAAAGCACAAGTTCTGGAGGATACTCTTGAGATGATGGAGAGGATCCGTGGCACAGGCATGAAGAAGGAACGACCTACGGGTTCCGGGAGTGTCAAACCCGGGTATATCAAGAAGAGGCCCGCGAGTGGGTCGAGTTCGTGGACCGGAGCAGGATCATGGAAGGGAAAGATGCCGAAGCATGAAGATAAGAAGCCTGGCCCTATTATTCCATACATGGGCGTTTGCAAGTTTTGTAATAATCCTGGCCACAGGGTGGAGGATTGCTGGCGCAAGTTAGGCGCATGCCTACGATGTGGAAGCAAGGAGCACTGTATCTCTGATTGCCCTCGTATGTCTGAGCAAGCTACCCCGGCAAAACCGCAAGTCTTCAAGAAACCACAAGGCAAGCTCCAAGCTCTGCATGCTGAGGAAGCGGGAATAACGGAGGATGGTGGACTCGTCGAAGGTACACTTATTATACTCGACAAGCCAGCATTTGTTCTTTTCGATACTGGTGCAACACATTCCTTTATTTCTCGGAGATTTGCTAAGTCTTTAGCTGTGGAACCTATTTTGATGAATTCTCCGTTAGAGATATCAACCCCTATTGGTACTAGATCAGCAATCCAGTATTTCTATCCCTCTAGTACGGTTATGATTGGTGAACAGAACTTACCAGCAGATTTATTCTGCATGGACATGAAGGATTATGATGTAATCCTAGGAGCAGATTGGTTGGCTCGATATGAGGCTAGTGTTCACTGCAGTTCTAGCTCAGTGTCTTTTACTAGGCACCCGAGACTTTCTTTTGTGGGTGTTAAGCATCACAACTCTGTGTCACTTATTTCGGCTCTTCGAGCTGATAAGCTGATGAGACGTGGATGCGAGGCTTTTCTAGCCTTTTTCTGTGCAACCCCTGAGCAGCAGATTGAGATCAAGGACATTCCTGTTGTCCGAGATTTTCCTGATGTCTTTCCAGAGGAACTACTAGGACTTCCGCCTGAGCGAGAAGTTATCTTTTCTATTGATCTTATTCCTGGCACATCTCCTATTTCCAAGGCTCCTTATCGTATGTCTCCTGCGGAACTGAGGGAATTGAAGCAGCAGTTGATGGAATTACTCGAGAAGGGCTTCATTCGTCCTAGTACTTCTCCGTGGGGAGCCCCTGTATTATTCGTCAGGAAGAAAGATGGTTCGTTGAGGTTGTGCATTGATTATCGGCAAATAAACCAGCAGACTGTCAAGAACAAATATCCATTGCCGAGGATTGACGAGTTATTTGACCAGATAGCGGGAGCTCAACATTTCTCTAAGATCGATCTTTGATCTGGATATCACCAGTTGCGGATTAAGGAAGAGGATATCTATAAATGAGCTTTCCGCAGCAGGTATGGTCATTTTGAATTTGTCGTTATGCCTTTTGGTCTAACGAATGCTCCAGCAGCTTTCATGCAGTTGATGAACAATGCATTTCGGCCCTATCTTGATCAATGGGTCGTGGTCTTTATTGATGACATCTTGATCTATTCCAAGAGTGAAGTGGAGCATGCTGAACATCTGAGGATGGCATTGCAGTTATTGAGAGATCATCAACTTTATGCCAAGTTCAGTAAGTGTGAATTCTGGCTGCAAGAGGTGTCCTTTCTCGGACATATCATTACGAAGGACGGTATTTCTGTTGATCCTTCGAAGGTTGAGGCAGTGAAGAATTGGGAACAACCTACCAGTGTGACAGAAGTTAGAAGTTTTCTAGGCCTGGCAGGCTATTATCGAAGATGTATCCAGGATTTCTCTAAGATTGCGGTACCTATGACAAGATTAACCCGCAAGGAGAACAAGTTTGATTGGTCCGAAGATTGTCAGCGAAGCTTTCAGACTTTGAAGGAGTGTTTGACTACTGCACCTGTATTGGCTTTACCTTCTGGTGAAGGAGGATTTGTCGTATATACTGATGCATCAGGTATTGGCTTAGGCTGTGTGCTCATGCAGCATGGGAAGGTGATTGCCTATTCTTCTAGGCAGTTAAGGAAGCACGAAGAGAATTATCCTGTTCATGATTTAGAACTGGCAGCAGTCGTGTTTGCTTTGAAGATTTGGAGGCACTACTTGTATGGAGAAACCTTCACGGTGTTTTCAGATCATAAGAGTCTGAAATATTTATTTTCTCAGAAGGAACTCAATATGCGGCAGCGCAGATGGTTGGAGTATTTGAAAGACTTCAACTTCTCGATTGAGTATCATCCTGGCAAGGGTAATGTTGTGGCAGATGCATTAAGCCGGAAGCCGGTAGCTAGACTGTCAAGTCTCATGTTACAAGAATGGAGATTACTGGAACAATTGTCCAGCCTGGATCTTAATATTGACAATGATCGGGTTATGATTGCTCAGATCCAACTTAAGCCCGAATTGTTGATGGAAATCAAGTCCTTGCAAGATAATGATCCCGAGTTGGTAGAGATCAAGGGAAGCTTGAGCAGCAAACCTGACTTCATGTTGGCCGATGATGGAAGATTATTATTCAAGGGCAGAACTTGTGTACCTGACGAAGCCGCAATAAAGAACAAGATTCTGGAGGAAGCTCATAGATCCAGATATACTATTCATCCTGGCGGCACTAAGATGTACCGAGATTTGAAAAGATCCTTTTGGTGGCCGAATATGAAAAGAGAAGTTGCAGATTTTGTGAGTAGATGCTTAGTATGTCAACAAGTTAAGGCCGAACATTTCAGACCGGCAGGGAAACTGAAACCACTCGACATACCCCAATGGAAGTGGGAGAGCATTGGCATGGATTTCATTATGGGTCTACCTAAGACTCGTGGTGGATTTGATGCGATATGGGTGATTGTTGACCGATTGACAAAGTCAGCTCATTTCTTACCAATTAAGTCCAAGTGGACGATTGATGTATTGGCTGCTTTGTATTTGAAGGAAGTGGTGAGACTCCATGGTATTCCAGTCAGCATTGTGTCTGATCGAGACCCCAGATTTACTTCACATTTCTGCAAGGGACTGCAAGAGTCTCTTGGTACTCGTCTGAATTTCAGTACTGCTTTTCATCCGCAGACAGATGGACAGACTGAAAGAACCAACCAGATAGTGGAAGATATGTTGCGAGCTTACATGATTGATTTCGGTGGTAATTGGAGTGAGCATTTGGCATTAATTGAATTCGCCTACAACAACAGTTACCAATCCAGTATACAGATGGCTCCTTTTGAAGCATTGTATGGTAGGAGTTGTCGTTCTCCGTTATGTTGGGATGAGGTAGGTGAGAAACAGTGGCTTGGACCGGATCTTGTCTCAGAATCTTCACAGAACATCCGTATTATCCGAGACCGGTTACAAGTAGCCCAATCCAGACAGAAGAGTTATGCTGACAACAGGAGAAGAGCATTGGAATTTCAGGTTGGCGAGCATGTGTTCTTGAAGGTCTCTCCTTCGAGAGGGATCCGAAGATTTGGCATTCATGGCAAGCTGAGTCCGAGATACATTGGTCCATTCGAGATTCTAGATAGAGTGGGAGAGGTGGCATACATACTGGCTTTACCACCACATTTGTCTGGCGTACACAATGTTTTCCATGTGTCTGTGTTACGGAAATATGTGTACGACCCCACTCATATCATTCAGCAAGTGGATTTTGAACTAAAGGAAGATTTGACCTATGAGGAAAGACCTGTCAAGATTCTGGACCGGAAGCAACAGCAACTCCGGAATCGTTCGATACAGATGGTCAAGATTCAGTGGAGTCGGCGTGGGACCGAAGAAGCTACATGGGAGTCTGAAGAGACTATGCGGAAGCTGTATCCCGACCTATTCGAGGTGAGCAATCTCATTCCCTACTCTCAGTTTTAGTGCAGTGAATTTGGAGGACCAAATTCCTTTAAGTAGGGGAGGGTGTAAGACCCCGAATTATTTAATTGAGCCCAATATATTTATTAAGCTTTTATTAATTAAGAATTGAATTCTTATTGAATTAATAATTGAATTTCAGATTTATTAATATTTAATTCGTTAGAAATAGTATAAGTCAAAATCTGACTACCTTATAAAAATCTATAAAAATAGTAAACAGGTTAAGGTCGATGTAGACAACAACTTTGTCTTCTGGCATTAAGCCATTTAAAAATCCGTGGTTAGATCTAATTGGAGATTAAGCCCAAAAATGCACACTTTTTAACCCTTACCTAACCTTAGTTTAAAACGCAAAATTCAGGCTTAATACTCAACCAAATTAGCTCAAATCAGAGGCAAATGAACAACCTTGAGCTAAGGATTAATAGCCCTCAATCAATTCGACACAAACCTAACCCTAGGAGGCGCAACCGGCCGAGTTTGGTTGAGTCAACCATTTCAGCGCCGTTTTTAACACGTCTCTTGTTCCGTCGATTTCTCACAGCTCAGAACTCTCCAGAAGCTGTGTGAGCTATAGATAGAAAGCTCTTCGAGTCTAGTTTCTTTCGGTGGCTGTGGGGTTCGCTGAAGTTTTAGATCTAGGATGATCTTGCTCGATTTGTGGAGGTGTGTCGGCAGGCCGTCGGCTTCCTTCTTCCTTCTTTATTTCTTCAATTGAGGTAGGAATTCTCAACCAAAATTTGATCATGAATATATGATTTTGTTCCTCTCGACGAGATCTATCGAATGGGACTGAAAGCCCCAATTTTTATCAGGTATCTAGAGAGCTATCGTGGGTTTTGTGAAGGGTGATCCAGTTCGTTCTTCATTCTAGGTTTTAACTTCTCTCTTCGATTGAGGTAGGTTTAACAAGACAAACTCTAATTAACTTATATGATGTAATCAGCATGTTGTTAGCTTTCATTTAACGTAGAAAGCCCCAATTTTCATTGAGCATGCTTGGAGAATTTTGATTTTTAGTGAGAGCATGTCTAGAACCTGATTTATATTGTGACCCTTTAAGTTAGAGCTTGATTGCGGGCTGATTTTGAGTTATAAAACTTGATCCACATATAGCTTATCATATATGGTTGGATTCAGCATTGAGTTAGCTTTCTTTTGACATAAGAAGCCCCAAATTTCATTATGTATATTGAGAGAATTTCACGATTTAGTAGAAGCATGTCAATATCTAGGTTTTCATGTGTTCATCATAGAATATGTTAAGATTTAATGGATTTCTGTAGAAATTAGTGTTTCAAATCGCTTGTTTTATGACCCTAGTATGTATATTAATAACCTTATATCATGTGGTTAAGATCCCAACTCAATTAGATCTCAATTGAGTTAGTTTTTATGTTTTCCAGAGGTTAAAACCATTTTTGTTCTTGCAGGGGTCGACCCCTGGGGTCGACCCATTTTCTGGGAGCCCTGGCAAGCCCGAGGGTCGACCCCAGGGGTCGACCCATCCAGCACCCAGCAAGGGTCGACCCCTGGGGTCGACCCATACAGCCAGAGTGTGGGGGTCGACCCATGGGGTCGACCCATTCTGTAGGATTTGTGGGGGTCGACCCCAGGGGTCGACCCATTCTGCAGAAATTGTGGGGGTCGACCCCAGGGGTCGACCCATCTCACTGGCAGACCCCATTTTTACAGGGGTCGACCCATGTACCAGAAACCCAATTTTTTTCGTTCTTCGACCCGAGGATCGATCCGGATCATTAGGGGATCGACCCATTTAACTTAGGCCAATTGAAAAGTATATTCTTGAAGAACCAGTAACCTATTCATGTACCCCTTTGATTTCAATCAACATTGGTTCCTACATGCAAACGTAGTGTAAAAACATGCCATTTATCATCTTCATACAATGGTTAAATAGAAACCCACATAATTAATGGTTAATGGCGAAACTAAATCTCTGTTAATGCATGCTATTTCATTCCTGTACGAGCTTGTTCCTTTACCTTATCATCTTGAATCATCCTTTGGCAAATTGGTTTAATGCAAATGATAATGGATAATCCTTGATATATTAACTTGGTAATTAGGATTAAATTGATTGTTAAGTTGCTATTTTAGTCCCTATTACTCCAGTAGAATGGATTACTTACACACTTGAACGGTATACTGTCAGCCGTTCTTTCTTGACCCCGTGGACCGAGTTTTGGTCCAGTTCTTGTAAAGCGGCACCGAGGTGACCGTATCAACCGAGTTTTTGTCTGGAATCCAAGGACATATTAGTCATTAAAAACTCATACTCTTGACAGAAATTCCTCTGATTAATTGGCCATTAAAATTGACTGAATGTCTGGACGTGTGGGACTTTGGGCCCATAAAAATAAATGCCATCGCATCATAAGGGCCCGGTCTGGTCCTGGGGAGAGCGCCCGAAAAATTACTGAGCCCATGGGATGCTAATGACATGGTGGGGTATTACACCTAAATACTTGCTTGCTTGTTGCGTCTATGACAAACATCTCTTGTTACTTGTTACTTGTTACTTGATCGCGAATGAATTGATATTACTTACTTGTGGCCAATTCTTTACTACTGTCTCTTGTTATATCTCATGTTGTAAATTCTTGTACTTGTTATCTTGTTAATTCTTGACATCACATATTTCTTGACCTTGCAAGATCTTGTTATTACATTGTTTCATTATATCGTTATCGTCATTTATTTTTTTCTTAGTATTGCATATGAAAATGTAATTAACTTGTTAATCACGTAAATTGCCTGTTATTTCCTACTGAGCGTCAGCTCATAGTTGTGTTTTCCCCCCTTTCCAGACTTTTCAGGTGACGCGCTTACCGACGGGGAAGGGCAGGAGTGATGTCATGAGTGTGTCAGTTCTAGTGTGTTAGCAGTGTGTTATCTTACTTTTAGTTGTGTTTTGGAGAGCATTTAGTTTCAGTTATGTTATTGAGTTTTAGTGGTTGTAATTCCAGTTGTATTAAGTTGATTTTGAGGTTATTGTATCAGTTGTGGTTGGTTAATGATCATTTAGTATTTCCATCTTGTAGCATTGTGTATTATTTTAGATAGATCTCTCTCTTGCCAGCTCATTCCCGACTGTACGTCCCGATATTCCGCGTCGGGGCGTGACAATGTTCCCTTCATGGTCCTTCTATTCTTAGTGGGCCCCCATCCTTCAATGGGCTGCCATCTTCCTCCAATGGGCCCTCTTCTACTCTTAATGGACCCCCTTCCTTTAACGGGCCTTCTTATTCTCTTAGTGGACCTACTCTTCTTAATGGGCCTCCATCTCCTACCCATGTTGCTGCTAGCCCGAGTAGTCCTCATATTCATGATCCTTCTAGGTCCATATATCCTTCTACTCCCGGAATGGGCCCTTCTTCTTCTCAGCCCGGATCCTCTTATCCGGCCCAATATCATCCTGGTCCAAATTCACTGGCTCAAGTTGGCCCATATTCTTCTCGATCTCTCCTTACCCAGGAGATGATTGCTCAAGCCCAGCGCCAGCTTGATGAACTTCAACGCCAAATCGATCCCAAATCCTCCTTAAGTATTCCATTCGCATTTCAAGGTCTTCGACTTCTGCCATCTTCACAAATTCCCGCATATCACCGTTATGGTGGAGTCGGTGACCCCTATGTGCACTTGAAGGAGTTTATTTATGAGTCGGCCCAGTTTCGACATGACCAACGCTTGATGGCCCATCAATTTGGTCTGTCATTGGAAGGCCCGACTCGAGATTGGTTCTTCTCCCTTCCGCAAGAGCAAGTTGTGAATTTTCAAGCCGTGCAAGAGAAATTCATTCAACAGTTTCAAGACCAGGTTGGGCCCAAGTATTCCATGGTGGATTTGTCCCATGAGATGATGAAGCCCGAAGAGGAGTTCTTTACCTTTGCCGATCGCTGGCGTCGCTTTGCCACGCAGGTCCCGGGACACATTTCGGGGGGAGAGCAAGTCAAGATGCTGATATCTAATGCCACGCCCGAGTATCGATTTATCTTAGCTCTCAACGACATCACCTTTTGGCAACAACTTTACAACCGAGCCTGCTTCCTCCGCCAACAACTCCAAGATTCCCTTGACCCCAAGTCCTCTCTGCCTTCTACGTCTTCACACACCCTGCCATCTACATCTACCTCTACATACCAACCTTCCACTTATACATACCAGTATCCCTCCACATACCAACCCTCCACGAGTCAGCCATACACCCCCGCATATCAAACCTCCATGAGTCAACCTACCACCATTCACAGTCAGCCTTCCGCTTCTGCATACCCACATGCGTCTCTGCCTATGTCTCCACCCCCGGTCAAGGAAACACCACATCCCGAGCAAGTGGATGCCATCTGTATACCCCCTCATCCTGCTCCACATATGCCTTCACCAAATCTCTCCACCACTAGCCAAGCACTATTGCCTATGCAACCTTCACTTTCGTCTCCACAACCTTCTCAACCATTACATATCCCTTGGCATCCACCTTGCCCGAAGCAGGCTCCTCGTCTTCCATTACTGGAGTGTTTCACTGATATCTTTCGGGCTTTGATGGCCACTCACACGTTGCCGCTCTCTCTGGTCGTGCCTTGCCGACTCACGGTCGGGGATATGCTACAGTTCTGTTATTTCCACCGCCAGTAGGGGCACTTGGTTGAGGATTGTCCCGAGTTCCAGGATTATGTTTATGATATGGAAGCTAAGAAAAGGATTGATTGGGCCACTATTCACAAAGTCATTTTACATGTTTGCAACCAACAGCAGCAGCAAGAAGTGCCGCCCGGGTAGCCGTCTCCGTTACTTCAAGACCAGGGGCACCCCTGTGATTCCTCGTCTAGTGCTGCACTTGCTCCTTCACCTACCCCGTTACCTTCGCCATCTCCTACCCCGGCTCCATCGCCACCACAAACCCAAGCCTCTACTCAGGCTAGTGCCTCCCCTTCTTCTCACGCCGCCACTACTACTACTTCTATCCCTAACACCGCTCGACGCGTTGTGTCGACACGTCGACGGTGGACACCACAACCTCCCTCTTCACCCTCTCCACCTCCATGTCCACTACCCCCATCGCCTTCATCACTATCCTCACCATCTCCATTGCCATCACCATCATCTCCATCTCCACCACCAGTGCTTTCATCACCACCTCCATCTCCACCCTCGCCTCCATCTCCGCCATCACCTTTGCCTGACCTTGAGCAAGCCACACCTTTGCCTTTACCTTTACCCTCAGCCACGCCTTCACCTTCGCCTTTGTCGCCACCCAAGCCTATCATCGCCACATCGCCTGCGCCTTCACTTTCCATCACCACTCCCGTTGGAGCCTCCATGCCTTCCAAACCTTCACATGTGCCACCCAAACATATTCCCTTTACTTCTCCAACCACTTCCACCCCACGGAGCGGGTGTGCACTTCCTTTGGTGCCCCTTGGGTATAACCCCCAGGGAGATAATAAGCCAAGTCAGGATGATTCAGTGTTGGCCGTGCATTTCAAGATTCAGGATTTTATCTGTCGGATGCCGGTTCGCGTCCTGGTCCCTGGTTATTTTGGGGATGATGCGCCTTCACTTTCAAAGATGACAGTTGCTAAGAAGAGTTCCCTTGAGTTGATACAAGTTTCTTCCCGAGCGAGGCCGGTGGCAATCTCTTTACTCGTTGGAGGGTTCACCATTGATACTATTATTATCTCTCGCTCCGTTGCTGTTCAGATAACTGGCCAAGAGGGGTCCTTTACCCAGATTGTGCTAACTCATACGGCTGCTAAGAAGATTATGCACTCTATGTTCAAAGGGTAATTGGCAGTATCTTCTTATATTCTCCAAGGACATTCTGCACATTCTATGCAATCTCCCTTGGTTCATTAGCAAGCCGGCCATGTCAACGCCGCGCATTACTCTCCCTCAGTTTCATCCTGCTCTTCTGGTAAGGGAGATATGCTTCGTGCCCAGTTGCCAAGTGGAGATGCCGAATCTCATGTTGCTAGTTCCAAGTGATAAATCTCTGTGGTTTTCTGATATTCATTCATTTGAGGAGTTATCTGTTCAAGAATGTCTGCCTATGGTTAGCACTGGGTGTCTAGGGGCCACCCTGATGAAGTTGTATGTTCACAACCGGGCTAGGCCATCTGTCAAGTGGACCCGTTATTTGAGAAAGTATTACAGATTGAGAAGGCCGAAGGTCTGAGTCCGCACCAGGCGAGTCCATGTTCAAGAAGTATCAGCTAAGAAGAGGCGGTGGCGTAAGTTTAAGGGCCGTTAGTTGTGCACTCAGGGGTCCACTTCTCTTCCTTCTTCTTCATTTCACTCATCATTTCTTCTGCTCGGTTCCCACCCCTGGGTGGTGTATTTGCCGTCTCTTAATTCTCCCTCCACGATTCTCTCCTCCCATCTCGGGTTCGCGAATCCCTATTCTTCCTTTTCCTATCCGGAACCTCCAGACTTTCCATCTCCTCACCATTCTCGGCCTCAGCCTATGTCCTCCTCTGATTCTCCTCCCCCGGTATCCCCAGGTTTGACTTCTCGTTCTCTTTCCCCGACCCTGTCGGGTGACTCTCATTCTCCTTCCCCGACTCTGTCGGGTGGTCCTAGTTCCTTTTCTCCGACCACGTCGGATGATCACTTCTCTTTCCCCTTACCTTTTCCACAATCTTCTCATGGTTTGTCTATTCTCTCCTCTTCATCATTTCAGGGTTCTCACCCTTTTTCTTGTTATTTTCGAGGCTTTAGCCCACCTTGATCTCAACTAATCTGGTTTCTTCTGTATTTTGGTTCCTTGTTATCAGGGTCTATGTGCCTTAACGAGGGAGTTTTAGCCCTCATCTCTCTTCCTTTTTATCCTTCTTCGTCCAGTATGATGTCCGTCGCTCCCCCGTGTAGAGGAATCTTCAACCCTTTGCTATCCTCTCCCTTTCATCCTGTCAAGCAAGGAATATAACGCTCATGCTGTACGAAGCTCGATGATCAAGATCACTTTAGGATGCTATTTTCACGCTATGGATTTGCAAGGTACCTTATATTTTGTGCAAGAATATGCTATCATTACCGTTATTTCCATTATTCATGCACACACTTATAATGCTATTCCTCAAACCCAGTTGAGTGGTTTTAGAAAGTTTACTTAATTAGTCAAGAAGAGTCGCTTCTGCATCACACCTTAGGCCGGTGATAGGTCCGCGCTGGGAGTCTAATTTTCTTCCCCGATCATTGAGGGTGACCATTGAGCATGGGTTTTCACACACTACACGGTGAGCCATAGCCGATCTCTCTGAGGCACACCGTTGCTACTTTGGCCATACTTTGGGTATACACAAAGGCCTTTTTCTTTTCTCTACTCGGCCAAGTGTAGGGGCAAGAGATTGATGAATGAGATGACCAACCTAGGCGCTCCCCAATACGGGAGAGGTTTCAAATAGGGGTAGTCTTGACCCTCAAAAAAGTGAGCTTTCATGTAATATCTAGCCAATAAGGGCTGTCAAAAATAAATGGATGAATCAATGCACAATTATGAATCAAAGGCATGACAAGAGTGGCAGTACAGTTCCCAGCGGGACGCCATGAGCCCGGTCGCATGCATGCCTGATAAATATGGGTCTCAAAATCAAAGACACAAAGCCCCGGCGCAACAGACCTACTCTTTGAGGGGTAGTGCCCTGAAAGGAAGTCAAGTCCTGATATCTCCCATCCTGCATAAAGCTTGTCTCCAATTTTCTTCTGCTTCTCCCTCTTAGGCTGGGTTGTATCCCAGGTATGGCCTTAGTAGGGGCACCGTTCTTTAGAGGCGGTTGGTTGTGGTAAGTCACCCTCACATGCACACCCTGCTTAAGGGAAGTCTTTAATGAGAGGGGGAGGAATGACGATCCCTGGCCAACAGTTCAAGCCCGTCTTTGGGTGCTACAGATTAATATTTCAAAAATCTAAAAAAAATGATGACATTGTTAAATATCCAAAAAAATGAGATATTGTCAAAAATTAAAATTAAAAAATCCAAATATTTCAAAAAATCCAAATATTTCAAAAATCCAAAAAAATCATATATTTCAAAATCCAAAAAAAATCATATATTTCAAAATTCAAAAAAAATCATATATTTCAAAATTAAAAAAAACATATATTTTAAAATTCAAAAAAATAAATGATCCAAAAAATCAAACATTTCAAAATCAAAAAAATTAAAAAATTAAAAAAATATTTTTTTTGTTCCTTTCTATCTATTTGTTTTGAGGACGGACATGATCTATTTGTTAAGTGTGCAGGTTGCAGGTGCTTCAAGTTTTCTTGCTCTATCTCGCATTTTGCCTCATGTCCATATCTTTGATCTGTTCTCTTCTTCAATATACTCTCTCGATCTGTTCTGTAGCTTTAGTCCTTCTCAGCTTATTTAACATGATTATATCTCCATGAGAGGGCTTTGCCTCATGATTGTGAACCTGGAGATTCTGCTTCATTCTGATCTTGGGCTTTGATTGAAGGATGTATTTGTCGTATCTTTTATCCCACCGTGTCCTTGTCACGTGTTTATGTCCCTCTATGTCATCCCACACACGTTGTTTTGTCCCTAATCGCGTGTTGTTAGTTGTCTTGCATATGTTGTTTAGTCGCCCCTCTATGTCCCGTGTGTTGTCCCAACTGTGTGGTCATCCCTCATATTCTTGTCCCAACCGTGTGTTATCCCACCGCATTGTTATCTTGTCCCACCATGTTCATCGTGCATACATGTGGTTTGTTCATGCCATTGCATATGTGTGCTTGTTTGTCTTTGTTATGTTATGTTGGATTATTTTTCATTCATTTGATCGTTATGTTATGTTGTGTTGTCTGTCATTCAGTTGATGGTTGTGTTGTCTATGTTTATGCTTACTTATTTGTCATGTCTGTCTTATTTGAAAATCCATAAAATTTAAAAACAATCTGGAAAATTTAAAAAACATGCCGTTTCGCTTGGCAGGTAGGTCAGGTATGGCTCTCTATCCCTACTCATTGTTGCATTACTATATGGTGTCTACATTATTATAGCCTCTCAAGGACTGGCTGGTTGCCCGTGTGTTCTAGGATCTGATGTTCCCCTTTAACAAAAATGATGGTGATCTAAGAGCATACGGCTAATCGTTGGATAGGCCGCTCGGTTGAGTCGGGTGGGGGATAATGGATTCTGTCTCGTACGCCGTGGTTGCAAGAAGACTCTTGACCCAGTCTTGACTCAGTCTAGCAATAGTATCTTTGAGTACTTTCTATTTTATAATTTCTTTGCATTCGTTTTAATGATTTCTTTATTTTAGCCCAACATGCATCATATCATTTTGAGCACTCACGTCTCGAAATTCTCCCAATGATTTCTCCTTAGTAATGGTTGATTGTGCTTATTTTGGATAAGAGATTTTCATTCTACTCCGAATTTGAACGATTTCTCTGATCTCGCCGCTTGGTCTGATTGGCCGACGTGATTCATGTCTAGATTTTATCTCAAGTTTTCTTTCTCCTTTTCCAGCTCTTACACTGTGTTCTTTCCGATCCCCTCATTATCCGTGGATTGTCTCCCCGATGAGGTTGGTCGTGTTTCCTTTTCCTTCCTTAATTTAGTTCTCCAGACATGTCTCATTCTTGTCAACCATTCTGAGCGGTTAGTTCGGTATTTTCGGTAGAATTCCTGTCGCTTGTTGGTAGCAACGAGTGTCTTTTATCTTGATGCCCGCTTATCAGTTCTCCCCGCTTCATCACCGCATCATCTCCATTTCACGTCGCTGTCACTTTCGCTCCATCTTCTTTCCATTCCGCCTATGTGTCGCTTTCGCTCATTCCCTTGCAAAGCGGACATCAAGGAGGGGCATCTGTTGACACCCGTTTTTAGCCCGTAAGTTGCGTCATTTCTCTTATTCATCATTTTTGATGTCCCGAATTAGCGATTATTTTGGATCTTTCTTGGATGGATTTTGAGCTAATTTTCATTGTTCCATTCTTTTTGAGCCCTAGAGATCATGATTTATTAGAGTCCCTGGAGCTTATCTTATCAACTTCCGACTTCTAAGTCGACTTACGGCCCATTTAGGTCGGCTTCCATCAAGCAATCGGCTCTCTCTCACTGCGCAGTCCTGAAAGTGGTTCTTTTTCACCCTCTTCCAGTCCTCTATTCAAAATGTTCTTTTCACCAAAGTTGTTCACTTTTTAAATATCTACAATTTCTTCTTCTATGCCATTGGCAAGTTCTGCCCCGATTGTAAGCTATTCGCGTTTTTCCAGCAGACTATGCTGTTCACCTATGTCCTATGATTTTCTATCTCTGTTCTAGCCCCATTTTCTCCTTCTTCTGATCATTTTCCCATTTTGCTCTCTTCATAAAAGTTGTTTCTCTTTCCGTTATCTGTAATTTCTTCTTCTACCACTTTCACTAGTTCTGCACCGTTTGAGATATACGCTTCATTTTTTAAAGTCACGTGTAGTCTACCCAAAATGCTCCTTCATCGGTGTGAAGGTCTATTATTAGACTGCCAAAGCCCATGTGAAGGTCTATCGTAAGACCGCCAGAACACAAGTGACGGTCTATTAATAGACCATTACACCTAAACTTGCCTAAAATCATCCCGTTCGACCCCCGGAGCCTGACGGTCCTACCCTAGACCGTTTGTTGCCTCTGGCGGTCTTACGATAGACCGCCAGATGACACCGAGAGTCCAATTCATGCTGGACACTACTCCGTTTCTGTGCATCGTGGCCCTCTTGCAGAGCCCATAACTTCTTGAATTCTACTCCGAATTGAGCGTCGTTTGTTCCTATGGTTTCTCTTTTATATTATCTTGAATTTGATCCATAGATCTCATATTTTCATTGGCTATCTTGCTCGGAAACGCGGATGAAAGTTGGGGGTTTATGTGTCCTAGTTCAACACAAACTCTGCAGATTAAGCTCTAGGGCTCCCTTCTAGAAGTCATATCTTCCAGATCCTTCCACCAAATTGAGTCTCACTTGTTCCTACCTCTTATCCTTTGTATTATCTCGAGATTGATCCATAGAACACAAATTTTGGTGGACTTTATCCTCTAAAATCTTGGGAGAACTTTCTGGGTTTTCTGTAACCTCTATATAAACTACCCAGTTCGTAGTTGCAAAGGAGGGCTCTTTCCAGACGTGGGGCGAAGCTATACTGCAACTCCAACTCACAACTTCGACCCCAGCTTGAAGAGGGAAGTATTGGGTTTCCATTACATCCTTCTAGGCTTAATTTGGTTGTCTATACTCTTAGTTCTAGTCTCCTCAAAATCACAAATCATCACAGTTCCCTGCACTTTTCTGCTACACATGCATTTTTACACGTTTTGCATCAACGTTTTCTCTCTATTCTCTCAACCAAATTCCGTGATTTCAAATCCTATACATGCACAACACACACACCTATTATTTCCACCCTTCCACAGGGATTAAAAACCCTCTCCCAGTGCATTCTCCCCCTTTTATTCATGCTATTTTATCACTTTGGGATTGATGCTACACTTCATGTTCTAATTGGTTTTTTCCTTTGTGTTTTGATCTTTGTTTTGCAGGAGAGCATGATATGGATGTGAGGCCCTCTTCTTCTAGCCGGCTGGAAGACGAGGAGGTTTGATCCCATAAAGTTCCCCGCACCCCGTTTCAAGCGCGATCAAGTCTTTAAGTTCCAAGGTACACGGCGCCGTTCCTCTCCTTTCTTCATCCTTTGGCATTGTTGGAACCTTGGTGGCGATCATGATTAGTATTTCTCATCCTTTCATCTCCCTTGTCTTTGATTCACATGTTTATGCATGTATTAATTTAAAGGGGGCGGGATAGGAATCTAATTAAAACAAATCTACAGTGTCCTCAACGGAACCATGACCAAAAGCCATATCAGCTCCCCTAGCGGACACTCGTAGGGCCCTTTCAAACAATGTTGAATTTACCATAATTTCAACTCCCTTGACATTCGAATAGAGACTGTCATCCCTCATATTCAGGTTCCCATAAAATTCTTGGACAATACTAGGGTGGTACCTTGAATATCTTGAAGCAAAATCAAGCCAACCGTCCTGAACTTCAAAAATAGCACCGATATCTTGGAGGATTTCAATCATCTCATCAAAATCGACCAAACGGGGGTCGAGTATCGGACGTGGGCACATCGGCGGTGCCCGTAGATGTGCGGCTACCCGCTGTGGTAGAGGAACTCGTTCCTCGGCTCCCCTGGCATTGGACTCCCCTTGGGTAAACCTCCGAGAACTTCTTCTAGGTGCCATCGGACAAGAAATCGAGGTGGAAACCCTTAGATCGCTAACCTCTTCCCTTGGGTGTTGCATCCCTACGGTTTTGATGATGTCTCACACTATAAATCAATCTTCTATCTCTAGAATAATTCATGCTTCATCATGTAGGACTGTGCAGTTCATATGGCTGTCAGATAAAATCGCACTACTTGATCATGTCTACACACTGTCTGCATTGTCTGTACACTGATGGGTCAACCCTCTACCACTGATGGGTCAACGCCTCCTTTACTCTCTAAGTCCATACAATGAATTTCATATTCAAAGTATGTACATTGGTCTTCACCTGAAGTCCATACATTGAACTTAATATTCAAAGTCTGTACACCCTCCGCTAAGCCTTCAGAGTCTGTACAGCCATCCCTTGAGTTCAAGTCCATACAACGGCATTGTAGGTTGCATCTGAAGTGTATACAACCTTTCAAGGGGTCAAGTCTATACATTCTCCCGTTCATTTCAAAGTCTACACATCGCCCTTCATCTTCCAAGTCTATACACTCTGTTGAACCACAAGTCTATACATCGTCTGCCATCTCAAAGTCAATACAATGTCCCTCGTCTCACACATCATGACCCAAAGTCTGTACAGCCTCTAGTCACTGTACAAGTCCACACACTGGATGCACTGCACAAGTCTATACATTGGCTTGGGCATCCAAGTCTAGACATTGATTCACTATTCATGCCTTGATTCGAAGTCTGTACAGCGAGCGGCATTCTTCAAAGTCTGTACAGCCAACGCCTTCATTGATTCCATGTCTGTAAATCACTGTCTCAAGCTGCAAGTCTGTACAGAGTTCAGCTAGTCTATACACTCATTCACTGTAGCTGCATCGGTTCACCTAAAGTCTGTACATCATCTCAGCCACCGTCTCATTCAGCGTCTCACGCTTACAAAGTCTATACACTGGTCGGTGGAAGCAAGCCTATACATTCGACTGTTCAGCCTATGCTCAAGTCTGTACAGCCAGGGAGACCATTAAGTCTATACACTCAATCATTGTAGCTTGCACGGGGTGAAGTCTGAACATTGGCATGAGTTTTCCAAGTCTGTACATCCTTCTGTTGAAAGTCCAAGTCTGTACATCAGACTGGTTGAGCATGTCTGTACAGCGGTTGCATTTTCAGTAAGTCTATACATTGGGACTTCTACCTACATTCTGAACTGATTTGAGTAAGTCAATACATTCCTCATATCTTTTACCTACGCTCAGTTCAGTAAGTCTGTACACTGGGAACTTTACTGACGTTGCCTTACCAAAGTCTACACACTGTGAACCTTCAAGTCTGAACAGACTTCCTTGCTCAAGTCTGTACATCGTCCAGCTCTTTGGGAAGTCTACACATCACTAAGTCTAGACACTCAGTTATCCTTCAACCCTATACACTCGATATCACCTGCAAGTCTATACACTCTCAAGCTGTTCATACTTGCCTAAATGTTGTTTTCAAGAGTATACACTCTCTCATTTGAAACACTTGCTTAATTGCTATTTCTATGTCTACACATTCGATGCCTTCAAGCATTGTTCTCTTTGAAGTCTATACATCAACGTCTATACATTGAAGTCCATACAGTGCATACTGTTGTGCTTCAAGTCTACACACTGCTCCTCTTCATTACAAGTCTTTACACTCATTCTCCTTCACACGACAAACTCCATACATCCATTGTCTTGACTGCTGAATGAAGTCTACACATTGAGATCGCATGAACACTTCAAGTCCATACACTGAGCGCGCATGAAGAACTTCAACTCTATACACTCTCACACTGTGACACACTTGCCTATTTGGCATCCCTGAGTCTATACACTCGAGGGCCTCATACACTTCACAGAAGTCTACACATTTCATCTGTTGTGCTAAATGCATTATTCAGCTAGTCTATACACTGAGGTCACATGAGGACTCACAAGTCTATACACTCCCTCAGTGTACACACTTACTCATCTGCTATCCTAAAGTATATACATTCCTATCTGACTGAACTAACTAATCACATTCTTTGTCTCTGCCTGCAGATGATTCAGGTCAATGATTGGACACGTGAACTGAGGATGATGCCTGGCACGTGATCCAAGAATGCTCTGGAAAGGGAGGGAACGAGACTCCCTCGTGTGAAGGCCTGAAACTCAGGTCGAATGGTATATAAAAAGTGCCTTCTGCGATCAGATGGACAGAACTGGAGAGAAAGCTGAAGAGTAGAATTCCTGAGCAGAAGAAGAAAAGAGAGAGAGCCTCCACGTTCCAGAAAGAAGATAGAGAGAAAAGATTAGAGAGCATTGCTGTGAGAGAAAAGTCTGAGTGAGAGAGAAGAGTCCAATTTGCTTCTTCGAAAGCTACATTTGTATTTGATTTTTCTGAAACGATTTGTGTTCATCGTTGGTCTTGTTTACATTTCTATTTTTTCTTTTATTTCTTCATATATATGATTTCGAGTTATTACCCTCCGGAGTTTGAAGGAAGGGAGAGTTACTCTGGTTCCCCTCTGGGCTGCAGAGGAAGAGAGATCTGTGATCTCTGGTTTTTGCCAGTGATGGGTTGTCATTAGCAGGTTCCCTCCGGGTTGGAGGAAGGGAGAGGCATCTCCGGTTCTGGTCTTACAGGTAGCAGGTCCAGGTGTCAAGCTGTGTGGCAGCACATTGTTCGCAGACTGAGTCTGCAGTTTTCTAGCAGTGGCTAGTGGAATCCTCACTCTAGTTGGAGTGAGGGGTGGATGTAGATTGTGGACTACAATCGAACCACCTTAAAATCTCTTGTCTCCTCTGTGGCTTGGTATTATCGTTCTGCTTTCCTTCTGTTTGGTATTGTGTTTGTGTGTGGACGGGCTCTTCCAATCGCACCTTATTATCTTGTCTTAGTTTCTCACTGGGTTAGCTACATTGTTTAGCCTTATCTGAAGGGTTATATTTCGAAGTAGTGAGTTTCCGCTGAAGTTGTTCAAATTGGGAGTGATCTGTTCATCCCCTCCCTTCTATATCACTCTTCACTGCGCTAACATTGGGATGAAGATGGACCGGAAGACACACCAAAGGCTTGTGAAAAGAACTTCTCCACAAGCTGGAATCCAAGAAATGGCTTCAAGGTCGTACAAGTCGCCGCAGTGATTTCATCCTGAAATGATGACAAAGAAGTCGGATCTTGTGCGGATGGAAGAAAGATGGAGTTCTAAGGCTTGAGAAGAGGTGGTGTGGGGTGTTTAGGGTTGGAGAGGTGCTGTTAGAGTGATTCGGGGCAAATGGGGTGAAAAATGTAGCGAAGACCCCTTTAAAAAAGGGTTCGGACGTGGGTTCAGTCGGTCCGGTTCGTCGGATTCAGTCGATCGAACCGGGGCGTCGGTCAACCGAAATGGTCGGCCTAGCCCTATTTTCATTTTTTTTATAACTCCTTCAAGTTTTTTTGAATAACTCCTTCCACCTTTTTTTTATAACTCCTTCAACCTTTCTTTTCCCTTTTTTTTGTTTCAACCTCCACTTTTTGTTGTAGTTGAAATGGAATGACTTGATGAAAGAGGTGATGGGGCATTTGTTGTCTCTGTGGTTTTGATGATAGCAAACACTATAAGTCATCCTGTGTTTGCATGATAGATTGATGAAATGCATTTATGAGGATTGATTGTTGTGCATTGATTCTTTGTGCATATGTGTATCATGTCATATGTGTATGCACTTGCTTTGAGTTGCTGTGATCCAGTGATCCATTTGCTTGATCTCTATTGCTGGTAGTGGAGTCTGTATGCATGCTATTTCATCAAACAGGCTGTGCATATGAGGGATGTGGTGCTTGCATCTTATATAGCGTCTTAGCACATCTAGTGTCAGTGCATCCATGCGTCTCATGCTACGTCTCAGCACACCCAGTGCCTTCATGGTCAACATAAATGGTTTGGCTGATCATGGTCTGGAGTCTAAGCTAGTTGAGTCAAGGTCGGTGCTACTCCACCTAAGGACGATGGTGTTCGTGTCTCATGGATATTTGCGTCTCATGCATAGCTCAGTCCATGTATTGCTTGCGTCTCTCTTACACAATGTTGGTTGCATTTTACATTGCGTCTCTTATGCATTTATGTCTCAATGCATGTATTGCGTCTTACACTGCGTCTCATTCTGCGTCTCAGTGCATGTGCTGCGTCTCAGTCTATGTCATGTGCATTTGTGTCTTAGTGCATGTATTGCGTCTTACACTGCGTCTCATTCTGTGTCTCAGGGCATGTGCTGTGTCTCAGTCTATGTCTCATGCTATGTCTAAGGGTGCACAAATGAAGTCGGTGCAATGTTTTGTTTTAGCACGGTCGGTGCAAGTGTCTCTCACGCATGATCAACATCGGTGCATATCCTGTCTCTCGTGCATATGCTAGGTCAGTGCACGTTTCACTCCATGCACAAGCACACATAGTCGATGCTATGTTCTGTTGCACACTAGTTAAGGTCAGTGCAAATCTGCTCATATGTTGTCAAGGTCCGTGCATATAGACTTACATGGTATGTACTTAATTCCTCATACGTATTATAAGTCTGTGCATGTTTGCACATTGCGATATGAAGTCTGTGCTTATCTATTTCCAGCACGTCTCAAGGTTCTTGGACATGTTATAACCTGTCCAACTAGTCCGTTCAAAAGTGAAATATGGCTAACAATAAAGTGTTTGATCAAATGTTTCTTATCTTTTTGTCAGGGACTTAAGTGAGCAGAAGGTCGAGTTATGTGGCTCGTGTCTCTACCTAAAAAGACACGTGATCCAAGGTAGCTATGGGCACATGATCAGAGGTGGATGGTGGTCATAAAGGATCTACCACGTGGACCTGATTCTATCCAGAGTCCAACACGTGGACTTCTTATGGCGCTCACTTCTTGGCGGGAATGTTCCCTCCACACGCCCTGGCGAATCACGAGAAGATCATGAACCTGAGTGCCATGATTCTGTCATATGGAGTCATCTGTCTGAGGCAGCATCATTACCTTCATCAAATTACCTTCGACGCCTCTGTTCTATAAAAAGATCTCATCATCCTTTGATGAGAGTAGCGGATGCGGAGAAGTGCTGAAGCCTGAGTGCCGCCATAGAGAAAGAAGAAAAATGAGAAGAAAAGAGAAGAAAGAGCTAGTGTGTGATAAGAGAAGAAGAATAAGAAAAGAGAAGAAGAGAGGATCGAGAGAAGAGAAAGAGAAGAGAGAGTGATAGAGATTGAAGCAGGCAGTGTCCAGCTATCTGTCGGTTTCTGGATCAGACCTAGACCAAGCTGCTCCTACGAGAGCTACATTCGTTTTCATTTCTATTTGTTCTATTTTCTTTTGTTGCTTTAATTTTCCACTGTGTTTTCCGATTCTCTGGTTTGAGGTCGGGGTTCCTCCTGTGGACTAAGGAGAAGAAAGACTTGGGTCTCTGGTTGCTAGTCACTGGGTGTCGCTAGTGGTTCCCTCCGGTTTGGAGGAAGGGAGGATTGGTCCTCCGGTTTACAAGTGACTAGGTGTCGCTTGTGGTTTCTCTCTGGTTTGGAGGAAGAGAGACTTGGGTCTCTAGTTGCTAGTGACTGGGTGTCACTAGTGGTTCCTTCCGGGTTGGAAGAAGAGAGGAGTGTGTTCGTCTGGTTCAAGCTGTTAGGCAGCGTTTGTAGGCAAGCTGTGACGCCCAGCGGTTTCAAGCTATTTTGCAACAGTAAGCCACACTCTGGTTGGAGTGTGGGGTGGATGTAGGTCTGGAAGACCGAACCACCTAAAACTCCTTGTGCATCGTGATCTGATTACCTCTCTGAGTTTGCTAGATGCATGTTTAGGATCCTGATCTAATTGCTTTTCACTCATGGTAGATGAATGCTTGGGATCGGTTCAATTGCATAGAATTACTGTGTTTGCTGGGCATGCTGGTTAAGTGTTCTATCATGTGTCTCATTAGAACATCTGTTTAGATCAAGCTGTTTTACTGCATTCCAATCTTCTACAGTTTTATTCATGCTAAGTGCCAAAGTAAGATCACTGGTTGTGCATGTTAAGTGTTCGAAAGAGATTCGCATTAGGTTGACTGATTAAGTGTTTGAGTGTGAATCTTACTAGAACACCTGCATTACTTAACCATAGTTTTTATTTCCGCAAGATTTTATGAGTTCAGTGATAATTGGGATCTAAGATTCAAATTGGGCAAATATTTTTCAAAGGGGATTCATTCACCCCCCCCTCTGAATCCGAGCCTAGCACCTCAACAGCATTTTGAGAAAAACCTCTGACTCTCCCCCTCAATAAATGCCTCAGATCCTAAGGTCACTGAGTCCACATTTATTTAACAAGGAATATTTGGCCTTAGAAAATTTTCAAGGAGGGGCTGTATAGATAATTACATTCAAGCATGCAAGGGGGTATTTACACACGAGGAATTAGAAATAATCACACAGAATATACATTGCAATCTACCCTTTATGCAAGTGATTTTTTCTACATATGCAACACTTAACCTAAGTGCAAACCTAGGTATGTATGCTCTCACCCTTGCACATGTCGAGTTCTCTTCTTATTTTGCTGAATTGTTCCTAGTTTAGGGGTTTTATGAAGATATCTGCTAACTGATTGTGTGTGTCAATGAATTTCAATTCAAAGACCCCTTTACCTACATGATCTCTCAGAAAATGATGCCGAATGTCAATGTGCTTTGTCCTAGAATGTTGTACATGGTTTTTTGACAGGTTAATTGCACTAGTATTGTCACACAAAATTGGAACACATTTTATTTTAACATTCAAATCAAGCAATTGATTTTTGATCCATAGTACTTGGGCTCCACAGCTTCCGGCGGCTACATACTCAGCCTCGACCGTTGAGAGAGCTACTGAATGTTGTTTCTTGGGAGCCCATGAAACTAGGCACCCACTAAGAAATTGACAGTACCCACTAGTACTTTTACGATCAACAATACATCCAGCATAATCCGCATCGGTGTATGCAATCAAATCAAATGAGCTACCGATGGGAAACCACAAGCCAAAGTCTATTGTGCCAATCAAATATCAAAAAATCCGTTTAACAGCCAATAAGTGAGATTCTTTAGGACTTGACTGAAAACGAGCACATAGACATACATTGTAATGAATGTCAGGACGGCATGCTGTTAGGTATAGTAGTGATCCGATCATACCTCGAAACAGTGTAGGATCTACTATTTTACCATTTTCATCTTTATCTAACTTCGTGGTTGTGGCCATCAGAGTTGACACGGGTTTTGCTTCTGTCATCCTGTATTTCTTTAATAGCTCCAAGGTGTATTTGGCTTAATTTATAAAAATGCCTTCATACATTTGCTTCACCTGCAATCCAAGAAAAAATGTAAGTTCCCCCATTAGACTCATTTCAAATTCGCCCTGCATTATCTGTGTAAAATCATCACATAAGTCGTTATTAGTAGCTCCAAAAATTATATCATCAACATACACATGAACTACTAATATGTCTTTACCTAATTTTCTCGTGAAGAGTGTTTGATCAACCTTACCTCTTTTGAACCCATTTTCAATTAAAAATGAAGTGAGCCTTTCATACCATGCCCTTGGTGCTTGCTTTAGTCCGTACAGGGCCTTATGCAGCTTGTACACATGTTATGGATGTTTTGGGTCTTCAAAATTTGGAGGTTATTCTACAAAAACATCCTCTTTGATGTACCCATTAAGAAAAGTAGATTTAATATCCATTTGAAATAATTTAAAATTCAGTGAGCAAGCATAGGACAGGAGAATCCGGACTGCTTCTAATCTAGCAACCGGTGCAAATGACTCATCAAAATCAATACCCATCTCCTGGCTATACCCTTTGGCTACAAGCCGGGCCTTGTTCCTAACAACCAATCCCGTGTCATTTAGTTTATTTCTGAAAATCTAACGGGTTCCAATGACGGGATGATTTTTAGGACGCGACACAAGAGTCCACACCTCATTTCTTTCGAACTGGTGTAACTCTTCATGCATAGCCTGGATCCAGAATTCATTTTGAAGAGCTTCATGGACATCCTTAGGCTCTCCTTGAGAAATAAAGGTCATCAAATCCTCTTCTTCTACTTGCCTTAGTGAAGATCTAGTTCTTACCCCATCTTCAGGATTACCGATAATATTTTCGGTGTGGTGATCTTTCAAGATCGTTGAAGCTCTTGGCAAGTCGGGGTGCTGCACTTATTGTTCTTGAAGTGTTTCAAGTGACGGATCTTCATTATCTTCATCTTTGCTAGAGGTTCCTTCCGTTGGTTCATCCTTAGCCTTAGATGATCCAGCATCGCTTGGATTTTTAGAAGCTTCATCTGCATCCACAATTGAAGTGAGTTGATTTGTCAGTTTTGAATCAGATTTATCAAAGATAACATGAGGACTTTCTTTTACAATTAAAGTCCTCTTCTTAAATAATCTAAAAGCTCTAGAATTTAATGCATAACCTAGGAAAATTCCTTTGTCACTCTTTTCATCAAACTTACCTAGGTTAGTCTTACCATTGTTCAGGATGAAGCAAGGGAAACCAAAAGGTTTGAGGTAGAAGATATTCGGCTTTTTACCCTTGTAGAGCTCGTATGGGGCTTTCTTCAAAATAGGCCTTACCATTGCCATGTTGATGATGTAGCATGCTATACTTACAGCCTCAACCCAGAAGTATTTTGGTAGGGAGTTCTCACTTAACATGGTCCGTGCCATGTCTATCAAAGTTTTATTTTTCTTCTCCACTACTCCATTTTGTTGAGGCATCCTTGGTGATGAGAAATTATGCGTATATCCCTGCTCCTTGCAAAAATTGCTGAAATCATGATTTTCAAACTCACCACCATGATCACTTTGAATTGTGGTGATGAGGTATCCTTTATCTTTCTGGATTTTCCTACAAAATACTTGAAACTCCATCAAGGCATCACTTTATTGGCTAGAAATAATACCCATGTAAACCTGGAGTAATCATCAACAATCACAAATCCAAAAGATTTGCCTCCTAGGCTAGATGTCCTAGTCGGGCCAAAAAGATCGAGATGCAGTAGTTCTAAGGGCCGAGAGGTAGAAATAATATTCTTATTTTTGAAAGAGATGCGTGTTTGCTTGACTTTTGTGCAAGCCTCACAGATTTTGTCACTTTCAAATTTTAACGTTGGCAATCCATTCACCAAGTCATGTCTAGACAATTTGGAGATTACTCCAAAACTAGCATGACCTAGTCTTCGGTGCCATAGCCACGCATTTTCATGGTTGTTAGCTACCAAACACACATCATCGCATGGAACATTGTCAAGATCAACGGTGTATACATTATTGTTCTTTTTTCTAATGAATTTTATTTCATTTATGATTTTATTCATGACAAGGAAGTGAGTTTCATCAAAAATAATTTTAAAGCCCTTGTCACACAATTGGCTTACGCTCAATAAGTTATGATTCAAACTCTTCACTAAAAGTACATTTTCAATCGGGGTTTCAAAATTCTTACCTACGTTGTCAATTCCAATGATTTTACCTTTATCCTTTCATCCAAAGGCAACAGAGCCTCCTTCCTTGTCCTGCAATGTAGAGAACACCTTCGTATCCCCTATCATATGCCTTGAGCAACTATTGTCCAGGTATCATTTGCTCCCCCTGGATTCAAGGCATATCTGCAAGAAATAACATTCTCATCCAATTATTTTTGATACCCAAACTAATTTGGGTCCATATGAGTTAGTCTAATTCTGCACATATTTTTTCTTGATCCAAACATCATGATTCCTTTGCACATTGTGTTGGAACCAACAATTTGCAACAACATGTCTAAAGTTAACATGTGAAAACCTTTTTTGAAATATGTGTGGTTTGGACTGAACATGTTTTGGCTTTGTGTGTGAGCAGGAAGCACCATTGTTGTCTTTTTCGTGCACATAAGATGTTGTTATCTTGTGCTCAAATGAATTTTTTTTTAGGGAACGTACCCCAATCCTTCTTTTCAGAATTTAACTTTAACTCCCAACAAGTTATCTAGGTTTTGTTTGCCTTTAACAAACCTAGAAAGGGTGAATTGAATGTCATTCACTTCTTTATACAAACTCACATGTTTATTTTCAAGTTCTGAAATTGAGGATGTCATAACTTCTTTTTCACTTTTCAAACTATCAAAAATTTTGTCTATTTCAGACATTTTACATGATAACTCCTCTTTGGCTTTTTCAATATCTAAAATTATTTGTAACATGGTTTCTTTTTCTTCGGTTAGTTCAAACCATTCATGCTCAAATTTTTCGAACTTAACATAAGAACCCTCATGTGTGTAGACCTCATTTTCTTACACTTAGTGTACAACTTTTCATACTCAGCTTCTCATTGTTCATTTGGAATAACATCAGGGTCAGAGTTTACCACAGCTGAGTCTTCTTCGTGTGTCATAAGGCACAAGCTTTCCACGAGCTCTTGCAGCTCCTCTTCAGACTGTTTGTCCTCTTCGTCGCTCCATGTGGCGACCATGGCTTTGGGCTTCCTGAACTTCTCCTTCTTGAATTTTCTTTTTAAGTCTAGGCACTCTCCTCTCATGTGCCCGAGCTTCTTGCATTCATAGCAAATGACGTTGTTGGACTTGCTCGGCTCGCCCTTTGTTAAAGTCGGCTTTCTTTGCCCCTTTCTAAAATTTCCTTGAAAATTTTTTGTCCTTCTTAAAAATTTCTTTACTTGGCGAGTCCACATGGCCAAGTCTTCTTCCTGGTCACTTCCTTCGAAGGACTCCTCTTCTTGGGAGTCGTCATCATGTTGGTTGGCTTTCAAGGCCACTGTTTTCTTTTTCTTGGACTCTTCTACGGCAGTTCTTTTGATGTTTATTTCATAGGTCATGAGTGACCCTATGAGCTTGTCCAAAGAGAGTATGGACAGGTTTTTGGAATCTTCAATGACTGTGGCTTTTGTGTGCCACGATGGTCGAAGAGATCTTAACACCTTCCTCAAAAGTTTGAAGTTGTTGTATTCCTTCCCAAGACTTTTGAGATCGTTGGTGATCTCTGTTAATCTTGTAAACATTTCTGAAATCGTCTCTTCAAGCTTCATCTTGAATAACTCATAATCTCTAACCAACAGGTTAGCCTTGGTCTCCTTGACCTCGAAGGTTCTTTCATAAATGAGACGTAATTTGTTCCACATTTCTTTTGCAGAGTTGCACATGGAAACATGAGAAAACTCATTAGGGTGAATGACACATTGCATGATGTTCATCGCATTAAAATTTACCGTGGATTTTTAATGTCCTCATGGGTCCACTCGTCTTCATCCTTGGAAAGATCATAAGGACCCTTGTCCACAACCCTCCAAATCCCGTATTCTTGGGCTCTAAGGAAAACATGCATTCTATTTTTCCAGTATGAATAATTTGAGCAATCAAAGTATGGAGGACGGTGGATGGAGTGACCCTCAGGCATCATCCCCTTGTTGGCCATTGATCTGGATCTCTCTCTAGATTGTTAGATATATTAAGAAAAGAGCCTAAGCTCTGATACCAATTGAAGTCCCACGGTCAATGACACCCAAGAGGGGTGGTGAATTAAGTGATTACAAATTTTAAGAAACTTTTTCCGATTTAAATAGATATGATGAAACAACCCTTTAGAAACTTAGATCTGTTGAATTATCAATTAGATCTATCAAAACCTATCACACACAGCAGATCCTTGGTACTATGGCGGAGATGTAAATCCGAAGATATTACTCACGCAAGGTGTTATCTTCCTGAGTTAGCCTTGTCAATCCGAACCCACCTTTTGATATACCAAAGATCTAATGTGAAAGTGATAAATTATGCTAGATCTGAATGAAGAAATCAAGAGAAGTAATATGCGTGTATGTTGGCACAGAATGATGGTAGAAGAGAAGGATCAAACCACACAAGAGACAAAGATTTTTAGGTGGTTCGGATGCAACGACGGCAACCGACGTCCACCCCTCACGATCTGTGAGGATTTACACACTATCTTGTAAACGATTACAAGATCAAAACACACACACACTCGTAAGGGGTTCAGGACTCCCACGAAGGTGCAAACGCACCGAAACACACACGAATCTGAAAGAAACCACACACACACACACACACACATACACACACACACACACACACACACACACACACACACACACACACACACACACACACACACACACACACACACACAGACACACACACACACACACACACACACACGGATCTCGGTAGATCCACACACACACGAATGTTTAGATATTACAAATAGCACACACTTGAAGCTTGAAGAATTTGGAAGGAGAAACATAAAAGAAAGATTCTGATTTAAGCTCCCCCTGAGTAGGTGATGCAGATTTTGGATGAAGCTTGAATATCCACTTGATTTCCACTTGAATGGCTTCAGATAGATCTTGAAAAGCTTGGAGTTAGATGAAGAATCCCTGGACAGAGCATTGTTCACGCAGGTGTAGCAGCGGCCTTCTTTCTCCCCTTGGTAGCCTCCTTTGATCTCCCTTGAGTAATTAGGGTTTCTTGGCCCAAAGAGATGTTTTTATAACACTTGGGTGGTCAAGGGACATTCCAAGACACAGATCCATAATTTCTGGCATGTCTAGAGGCTTTGAGAGTCAAAAGTCCTAAAGAGATGGCTGCCCACGTTGGTGAGAAGCAAAGTCAACAAAAGCTGCCTCGAAGGGTTAGGTCGACCAAAAATTCTGGTCGGCCGATTGAACTCTAAGAAATCTCAGAGCTTCCAATGCTGGGAGAATCAGTCGATCGAAATCCCCATTTCGGTCGATCGAACTCTGTCAGGGTTCAGTTCCTTGGTTGATAGAGAATTTCGTCGACCAAACCTGTCACGTCCCAAGCTTTTATTTACAGCAGAAGACTCGCTCGAGGAACTCGAACTGCCGGCATGGTAAGCCTCTTGCAAGCAAGAACGATCAGAGCGCAAGACCATCACACATAAGAATGCAATCACACAATAATTTACTCAAACTCCAACTTTATTTCATTAATAATCAAATATTCAAATATTCAAATACAATCACTAATTCAACTATCTTCGTCATACTAGACTCAAGAAATAAGAAATTACATAAACTAAATCTAAACATGTAAACTTCCTAAGTCTTAACTCATTCTTCATTCACTCTCGGACCCGCTATTTGTATATTCTGACACCGATCCTAACTCACTTCCATCTCCTGAAAAGATTGGAAATAGGTAATGAGCACACTTGTCCAGTAGGTATCTTCGCATCAACACGAAGGCACTATTAAAGTAATTAGCATTTTTGCTCTAGAAGAATAAGGTAAAATCATACGAATGTGATAAATCACAAGTAACCAAAGTAACAAGATGATCATGTAAGATAGAATGAGAGCAAGTATGAACTAGTAAGAATGCAACAATTATGAACAAGAATGTAGCATGGCCTTTTATGAACAAGAATGTAACGAGAATGTACTAGCAGTACCACGTAGTCATCATCCAAACATATTTTGCTTGTGAGCAAGTATTTGGTAAATTTCTGTGGAATATCAAGAAAGTCATGTACAAGTATTTTCATGATGCCCGTGGATCTTCACTTATTTATAGAGAAAGTACTCCTAGCGTAATGCGACGCCAGTAGCATCATACCCCATGGTTTATAATAGTATGTTTCCGATAATCAGCCGAGGGGACTAGCATAGAGCCATTGAACACAATCAGTGCTCGATCGCATCTTCAAGTATAAATCAAGCTATTTCCATGTTTCAAACAATAAAATATGGCCAAGAATGTACGATTTCAATAAGTTCATGATAACAATAATTCCATGAATGAAATGCAAGGAATTTCAATAATCATATTAGAACTATGTTATGCCATGGAAATAAATCGGCAGCATAGCGGTGCATTCTTTATCTTTCATTCATTTAAAGTTTAAGCATCTTGGACAATATGACAAGTCCTAGACCTAGACATAGGCAGGGCTTTACACAAAAAAAAGACAAGTCCTAGACCATCAATAGTCCATCTAGGAACTTTTGGAATATCAACCCTTAGGTCAAACCTCGGGTTAAAATACTCAAGAACTGTGACGGTCAGCCAATGGTCCGTTACATCAACGTGACAGTCGACTGTTGATCCGTTAGAAGGGCTGAATCTAGACTTAAATAAGTTGGACTCAGTAAATGTGATGGTCGTATATTAGGCCGTTAGATGAGCTTGACGGTCTAATATGGATCCGTTACATATTCAGAACTAGAAAACTCTGATAGTGTTGTCTAATCAATTGGGCTTTCATGGTACAACCAACTCGGCGTCCTATTTAGAATCCCAGGCTCACAAAGAATTACGGAGGTCTTGAAACAAGATTTCCTAGTCCATTGAAAGGAATATCCAATAGAGAGGTCCTCATGTACAAGAATATGTTCCTATAGTGCAAAGTGTGAACTAATGGCCATATACCGGAATATATGCCATGTACTTAAAGAAAATGACTTTTTAGATAGAAAAAGACGATGTAGCAATGTGAAACCGAGATAAAACTCCGTCAATTGGAAAATCATGATTTAGAATACAAAACTATACAGTTTAGCCAATGAAATTACATAAGCTTAAAATAATTCAAGATGCTTCTAAACATGCAGTTTCCATCATGAATCAATAAATAACCTCATAGTCATGAGAATAGTTAAAAACTTATATAACTCGGCTTATTTATAAGTAAACTTGATTGGTTTCCATTCTGTCTCGGGTTGACAGAACATAAATACTCTGACGGTCTAATATAGGGGCGTCACCTGTCTGTGACGGTTTATCGTGGGGCCGTTACAGTATTATAACGCTCCTGTTATGATGCGTCAGAGACAACAGAGAATTTTAAATACAACAGAGATTGTGACGGCTTGTCGTAAGGCCGTTATATCAATGTGACGGTCTTATCTTAATCCGTCAGAGCTTCTGCTGACAGTAACACGAAAGAACTTCGGTCTAAAGCATCTTATGCAAGAATAACTACTCTAGTCATGATAAATAAAGTAAAAAGGTCTGTCTAGATGCATATGTTACAATGAATTAATAATGTAGTATCTTTTATCTTTGATTAGGGCTAAGAACATGTATGTATGCATATCCCTATTAGAATATGAAATTCATAAGCTATAATGCATGTAATCTAGCAAAACTAGAGAGCTTTTACTCCTATCAGGTTGGTTTTGCCGTTCATGAGATGACCTACCTTTTTCCTGGGTTTTAGTTTTCTAATTTGAATCTGCAAGACACGTTCTAGTTCCCTTCTTCCTGTAGTTTTTCAGTAACTTCACATCGCTCTAACTCTCTAACCTCTTGACCTAAGGACGTGAAATTTTGAGGTTAGGAAGATGATACTATTAAGAACAAAAAGTTCTAAAGCATCTAATTTTAATTACCTCGTTTAGGCACTTCTGATCTTCATCACCCTGTTGCATAGTTTCCTGGGTTGGCGTGATGAAACCAGCAACTTTGGAAGATCCTAACTCCTTGTGTAGTTGGTCTCCTAGTACGAAATTTTGAGAGATATTAGTCTAAAGTATTATAAACAAAAAGTTCTAAATAACTTACCCGAAATTATGACTCCTTACCTTGATTCCATGGGAGCCAAGTAGGGGTCGCGCAGGTCCAAACTACGGTCTATTTATAGGGTTTTGGCTAGGGTTTGAGGATTAGATCGATTCTAGAGTCCTTATTAAAGCTTAGATCGACTTCTGAGAGTCCTTAGCACCTCTACTAGTCTTCCCATCTCGATCCCAAAGTGATAGACTAGTAAAAATCCAATCTTTTTGCATGTTCTTCACTTCACGGAACTGACAGGGTGTAACGGTCTAAGCTTGGCGCATTACATGCTTGTGGCGGTTGCACGATAGACCGCTACATCCTATGTGCACAGAATTCAATAAAATTCAAACTTTTTTATTTGTTTATCCATATAATTATCTATAAAAATGGTATTTATCCTTAAAATCTGTGAATAGGCTAAATAACCTTCTAGAATATGGGTTAAACTTATTGGGCTTGGTCCTTAAACCTATTGGGTTATAATATTAAAGTTAAATTAGTTATTTAACATAATTGGGCCTTATAATCCCAAAATTCATTTATTGATCTATTTTTGCCTTTGTAAATTTTTTAATAAATTCCAAAAATTCTATGAATAATCCAGAAAATATTTATATAAATTTTGGTGCTCTACAAAACCAGTCTCATTGGTCGACCGAACTATGTTTTCTCTGCAAAATAAATGTGTTAGCCCAATAAAACATGTCCATATAACAAGGCCTTGTGTTTGAATAACTTTAGCATTCATTTGGGGCTCATTTAGCTCGGTTTATGCATTTTGAAAGCTTTAAACATTTGAGCATTTGACATGATGAAAATTAGCCTTAATTACGTTCAATGCTCACTCTTGAGCACTTAGGCACGGCACGAGATGGAAACCAACTCCAGGGTTTTGTTATCATCAAAATCACTTGAAGATACTCAACACCTGAACCACAGGGAACCTCGGAAAAGGACTGCCAACTACGGGTAATCCATCTAAGGTAGATGACGAAAACCCAACAACCTCGGCCCACAATTCCTACGAGGATACCTAGCCATGATCACAGCACTCACGCGGGAATACCCTCCGCGGTCATGGAACTCTCGCAGGGACAGTTGACATTGTTGATTTGTTTTCTTTAATTAGATTAGATTCCTATCCCGCCCCCTTTTTAAATACATACACGTATAAACATGTGAATCAAAGACAAGGGGATGAAAGGATGAAAATACTAACCGTGATCGCCACCAAGGATTAACAACGCCGCAAGGATGAAGAAAGGAGTGCAACGGCGCCGTATACCTTGGAACTTAAAGACTTGATCACGCTTGAAACGGGGTGCGGGGAACTTGTGGATTCAAACCTCCTCTCCTTCCAGCCGGCTAGAGGAAGAGGGCCTCACGTTGTATTCATGCTCTTCTGCAAAACAAAGATCAAAACACAAAGGCAAAACCCATTAGAACATGCATGTGTAGTATCAATCCCGCAGTGATAAAATAGGGGTAGAAATTGAGGGCAAACTCACCGGGGGGAGGTTTTTAACCCCTATGTGTGGGTGCAAAAGCAAGGTGTGTGTGTTGTGCATGCATGAGATTTGAAATCACGAGATTTGATTGAGAGAATAGAGAGAAAACGATGATGCAAAACAGAGAAAAACGCATGTGTAGCAGAAAGTGCAGAAAACTGTGATGATTTATGATTTTGAGGAGATTAGAACTAAGAGTGTAGATCATGAAATCAAGCCTAGAAGGATGAAATTAAAAGTTAATACTTCCCTCTTCAAGATGGGGTCGAAGTTGTGAGTCGACGGTGCAGCATGGCTTCGCCCCACGTCCGGAAAGAGCCCCCCCGTCGCGACTGCGAACTGGGCAGTTTATATAGAGTTTTGAAAGAAAGCCTCATCTTCTTATCACGATTCCCGGAGATAGAGTCCAAGATAAATCGAGTTCTTTAGATCAAACTCGAGATAATACTAAGGACAAGAGATAGGAACAAACGGGGATCAATTCGGAGGAGGATTCTAGAAGATAGGTCTTTTGGAAGGCAGCCCCGGAGCCTTATCTGCAGAGTTTGAGTTGAACTAGGAAACATAAATCATGATCTTTCGACCCAGATCCCAAGAGATATTGCCAATGAAAATTTGATTCCTACGAACCAAATTCAAGATAACACCAAGGGCTAGAAGTAGGAAAAAACGGGGATCAATTTGGATAAGAATTCAAGAAGTTATGGACTCTTCAAGAGGGCCACGGCGCACAAAAACGGAGCAGAGTCCAGCACGAATTGGACTCTCTGGTGCATGTAACGGTCTATCGTAGGACCGTCAGAGTGATGTAAACGGACTAGGGTAGGTCCGTCACACTCTGGAGGTCGAACGAGACGTTTTCGGATGAGATTGGATGTAACGCACCTAAACAGGGCCGTCACTTGGTCTAACGGTCAAGGATAGGACCGCCACACTCTAGGGGTTGAACCGGGCTGTTTTGGGCAAGTTTTGGTGTGACGGTCTATCGTAGGACCGTCACACTGAAGTAACGGTCTTCACTGGGCCGTCACTTCAATGAAGTAACGCACCTGCAAATGACCTTCACATCGATGAAGGTAGATTCTGGGCAGACTGCGCGCGACTTTAGAAATTGAAGCATATCTCTCAAACGGTGGAGAATTAGACAAAGTGGTAAACATAGAAGTTGTAGATAACTGAGAGAGGAACAACTTTCATGAAGAAAGAAATTTGAGAAAATGATTGGAAGATGGTAAAAATGGGGCTGGAAGAGAGAGGAAAATTCTAGAATGTAGGTGAATAGCACAGCACGCCAGAAAAATGTGAATAGCTCACAATCGGGGAAGAACCGGCCAACGGTGTAGAAGAAGAAATTGTAGATCTTTGAAAGAGGAACAACTTTGATGAAGATAACTTTTTGAAAGAGGGAATGGAAGAGGGTGAAAAAGAACCACTTTCAGGACTGCGCAGTGAGAAAGAGCTGATTACTTGGGGGAAGCCGGCCTAAATGGGCCGAAAGTCGACTTGGAAGTGGGAATTTGATAAGTAAGCTCCAGGGCTCTAAGAAATCATGATCTCCAAGGCTCAAAGGGTATGGAATGGTAAAAATGGGCTTGAAATCCATCCAAGGAAGCTCCAAAATAATGGCTAATTCGGGACATCAAAAATGATGAATAAGAGAAATGACACAACTTGTGGACTAAAACGGGTGTCAACAGATGCCCCTCCTTGATGTCCGCTTTGCAAGGGAACGAGCGAAAGCGACGTGGAGGCAAAATGGAAAGGAGGTGGAGTGAAAGCGACAGCGATGTGAAATGGAGATGAAGCGGAGATGAAGCGGAGGGAACTGATAAGCGGGCATCAAGGCCAAAAAAGACACCCGTCACAACCAACAAGTGGTAGAAATTCTCCCGAAAATACCGAACTAACCACAAGGAATGATTGACAAGGATGAGACATGTCTGGAGAACTAACTAAGAAAAGAAAGGAAACACGACCAGCCTCATTGGGGACACAATCCACAGATAATGAGTGGGTCGGAAGGAACACAGCATAAGAGCTGGAAAGGAGAGATAAGACTGAGATAAAATCCAGACAGGAATCATGCTGGCCAACCAGACCAAGCGGCAAGATCAGAGAAATCGTTCAAATTCGGAGTGGAATGAGGAATCTCTTATCCAAGAGAGCTGAATGCAATCAACCATTGCTGAGGAGAAATCCTTGAATGGATCACGAGACATGAATGTTCAAAATGACATGATGCATGTTGGGCTGAAATAAAGAAATCATTAAAACGAATGCAAAGAAAGATAAAATAGAAAGTACTCAAGGATAATATTGCTAGACTGAGCCAAGACGGGGTCAAGAGTCTTCTTGCAACCACGGCGTGCGAGACAGAGTCTATCGTCCCCCACTCGACTCAACCGAGCGGCCTATCCAACGATTAACCGTATGCTCTTAGATCATCATCATTTTTGTTAAAGGGGAACATCAGATCCTAGAACACACGGGCAACCATCCGGTCCTTGAGAGTCTATAATAACGTAGATACCATATAATAATGCAACAATGAGCAAGGATAGAGAGCCATACCTGACTTACCTGCCAAGCGAAGCGGCATTCTTTTGCATTTTCAATTTTTGATTTTTTATGGATTTTCAAATAAGACAACAATATGAATGACCATGATGTGAACATGAACGAATATGAACAAGCATGACATGAACACAACATAATAAGAGAAATATGAATTAAACATGTCACAACATAACATACCGAAGATGGATGAAACATAACAAACAAACAAATGGCAAACATGCATGCGACTAAAGGCACGGTGGGACAAGACAACATATACACGGTGGGACAGCACACATGGTGGTATAAGGACATGGTGGGACAAAGACACGTGGGATGACAATACCAAGGAGGACAAAGAAATGTGTGATGAACGATATGGCGGGATAAAAGACACGACCAACACGAGAGAACATAGACACATATGACAAGGACACAGTGGGACAAAAGACATGGAGGACCATAGAAATATATGACAAGGACACATCAGGATAAAAGACATGCAGGACATAGACATGATAAAGACAATAAACACTTTCTTCAATCAAAACCCAAGATCAAATGAAGCGGAACCGCCAGGTTCAAAACCGTGAGATATTGCCCACTCATGGAAACATGATTAAGCAAATAAGCGAAAGCTGAGAAGGCCATGAGCTTCAGAATAGATCTAGAGATAGGATTGAAGAGATGAGAACATATCGAAGATGTGGACAGGAGACAGAGCACAAAGATATGGCAAGGAAAGCTTGAACCTGTAACCTACAGCCTGCACACTTAGCAAACAAATTACGTATATGTCCTCAGGATAAAAATAAAAGGAACAAAAGAGAAGTATTTTTGGATTTTTGTATTTCTGATTTTTTTGCCATATTCAAACTTTGGGGATTTTTTGACATATTTGATTTTTTTGGAATTTTGACATATTTGATTTTTTTTTTTAGAATTTTGACATATTTTATTTTATTGGAATTTTGATAATATTTCATTTTTTTAGATTTTGATAATATTTCATTTTTTTTAGATTTTGACAAAGCAATCTGCAGCACCCAAAGACGGGCTCGAACTATTGGCCAGGGATCGCCGTCCCTCCCCTCTCATTAAAGGCTTCCCTTAAGCAGGGCGTGCATGTGAGGGTGGCTTACCATAACCAACCGCCTCTAAAGAACGGTGCCCCTACTAAGGCCATACCCGGGATACAACCCAGCCTAAGAGGGATAAATAGAAGAAAAATTAGAGACAAGCTTTATGCAAGATGGGAGACATCAGGATTTGAATTCCTTCCAGGGCACCACCCCTCAAAGAGTAGGTCTGTTGCGCTGGGGCTTTGTGTCTTTGATTTTGAGACCCATATTTATCAGGCACGCATGCGACCAGGCTCAAGACGTCCCGCGGGGCTTCGCCACTCTTGCCATGCCTTTGATTTCATAATTTTGCATTGATTCATTCTTATTGATTTTTGACAGCCCTTGTTGGCTAGATATTGCATGAAAGCTCACTTTCGAGGGTCAAGACTGCCCCTATTTGAGACCTCTCTCGTATTAGGGAGCACCTAGGTTGGTCATCTTATCCATCAACCTCTTGCCCCTGCACTTGGCCGAGTAGAGAAAAGAAAAAGACCTTTGTGCATACCCATGGTATGGCCAAAGCAGCAACGGTGTTGCACTAGAGAGATCGGCTATGGCTTACCGTGAAGTGTGTGAAAAACCCATGCTCAAAGGTCACCCTCAACGATCGGGGAAAGAACTAGACTCCCAGCGCGGTGCTATCACTGGCCTAAGGATGCTGCAGAAGCGAACTCATTTTAAATGAACTAAGCAAATTTCTAAAAGCCACTTAACCATGTTGAGGAATAGCATTATAACCATGTGCAGAAACAATAGAAATAATAGAAATGAAAGCATGTTTCTTTGCTCAAAATAAAAATACCTTTGCAAATCCATGGCGTGGAAATCGGCATCCTGAAGTGATCTCGATCATCGAGCTTTAAGGAGCGCGAGTAGCTTTGTATTCCTTGCTTGTCAGGACGAAAGGGAGAGGATAGCAAAGGATCAAAGATTCCTCTACACAGAGGAGCGATAGACACCAAACTAGACGAAGGAGGAATAAAAAAGGAAGAGAGATGAGGGCTAGAACTCCCTCGTTAAGGCACTGAGGCCCTGATAACAAGGAACCAGATACAGAATAAACCAAATTAGCTGAGATCAAGGCGGACTAAATCCTCGAAAACAGCAAGAGAAAGGGCGAAGACCCCGTAAGGGTGAAGAAGAATGAGTAGAAAGATGATAAGAAGAATCATCCGACGTGGTCGGAGAAGAGGGACGAGAATCATCCGACAGTGCCAGAGAAGGAGAATGGGAGACACCCGCCAAGGTCGGGGAATAAGAAGAACCCGGAGATACCGGAGGGGAAGAATCAGAGGCAACACCTGGAAGTCTCGAGGAAGAATAATCAGGTGATGTCCCGAGATTAGGATGGAATGATGACATAGGCCAGGGCCTAGAATCGTGAGAGGAGGGAAAATCTGGAGGATCCGGGGAAAAAAGAGAGGAATGGGGACGCATGGACCTATGGAAGGAGGAGAAAATGATGGAGATAGGATCAGATGGAGGAAGATACACCACCCAAGGGTGGGAACTGAGTAGAAGGAAGGATGAATGAAAAGAAAAGGAGGAAGAGGTGGACCCCTGAATGCACAACCGATAGCCATTGAGTTTACGTCGCCGCCTCTTCTTGGCAGAAATTTCTTGAAAATGGACCCACCTGGTGCGGGCTTGGACCTTCGGGCTTCTTAATCTGTAATACCTTCTCAAATAACGGGCCCACCTAGCAGATGACCTGGCCCGACTGTGAACATGCAACTTCATCGGTGCGGTTGCCCCTAGACACCCGGTGCTAGCAATATGCGAACATTCTTGAGCGAGTAACCCTTCAGAGTGATGAATATCACAAACCCACGAGGTTTTGTCTCTCGGCACTAGAAGCATGAGATTCGGTAACTCCACTCGGAACTCAGTCTTGAAGCACAACTCCCTTGATAGAAGAGACGGGTGAAGCTGAGGGAGAGTAATACACGGCGTTGACATGGCCGGTTTGCTAATAAACCGAGGAAGATTACATAACAGGTGCAGAATATCCTTGGAAAGTGTAGATGATACGGCCAATTGCCCCTTGAACATAGAACCCATAATCTGCTTGGTGGCCATATGTGTAAGCACAACGCGGGTAGAGAACCCTTCTTGGCCTGTCATCTGAACAGCAATAGAGCGAGGAGAAATAATAGCATCAACGGTGAACTCTTCGGCGAGCAAAGAGATTGCCACTGACCTCGCTCGGGAAGAAACTGGCATCAACTCAAGGGAACTCTTCTTAGCAACTGTCATCTTTGAAAGTAGAGGCGCATCATCCCCAAAATAACCGGGGACGAGGACACGAACCGGCATCCGACAGATAAAATCTTGAATCTTGAGATGCATTGCCGGCACTGAATCATCCTGACTTGGCTTATTGTCTCCCTGGGATTAGACCCGAGGGGCACCAAAGGAAGCACACACCCGCTCCGTGGGGTGGTAGTGGTTGGAGAAGTAAAGGGAATATGTTTGGGTGGTACGTGTGAAGGTTTGGAAGGCATGGAGGCTCCAACGGGAGTGGTGATGGAAAGTGAAGGCGCAGGCGATGTGGCGATGATAGGCTCGGGTGGCGATAAAGGCGACGGCGAAGGCGTGGCTGAGGGTAGAGATAAAGGAGAAGGTTTGGCTTGCTCAGGCTCGGGCAAAGGTGATGGCGGAGATGGAGGTGAGGGTGGAGATGGAGGTGGTGATGGAAGCATTGGTGGTGGAGATGGAGATGATGGTGATGGCAATGGAGATGGTGAGGATAGTGATGAAGGCGATGGGGGTAGTGGACATGGAGGTAGAGAGGGTGAAGAGGGAGGTTGTGGTGTCCACCGTCGACGTGTCGACACAACGCGTCGAGCGGTGTTAAGGGTAGAAGTAGTGGTAGTGACGGTGGGAGAAGAAGAGGAGGCACTAGCCTGAGCAGAGGCTTGGGTTTGTGGAGGTTGCGGAGATTGGATAGGAGATGGCGGAGGTAATGGAGTAGGCGAGGTAGTAGGTGATGGAGCGAGTGCAGCACTAGACGAGGAATCACAAGGGTGCCCCTGACCTTGAAGTAACAGAGACGGCTGCCCGGGTGGCACTTCTTGCTGCTGTTGTTGGTTGCGAAGATGTAAAATAACTTTATGCTTGGCGGCCCAATCAATCCTTTTCTTAGCTTCCAGATCATAAACATAATCCTGGAACTCAGGGCAATCCTCAACCAAATGCCCCTGCTGACGGTGGAAATCATAGAACTGAAGCATATCCCCGACCGCGGGTCGGTAAGGCACAACCGGAGAGAACGGCAACGCGTGAGTGGCCATCAAAGCCCGAAATATATCGGTGAAACACTCGGCAAAGGAAGATGAGGAGCCTGCTTCGGGCAAGGTGGATGCCGAGGGATATGTAATGGTGGAGAAGGTTGTGGAGACGGAAGTGGAGGTTGCGTAGGCAGGAGTGCGTGGCTAGTGGTGGAGGGCTTTGGTGAAGGCATGTGTGGAACAGGATGAGGGGGTATGTAGACGGCATCTACTTGCTCGGGATGTGGTGTTCCCTTGACCGGAAGTGGAGATGGAGACGGGTATGTGGATGCGGGAGGCTGACTCATGGAAGGTTGATATGCTGAGGCGTATGGGTATGTAGAGGCGGGAGGTTGGCTCGTGGAGGGATATGTGGCGGAAGGCTGACTCATGGCCGGCTGACTCATGGGAGCGTAGGGTTGGCATGTGGAGGGTGAAGGTTGATATGTGGAGGTGGATGGTGGAGACTCGAGGTCAAGGGAATCTTGGATTTGTTGGCGAATGAAGCGGGCTCGGCTGTAAAGTTGCTGCCAGGAGGTGATGTCGTTGAGGGCTAAGATGAACCGATACTCGGGTGTTGCATTTGATATCAGCATCTTGATTTGTTCTCCCTCCGGAATGTGTCCCGAGACTTGCGCGGCAAGGTGACGCCAGCGGTCGGCAAAGGTGCAGAAATCCTCTTCGGGCTTCATCATCTCTTGGGCCAGATCCGCGATAGAATACTTGGGCCCAACCTGGTCTTGATACTGCTGAATAAACTTTTCTTGAACGGCATAAAAACTCACAACTTGCTCTTGCGGAAGAGAGAAGAACCAATCCCGAGCCGGGCCTTCCAATGACAGACCAAACAGATAAGCCATCAAGTGTTGGTCATGTCGAAACTGGGCCGACTCATAAACAAACTCCTTCAAGTGCACATATGGGTCACCAACTCCACTATAACGGCGATATGCGGGAATTTGTGAAGATGGCGGAAGCCGAAGACCTTGAAATGCGAATGGGATACTCAAGGAGGATTTGGGATCGATCCGGCGTTGAAGCTCATCAAGCTGGCGTTAGGTTTGAGCAATCATCTCCTGGGTAGGGAGAGATCGAGAAGAATATGGGCCAGCTTGAGCAAGAGGTTGTGAATTGGACCAGGAGCATGGTATTGGGCCGGATAAGAGGATCCAGGCTGAGAAGAAGAAGGGCCCATTCCAAGAATGGAAGGATATGTGGGCCTGGAAGAAGTATGAGCATAAGGACCCATTGGGCTGGCAGCAACATGGGCAGAAGGATGAGGCCCATTAAGAGAATAAGTCCCATTAGCAATTGGGCCAGCAACATATGAAGGAGAAGGAGGAGGCCCATGAATAGAAGATGGCCCATTATGAGAAGAAGGCCCATTAAGATGAGACGCAATAAGACGTTGGCCCTGGGCCGGGTCTATTTGGCGAACAAGGCTTGAAAGATGGGCCATGAGATTAGCCTGGCCCTTGGATGGATCAGAAGGACCACGGGAAGATGGGCCTGCCTGGGAAGAGGATTCCATGAGAGAATAAGAGGAAGATTAGGGAAAAGGATGATACAAGGGGTTGGAATGATGCTCCATGAGGGCAAATGGAGACTTAATACAAGGATATCAAGGTGAATACAAGTGGGGAAGCAATGGCTTAATGGGCTCGAGGACAAGAGGGGACTGACCCACTAATGCAAAGGCGAATGGACAACGGACCACGGGACAATGGACACACAAAATGGGTTAAGCTAAATGGGCCTAACAACAACAAAACATATGGATGATGAAAGAATGAAACACGAAAATCACTAATGGGCTTGGACAAGCCCAAACAACACAAACAATGCAATGTGAGAGTTTTCACCCAAGTCAAACAAGTTGATATGATGGGAAATATTTTAGAGATTTTAATAGACCTTTTAATGATTTGAATTAATAATAATTCCCTCGAGATGGGAATCCTATGGGAATAAGGTCCAAACTTTGGGTTGACTAAGGTTAACTCCCTCACACTTATGCAAATGCAAGCCTAAGGGGTGGAAAGGTACAACCGGCCCGGTGTCCGTGTGGGAATCCACGGCTCACGGGGACTTATGGAGGTCCTTGATGTGCTTTCCTGGTCGGCTCCAAGGAATATGGAGACGAGAGGTCCACGCACCAAGGTAGGAAATGCAACTATGATATGCAACGTATGGCCCTATGTGCACCGGAGTGCATGCAAATTCTAGCTTAAAACTAGAAAATCAAGACTAGATAAAACTATGCAAACATGATCCAACTAAAACAAATAGTATATGGATGGAAAGATAATACAAAGGTCTGCACAACGGCCCCAAGAATAGATCAATCTGACCCCGGGAGGTCAATCAAATCACTAAGCAAAGATGCCCCCGTGAACCTATGCGCAGACCACATGCAGATTTTATGGACAAAATGCTAAAATGATGACAATTTTTAACTAAGCAAATGAGACCCAAATGATGCAAATAAGCTATGGATGGAAAGACAATACAAAGGACTATCCAATGGATCAAAAATCAGTGTAATCAGACATCGGGAAGGCAGTCAAATCACTCATTAAAGATGTACCTGTGAACCTGTCCCTGAGCCTGCCTGCAGAACTTATGCACAAAACTCAAAAAGTTGGACAAGATTAGAATATGCAAATGTTAACCAAATGATGCAAATGATATATGGATGGAAAGACAATACAAAGGGCTATCCAACGCAACAAGAATCAGCTCAATCGGACTCCGGGATCAAAAGTTATGCCTCGATGAACACGGCCCTGTGAGCATGCACGCAAGACTGCCAGAAGCCGTGTAACGGTCTACCAAAGGACCGTTACATGCATGTGACGGTCTACTGCAGGACCGTCACACTACCAGAGCCCTTAAAACACCAAAAATAGTTGGAGAATGGAAGAAATATCACCTAAACATGAACATGCACCTACCCAACCTACAAAAGAGCATGAAAACAAGCGTGATGGGCATTGGTGTCCCACCGTGATCGCCAAAAAACTGTTGATTTGTTTTTCTTAATAATTAGATTAGATTCCTATCCCGCCCCCTTTAAATACATACATGCATAAACATGTGAATCAAAGACAAGGGGATGAAAGGATGAAAATACTAACCGTGATCGCCACCAAGGATTAACAACGCCGCAAGGATGAAGAAAGGAGTGCAACGGCGCCGTATACCTTGGAACTTAAAGACTTGATCGCGCTTGAAACGGGGTGCGGGGAACTTGTGGATTCAAACCTCCTCTCCTTCCAGCCGGCTAGAGGAAGAGGGCCTCACGTTGTATTCATGCTCTTCTGCAAAACAAAGATCAAACACAAAGGCAAAACCCATTAGAACATGCATGTGTAGTATCAATCCCGCAGTGATAAAATAGGGGTAGAAATTGAGGGCAAACTCACCGGGGGGAGGTTTTTAACCCCTGTGGAAGGGTGGAAAAGATAGGTGGGTGTGTTGTGCATGCATGAGATTTGAAATCACGAGATTTGATTGAGAGAATAGAGAGAAAACGATGATGCAAAACGGAGAAAAACGCATGTGTAGCAGAAAGTGCAGAAAACTGTGATGATTTGTGATTTTGAGGAGAATAGAACTAAGAGTGTAGATCATGAAATCAAGCCCAGAAGGATGAAATTGAAAGCTAATACTTCCCTCTTCAAGATGGGGTCGAAGTTGTGAGTCGACGGTGCAGCATGGCTTCGCCCCACGTCCGGAAAGAGCCCCCCGTCGCGACTGCGAACTGGGCAGTTTATATAGAGTTTTGCAAGAAAGCCTCATCTTCTTATCACGATTCCCGGAGATAGAGTCCAAGATAAATCGAGTTCTTTGGATCAAACTCGAGATAATACTAAGGACAAGAGATAGGAACAAACGGGGATCAATTCAGAGGAGGATTCTAGAAGATAGGTCTTTTGGAAGGCAGCCCCGGAGCCTTATCTGCAGAGTTTGAGTTGAACTAGGAAACATAAATCATGATCTTTCGACCCAGATCCCAAGAGATATTGCCAATGAAAATTTGATTCCTATGAACCAAATTCAAGATAATACCAAGGGCTAGAAGTAGGAAAAAACGGGGATCAATTTGGATAAGAATTCAAGAAGTTATGGACTCTTCAAGAGGGCCACGGTGCACAAAAACGGAGCAGAGTCCAGCACGAATTGGACTCTCTGGTGCATGTAACGGTCTATCGTAGGACCGTCAGAGTGATGTAACGGACTAGGGTAGGTCCGTCACACTCTGGAGGTCGAACGAGACGTTTTCGGATGAGATTGGATGTAACGCACCTAAACAGGGCCGTCACTTGGTCTAACGGTCAAGGATAGGACCGCCACACTCTAGGGGTTGAACCGGGCTGTTTTGGGCAAGTTTTGGTGTGACGGTCTATCGTAGGACCGTCACACTGAAGTAACGGTCTTCACTGGGCCGTCACTTCAATGAAGTAACGCACCTGCAAATGACCTTCACATCGATGAAGGCAGATTCTGGGCAGACTGCGCGCGACTTTAGAAATTGAAGCATATCTCTCAAACGGTGGAGAGTTAGACAAAGTGGTAAACATAGAAGTTGTAGATAACTGAGAGAGGAACAACTTTCATGAAGAAAGAAATGTGAGAAAATGATTGGAAGAGGGTGAAAATGGGGCTGGAAGAGAGAGGAAAATTCTAGAATGTAGGTGAACAGCACAGCACGCCAGAAAAATGTGAATAGCTCACAATCGGGGAAGAACCGGCCAACGGTGTAGAAGAAGAAATTGTAGATCTTTGAAAGAGGAACAACTTTGATGAAGACAACTTTTTGAAAGAGGGAATGGAAGAGGGTGAAAAAGAACCACTTTCAGGACTGCGCAGTGAGAGAGAGCCGATTACTTGGGGGAAGCCGGCCTAAATGGGCCGAAAGTCGACTTGGAAGTGGGAATTTGATAAGATAAGCTCCAGGGCTCTAAGAAATCATGATCTCCAAGGCTCAAAGGGTATGGAATGGTAAAAATGGGCTTGAAATCCATCCAAGGAAGCTCCAAAATAATGGCTAATTCGGGACATCAAAAATGATGAATAAGAGAAATGACACAACTTGTGGGCTAAAATGGGTGTCAACAGACATGAATAGCCTAACACAAGAATGGTTGTCCCTACTACACAATCACACAGGGATGGCCCACTCTAATCATACGACACTAGCAGGACACCCGGAACCACGCAGACACACATTCCGCAAGGCCAGCCTGAAAAACCAAACCTTGGGACACGACACCCTTGGGCTGAAGGGGGCTAGGCAGCCATAGGCCTGTCAACGGAGTGGATACGAAGCGAATATATGACTATCCGTATCCGCTCCATTTTTCGATTCGAATTATCCGATTTTGATCCGCTCCGATTTGACTCGGATACGAAGCGAATATCTGACTATCCGTATCCGCTCCGTTTTAAAATCCGAATTATCCGATTCAAATTTAAAAGTATATAAATATAATTATAAAATATTAAAAGTATATAAAATATAATTATAAAATGTCAAAAATATATAAAATACATTTTAAATTAAAATACAACTATAAGATATCTAAATTTCTCTATAATATCATTTATTTTATAATACATTATTTAAAAATATGTATTATATGATATATAATATTGCGAACGGATATTTTTCGAAGCGAATATTATAATATCCGTATCCGCTCCGATTCGAATTCGGATATTATCCGTATCCAAAAAAATGAATACGAATCGAAGCGGATCCGGATAATATTCGTATCCGTTGACAGGCCTAGGCAGCCAAAGCACTGGCCACCCAGAGGTTAGGTGGCCAGACCAGAGGCCACCCAACAGGGCTGGGCGGCAAACTCCCTAGCCGCCCACCCTGGGCACTCTGATGCTTCGGCGGCCTGAGACATATTTAGATTTTTTTTGGCCAACATCTGGCAACTGCTCATGAGACATCATAATAATGATGGAAGGATATGCTCTTTCTACAACCTCCCAGGTATCTTGAGTGCACATCTAAGTTGATTTGGGCCTCTAGACTCCTCGAATGTTGGTCTCATCGGTTAAGACTTATCCTGATGACAATGCCATCATGCCAAGCTTAGGCTCCTAGTTGCTTTCGACCGCAGAGATACACCCAAAAAGTGTTCAAGGTAAATAATTTATTTGACCCGGGTCTATTTCCTTACAACTCTAGATGATATATGATGGAACACCTTGGAACCCTAATGGCCAACTGCGCGACGCTTGTTGACACCCGTTTTATGACTAATAAGTTGGGTTATCTCCTTGTTCATTCTATATGATGCTACAAGTTGTTCATTAATCATGAAGCCTTCTTGATCAATTGGAGGCTTATTTCATGGGTCTTCTCCTCTTGGTTGAGTCTGGTTTCCTCGGCACTTTCATTGGATGAAGCTTAGCAAGCTCTTATCATTCTTTGATCCTCATTATCTTTAACGGTCCACACCAGGGGCATTACATCCTTCTAACGCATTATCCCTGGACCGTTACATCTTGAGGAGTCCTACAGCTTGAGGCCTTTGTTTCAATCCTTATCCTTTGGCCTGTCCATTGACTCTAACGATCTGTCGTGCAGCCGTCACGTCCCTCTAACGCGTCAACCCATGGCCGTTACATTCATTCAAGAGTCCAACTATTTTGATCTTCTCCCCGTTGATCTTATCTCCTTAGGGATAAGGTTAGTGTGACGGTCTTTCCCTAGGGCGTTACATTCATGTGACGGTCTGTCGTGTGGCCGTTACATCCAACAGAGAGTCCTGGCTGGTCTGGTCTTTTCTCTGCTACTCCATGGTCGAGATGAGAGTTTGATATTGTGATTTCTCTTCCAAATCTGATCCTCAGAACCTTCTGTTTGATTCTATGGACTCTTGGGAGTATTATCTTCAAGAGTTTGCCAAGAGTTCTCCTCTTTTCTTGCTGGACTATCCTCTGCTCGCCCAGAGATTTTGAGGGCCTATAAATAGCACCCTTAACTTCATGGCCTGAAGAGGAGAAATCTGGAGTTGGCGTTGAAGTGCTGCCACTTTCTGGAGCCATCTTCATCCAAGAGGAGTCTACTCACGTCCATCTACTTCACGGTGAAGGGAGTATTCGTTTCATTGTGTTTGAGTTTCCATCATTGTCATACTTGTGTTCTTCCTTCCTCCTTTTCATCATAGCATTGTCCCACTCCTTTCTTCCACGTTCTTCATCTATTTTCATCATCTAAACATCCTTCCCACGTTTTAAAACGCCCAGAGGGGTTAAAAAAACTAAACACTTCCCCGGTATTCCCCTTTCCTTTTGCATGATCTTAAGTCCTTTGAGAATTGATACTATATTGTTTAAAGGGCTAATTTGGGGTCGTTTTCTTGTGTTTCACGTTCTTTGGCAGGTTTACAGGGTTTATTAGACGAGGCCCAAGCTTTCTGGCCGGCTGGAAGGTTTGGAGTTCAAAGAATTCACAAGTTGTTGCTGCAGGTTCTCTAACGGTCTTGAGCAGACGCGTCAGGTTCATATAACGGTTCATCGGGCGACCATCACATCCCTGTGACGCACAGGTTCCAGACCGTTACATTCAGCTGATCTACAGATTTCACTGGTTTCTCTCTCCCGTGGGCGGGTGTGTCATCCTCCTATTTCTAAGATATTGATCAGGTTTTTTGACTTGTTTTATTACCTTAGTGGTGATCACGTTCTTTCCTTAGTATTGGGCATTGATTTCTCTCTCATATCTCTTATTTTCTTTGCTTGTTCCACCCACGTGGTGTGTTTTTATTTATTCCTTGCTCCACGCTCCGGCGTGTATTTTTCTTTGCCTTCTTTAGCTTAGTTCGATTGAGATAGCATTGCCCATGCTAGAGCTTGTTCTGATTGCCTAGGTTCATGGTTCACATGTCCATAGGTTGATTGAGATCATTGATTTTTGCTTATCATCTTCATCATCTCATCACACCAACAAAAGAAGGAAGCAAACAAATCAACAGATATTTTTTTGGCGATCACGGTGGGACAACTTGTGCCAATCGTGTTTTGAACTCTGTTTTATACCTGCCATCACTTCCTTGTGTTGTTTTCCCCGGATTTCCCTTCTATGTCCCTGCTGTTTCTGCTTCCCTGGCTCCTCTGACGGTCTATAGTCTCTGCGTTACATTGCTTATGACGGTCTGGTCTTCGACCATTACATACTTCTGACGCGGGTCTCCTAGACCGTTACACCCTCCAGACAGGTACGCATCTCGAGGTGCATTTTCTTTTCGTAGTTTCTGCTGTGATCTTTTCCTTGGGTGTTATCTGATCCCCCCTCAGTTAGTTCATTTACTCATATCATTGTTTGCATACTTGTTTGCTAGATTCTAGGTTAGAATTTGCATGCACTCTGGTGCACATAGGTTCATGCATATTATCATCCATTAGATTGCATTTTCCTACCTTGGTGTGCGGACCTCTCGTCTCCATATTCCTTGGGGCTGACTAGGAAATCACGCCAGGGACCTCCATAAGTCCCCGCGAGCCGTGGATTCCCACACGGACACCGGGCCGGTTGTACCCTTCCACCCCCTATCAAGGATTGCATAAGTGAAGGAGTGATCACATTTTAGAGTCCAACCAAGCCTTACACCCTCTCCTATCAGGAACCTACTGTTGAGAGCACATCCTAATCAATCTACTAAAGTTCTAAAGGAGAAATCATAAGAATCTTGAGGCATCATCTTAAGCAACTTGGTTGACTTTGAGTATCTTCATTACTTTCTCACTTGCACCTTTGATAGAAATTGCCAAGTTTGGCTGCTTATTGTGTGATTGTTTGTTGTCTTGTTTGCATCTAAGGTTGTTCATTGCATGTGGAGTCCTCTCCGTCCGTTAGGAGCATCATCACCCGGGGGCGAGTCCCTCTCTTCGTCCTATTTCAACCCACTCTTCGAATCTACCATGGCTTCCTTCGATCTTCCTCGGTCCCAAGAGGAGTCCCTTCCTCAAGGGCTTCTAGAGGATCCCTCTAGAGTTGTCTCATTCCAACCTCGCGAGGGGCCCGTTCTTCCCACATCTTCCGTCCCCATGGAGAGTGCTACATCCACTCAAAATCCTTCTCTTCCATCTGCCAATTCTTTTCTTCAGATGATGGCCCAATTAGACCCGGCCCAACTTCAGGCGGTCTATCAGGCTATGCAGGGGTCCAACACCCCGCCTTCTCCAATTGTCTTTGGTCATTCCAATCCGTCCGTCGCTCAACCTAGAGCCGATGGGCCCATTGTGCAGCCCATTGATCTCACTCCGGTCCAACCTAGGACCCTCCGCTTCTCCAATCTTGAAATGGGCCAGTCTTCTGGTTCGGCCCAGCAGTTCCTTGATAAGGGCAATACCTTTGTCCTTCCTTTCCCGTCGGATCATCATACCTCAGGCCCAGCTGCGCCTCAAGTTCTTGTTGGCCCAAACAATTTTATGCGCTCTCAGCAAGGGGCAGCCCAGGTCCAATCTAATGTGGGTCATCTTTCGATCCATCATCCTTCTTATGGGCCGTCTCCTCCATCTGCTTATCCGTCCGTTCCTCAAAATCCATCCTTTATTGTCCCTGCTCCCTCTCGAGAGCAGGAGTTGCTTGATAAGTGGGCTGTTGTGTAGTGGACAGCGGATCTAGAGGGGAGGGGTGAATAGATCTGCCCCTCTTTTTGCAATGTAACCCTCTATATAGCTAGATGAGATAAATTGCAGCGGAATATAACTAGCTAAACGAAGGACACAACGATTTACTTAGCAAGATGATTACTAAAATATCGATTCGAACCTAAGCATGCATTTAGAACGAAGAAATCACACAAACAAACCACAACACATGAGATTTTAAGGTGGTTCGGATTGAATCCCCAGTCCTACGTCCACCCCTGACCAAATCCGGTGAGGCTCCACTAGTGCCACGCACTGAACCGCAAATCGGAAAGACCACCGATTGCCTTCCTACTAACCATCTGGTAGGGACGTCAACAACGCAGATCGGACAACCTCCGATTGCCTTCCTACTAACCACCGGTAGGGACGATTCTCAGATTCAATTGTTTGTATGAAATGAAAAGGAGAACAACTATGAAATCACTCAAACAAGATATAGAGTATGCTCAAAGAAAAGAATCTTGTCTGAGTTGCAGAAGCTTGAATCGGATGCTTTGACGGTGTCTTCTTTCTTGTGGGATGATCTTCCTTGAACCTCTTCTAGTTAATGAAGAAGACGATGGATGTAGCTTCAATCTTCCTTTTGATCTTCTTGAGTCGAGGAAGAGGATGTAGAAGATGTAGGATGCAGCTTAGATCACCCTTGAGAGCCTTGATTCCTTCTTCTTCCTTGGAGGTTGAGATGGCTTCAGATCTGGACTTGAATGCCTTGGAATGGATGAAGAACTCCTTCCCGAAACACTGTTCACGGAGGTGGTACAGTGCCTCGAAAATGAGCTCCCTTGATCTCCCTTGAAGCCTTGAAGCATTGGATTTCTAACCCCTCATGTGTTGGTTTTATAACCCTTGGAATGGTCCTTGGACACCCCCCAGACCAGATCCACAAATCATGGGAGATTAGGTGAGTTTTGATTAAACAAATACATGGAAAGGGGCTGGCCACGAGGTGGAATTCAAAGTCAAACATGGCTGCATCGGGGCTGGCGGTCGACCGAAATTCATGGGGCGGTCGATCGGAACCTGTAAAATCTCCAACTTGTCGGTTCTGGGAGAACCGGTCAACCGGAAAAGTAGGGGCGGTCGATCAAAATCTGTAATTCCTGGAGTGTTTCGTTTCTGGAAGAACCGGTCGACCGAAAAGGCAGGGGCGGTCGACCGAAACCTGTAAAACGTGGAATTCTTAGGCTCTAGCAAATCTGGTCGACCGGCCAAGGTGTGTAGGTCGACCGGAAACACCTATACCTGCAAAAATGAAGTGTTAGACCAATGAAACGTGTTCATAAGTCAAGATATTCATGTCCTCATCAATTCCATGTATTTTGGGATTGAAATCAACTTAGAATATGCTTTGAGCATTTCTAAATTTTGTTCCGAGGGCTCCGCCCCCGGAAACCCCCGCAAGGGGCGCTGTCCCCTTGACCCCCGCGTGCGAGGGCGCAACATTGAGCTTTCACCTTTGCCATTTCCACTGAATTCCTTCGTTTCTGTCATGAACAAAACATCGCGTGTGTCAGTCACATGAGAGTGAAAAGTATCAATGACTAATAGTGTTTAGCCATTATCAAAACCAAGAATACCACAGAACTCATATGACCATAGGATGATGTCGAATGACCCAAGTGACCATAGGATGACTCAAATGACCATAGGGACACAACATGGGCCGCCATGCAGCAGCAACTCGACTTCCTTCAAAAGCGGGTTGGCCCTCAATCCTTGGCGGACGTTCCTGTCCCTAGTTTCCAAAACATTCGGTTCCCTCCACAATCCGAGCTCCCCAATTACAGAAAATACGATGGGAACAACAACCCTTTTATTCATGTGAGGGACTTCTTATACGAGTCGGCTCAATTCCAATATGATGATCGCCTCATGGCATACCTGTTTCGCCGATCGTTAGACGGTGTTGCACTGGAATGGTTTTATTCTTTATCATTGGAAGACGCCGAGAGTTTCAAGACAGTGAAGGATAAGTTTATTCAGAGGTTCCAAGATAGAGTCGGCCCGAAATATTCATTTACGGATCTGGTGGCTGAAAAGATGAAATTAGATAAGGAATTTGCTACCTATGCAGACCGATGGAGGCAGATGGCCGCTAGAGTGCCCGGCCACATTCCGGAGGAAGAGAAGGTCAAATTGTTAATTTCTAATGCCACTCCCACCTTCTGTAATATTCTAGCCATGAATGACATAGCCAATATGCATCAACTTTATAGCCGAGCGCGCTTTATTCAGACGCAGTTCAAGGATTCCCACATACACTCACTATTTGAAAACCAAAAGCCCAACTATCACAAGAAACCTCAAGGGTCGGTCACCGAGGGGGTCCAAACGAACGAACAAGTTCAAGCCATTGCTTTCCCGTTCCAAGCCGCACCCTTCCGCTTCCCTCAAAATCCCCACACTCCATAGAATCCCGCTCCCCAAAACTTCCAGGCCACTCCACAAAACCCTCCGCCTACCTTCACCATTCCACAAAAAAACTTTGCCACACCACAGCAACCGCCACCACCTCCACAATACCACAACGTCCCTCCACCCAACGGCTATAACAATAACAACAATAACAAGCACCCGGCTCCTAAGAGGGCACAATATCCTCCCTTGCCAGAAACCCTCACGGATATCTTCTCGGCCCTCATGTCAATCAATGCTATACAGCTTCCTCCGGAACGGCCTGTCTGGAACCCGGCCGTTGATCAGACCAAATACTGCATGTTTCATAGGCAGCCAGGGCACACGATCGAAGTATGCTTTCAGTTCAGGGACCTGGTATATGACCTTCATGAAGGATAGAGAATTGATTGGGCCGAGATGCACAAGGCCATTGTCGAAATTAAAGAAAAAAGAAGGCAGCCGCCGAGGCAGCAAGTGCAGCACCAACAAGCACCGCAGCCGCAGCAGCCACCACAACAACAACAGCCGGTTCAAGACTTGGGGATCCACCAGAACCCAATGTCGAACCATCCTCCCTCTCCGCAGCCTCAACCGTCGGCACCGGCTCAGGTCAATGTTGTTCAACCCCCGGTTCCCAATGCCGGGTGGTCTTTTGATGATGACGGCGCTACGTCGCAAGTAATGGCCCTCCACCATAACTACCACAATTCCCCTACTCCCTCTATCATTTTACCTACGCACCCGACACCTTCCCCACGTGTCCGCCCGTTCATCTTCACTCCAGTAAATGCACCCGCATCTCTGCCACCCGCAATTCCATCACCTCCGCCACCAGTTACCCCTGCTACCATCATCACACCATCACCCAACCCTTCGCTCATCACCACGCCTCCACTATCCTGTCCTCCCTCCGTATCATCACCCATCATCACCACCCCGCCTTCCACTAATCCTTCACCCATCATCCGTCCATCGCCGCTCATCACCTCCACCAACACCACTTCCCACCAGATCCTTTCTCCCGCACAGCCTACTCCACTTATCCATCCTACCGGGCCAGTAATATCTTCCCCTGATGCCGTGCCGACACAAAACCTTACCCTATGGAGCGGGCGGTTGTTCCATCAGAACTATCCCACTACTTCCAATCCCCAGTCTTCCCAATCGGCTGCCGAGCAGGAAGAGGCCGAACCTCTGCCGGGTACCCAGTACGACTTGCTACATCATCTGGACAGGGTGCCCACTAAGATATCAGTCCTGGAGCTTATCAAGAGATCTACCCTTCACCAGGATGCGCTCAGAAACTTCTTACAAAAGGTGATGGTTAGTGAAGACATGGCAGTTGACAATTTACCCACAGCACTGGCAACAATCTCCAAAGGGCCGGCCATCACATTTTCTGAGACTGAGCTAGCTCCTCCCGAGGCTTGGCAGATGCCGCTCTGCATTTCAATCACTCTGAATAAAGTCAACATTGACGCAACACTGGTAGACACAGGGGCATCTATTAATGTGTGCCCACTCAGTACCCTCCGAGCTTGCAACATATCTGAAGAACTACTGTGACCTACCCCCACCACCATAGCTGCATATGATAATTCAAGAAGAGCCTGTCACGGGGTGGTCACTATTCAAGCAGAGCTTGGGCCCCTTACCATGCCCGTGGAATTTTATGTGCTGGACATTGACCCTATGTTCAAGGCTATCTTGGGTCGTCCATGGATTGACACTCTCAGCGCCGTACCCTCCACTACACATCAATGCATTAAATTCCCTTTTCAAGGGAGGGTTGTCAAAGTTAAGAGCTTATCCACGGTCCAATCTGTAAAGGCTATTTCAGAAAAGGTTCTTCCTACCTTATGGCCAAGCAGTCGGCCCGTTATGTCAGTGCTGGATCTGAACTTTCCTTGGGCTTATACACCCCGCAGGCCTGTCACTGCAGCGGTTAATATCAAGGTGAAGCCCCAAATCTGAGATTCTAAGGGCTGGGACATTATACTGAAGCTAGGCTACCAACCGGGGAGAGGCCTCGGTGCTCAATTGCAAGGAAGAACCAAGCCCATCCCCAAAGGTAGAAAAATGAACAGGAGAGGTCTCGGCAACCGAGAGACTGCATTGTCTATGATGGGTGATTCTGGGCCACTCACCTGGGACTACTGTCAACATTTTGTTCGAGGGCCTCTCCAGCCCGGCACATTAGCTCCACAGCCAGCTCCACCAAGGAAAGATATAGTCTGTCTGGTGGCCAATCCACCCCCGTTGCTAAAGGGGCCAGTTGACGATGTGATTGACTATGGTCGGGCTCTTCAAGGGCTATTTCATGAAGAAGACTGTCAGAAGCATCAAGAGGTTCGGCTCGTCCAATGGAGGCCGAAGAAGCAACCAGTTCAGCATCCACGGAAGCAGGAGAGCTCGCCGATTGTCTTATCTTGGTCTCCCTCCCGTCTTCAATCTCTCCTCCAGCGATGGGAACTCATACCACGTCCCCCTCCCATTGTGATAAATCAATCCTTCAATGATCCGTTTGAAATCCTGTTCATTCCTTGCGCCTGTGGGCGTTGTCCTCCTATCAATCTGGCCGATCTATTCACTCCTCCTACCTCCACCACTCCGCTTCACGAGATGTGGTTTCGATCCTCCGATCCCTTCTTCGATTGTATCTTCCTTGAATTATTCCTCATGCAACTCCCGCCTCCTCCATCCTGTTGTGTGGTCTCCACTGATCTCCAAAAAAAAAAAAACGTCAAATTCGAAACGGAGATTTCAGTGGAAGATTACGCTACCTTGTCTCCATCCTCCTCCCAGGGGCACGAGTCCCCTGCTCCTTCCCTTCCATTATATTTTCTTTCCCCTAGGTTAGGGTTAGGGTCCGTCGAGTCTAGGGAAGTAGAGTCAGTTAGGTCTAGAGAAGTAGGGTCATGTTCCAACTCATCCAACCCTTCCTCCTCTGAGCCACGCCCGCTTGCGCATCCTCCCAAATCTATTCCTGATAGGTTCCTGCAAGATCTAGCTCAGCCTTGTCATGCTCTTTTGAAGTGTCTAGAATTTGTTGCTACGGCAATTATGATTGAAGATGAAGAGGAAATAGAAGGGGTGTGGAGTGATGACGAACTCGGTGTCTATGAAATCCTGGATGAGAAAGATCCAATTGATGATGAGGACAACAACGTAGATAACACTACCGATTTGTATACGCAAGGATTAAAGAGATTCGACGAGCCATCGTCGGCAGTGGATGAACCTACGAAGGAAATAAACTTGGGAACTGAAGAAGACCCAAGGCCCATCATTATTATCGCTAATCTCCCTCCGCAAGTAGAAGAAGATTTGATCAAGGTCCTGAGGGAGTATAGCGACTTTTTCGCCTGGTCTTATGAGGACATGCTAGGTCTTGACCCCTCCTTAGTGGAACATCGACTCGTGCTTAAACCAGGGGCAACACCTATAAAACAACAGTCAAGAAGATTTCACCCCCACATGGCCTTGAGGATCAAGGAAGAAGTCGACAAGTTATACAAGGCCAGATTCATTAGAGTTGTTCTATATCCCCAGTGGGTGGCAAACATAGTCCCTGTTATCAAGAAGGATGGAAAGGTACGTATCTGCATCGATTTCAGGGATCTCAATAAAGCATGTCCCAAAGATGATTTCCGCTGCCTCACATAGACGTCCTAGTCGATAACACGCCGGGTACGAGGCTTTATCATTCATGGATGGTTACTCAGGCTATAATCAAATCCGTCTCGCTCCGGAAGATCAAGAGAAAACCTCCTTCACCACGCCCTGGGGCACGTACTGTTACGTGGTTATGCCGTTCGGTCTGAAGAACGCAGGTGGGCCATCTTCCACGACATGATGCATATATATATGGAGGCCTACGTGGATGACATTCTGGTGAAGTCGAGGACTAAAGAAGAACACCCCTCTATTCTGGCTAAGGTGCTGCAAAGAGCCAGGGAGTACAAGCTGAAAATGAATCCGAAGAAGTGTGTATTCGGAGTCTCTTTAGGGAAGCTGCTAGGTTTTATAGTGAGAAAACGGAGGATTCAGATTGATCCAAACAAAGCACAGGCCGTCATGGACATGCCTCCGCCAAAGAACATCACGTAACTTCAAGGATTGATTGGTCGATTACAATTCATCAGAAGATTCATATCCCAACATTCTCAAAGGTGCCGCCCGTTTTATGAATTGCTTAAGGCGGGGGTTAAGTTTGAATGGAATCAAGATTGTCAGAAGGCCTACGAGGACCTAAAAGAATATCTATCCAATCCCCCGGTTTTGCAACCTCCTGTCCCTGGGAAACCCCTAATCCTATACATCTCGGTCATTGAGGACTCCCTAGGGGCGGTCTTAGCACAAGTAGATGATGAAGGGAAAGAGCGGGCTGCTTATTACCTCTCTCGGTTGTTTAACCCAGCTGAGTCCAGATACACCGCTATGGAGAAGACTTGTGCCGCCTTAGTGTGGGTAGCTCAGAAGCTTAAACATTACTTCCTTGCCCACCCAGTTAGGTTGATCTCTAGAATGGACCCGATCCGCTATCTCTTAGAAAAGCATATCCTTTCTAGTAGGTTAGCTCGCTGGCAGAGCTTCCTCTCCCAATTCGATATCACTTTTGTCGTTCAGAAGGCGGTCAAAGGATACGCCATCGCTGAGCATCTTGCCCATCTCCCCATTCCTCACACTGACTCTATTCAGGACGATTTCCCTGATGAGCATCTCTCTGGTATCTCTCATCATCCCTTTTGGTCTCTGCACTTCGATGGTGCACTCAATTCTCAAGGCCGAGGGATCGGCGCTGTTCTGCTTACTCCAGAGGGAGTAACTATTCCCTTTGCTTATCAACTTCGATTTTCTGCTACCAACAACATCGCTGAGTATGAGGCTCTCCTAGCCAGATTGAAGCACGCCTATCTCCTAGGCGCACGCTATTTGAATATCATAGGAGACTCTCAGCTCGTCCTGCGGCAAGTTCTGTCTACTTACCGCACTCGTGACCCTAAGCTCAAGCCTTATCAAGATTTGGTCACGCTCCTGGTGAGGCAATTCCGTAAGCTGATCTACATCCATACTCCTAGGTCTCAGAACATTCTAGTCGATGCCTTAGCTTCGCTCGCTTCCTCCCTAACTTTCCCTCTCAGTCGGAGCACTGAGACTATCATCGTTCAGAGACTGGACGCACCCTCTCTTTAGGATCCTTGGTATATCAACCTTAAGAAAGCTATAGAGGCGAGGGCTGAGAAGGAAGACCTCAAGGAAGTATCTCTGATGGAGCTAGAAGAGATCCTAGAGGAAGAATAATTGCCTTGGTATCATGAAATTGAGTTGTTTTGCAAAGACGGATCGTTCCCCGAAGGGGCAAATGCCGAGCAGCGCAAGTCAATAAGGAGAGCCGCCTCAAGGTATACCATTGTTGCAGGAGAACTATACAGGCGCGCTACCAATGGAATGCTCATGAGATGCTTAGATGATGATGAAGCTTGGAAGGTGGCTGAAGCAGCCCATCCTAGTGAGTGTGGAGGTCACGTCAATGGCCAGGCTCTAGCAAAGAAGATCCTTAGGAAGGGCTACTATTGGCCCACTCTAGAGGAAGATTGCTCCCTCTATGTCTGGAGGTGTCTTAAATGCCAACTCCACGCTGATAAAATCCATTCTCCAGCTTCATCTCTCCATCCTCTTTCCGCTCCTTGGCCATTCTCTATGTGGGCTTTCGATGTTGTTGGCCCGCTCGGTGATCCTAGTTCTCAGATCAAGTAGAAATCCTTTATCCTTACCGCCACTGAGTACTTCACAAAATGGGCCGAAGCAGAGGCGTACGCGGAGATCAAAGCTTCAACGGTGTGCCGCTTTATCATGAAGAATATCATCTCGCGGTTCGGAGTGCCAAGCATCATCATTACCGACAACGGACCCCAGTTCGTCTCCCAAGAGCTCAAGGACCTATGTAAGAAGTTCAATATTGCATTGCATCATTCATCTCCATATTATCCTCAAGGCAACAGTCAAGCCGAGGCCACCAACAAAACCCTTCTCAAAATCATAAAGAAAACATGTGAATCTCATAAGTTTTTCGATTGGCCAGAAAGATTAATGGAAGCTCTATGGGCTTACCGCACCTCCGTCCGTACTCCAACGGGACAAACTCCCTATGCTCTTACCTATGGGATGGAGGCGGTGCTCCCATATGAGATCTTGATCCCTTCCCTTAGAGTGCAGCTCGATAAGGAACTTAATCTCGACGAACGTCGAGAGGCGTTGCTTGTTCAGCTGGAACTCTTAGATGAGAAGAGGATGAACGCGGCCGATCACGTATCCGTTTATCAAAAGCGAGTTTCACGTTATTTTCAAAAGAAGGTGATTGAACGTAAATTTCAAAAAGGTGATATGGTTTTGAAATGCAAATTCATTCGGTCTGCAGGTCCTAGGTCTAAATTACAACCTAGCTGGGAAGGGCCGTTTGTTGTAAAAGAGGCTTATCCAGGGAATGCTTATCGATTAGTAAATGCAGAAGGTGAGGAGCTCTCTCACGCTTGGAATGGGTTGTATCTTAAGCGTTTCTTTCCTTGAGAGTCTAATTAGTGCCACCCCGGCAGTGAGGGATTCTCTTCCTTTCGCTGTAAGGGTCCCGAGTACGGCAATCACACACTACACGACATCCCTGGTCAGGTTTCTCACGTTGACGACACCGTTTCTCCTCGGTCATGCTTTGGGGGAAAGTCGAAGTCCCTGTCCGTTTCTTTCCTCGGCTGAATCCGGGGGCAAGAGGTGAATAAGGAGGCGATGACCAATCTAGGCACCCTGACGAGGGAGGTCTCAAATAGGGGCAGTCCGTTATGACCTGACGCCACAGCAAAGAAAAGGAAAAAGAGAGCAAAGGAGCAATCTTTGTGACAAAAGCAAAAACTATTATCTCAAACGTCTACCCTACCTATACTCAGAAAAGCTCCGGAAGAAAGAAAGAAAGCTAGGCATGGCAAGAGAGGCAGTACAGTTCCCCGCGGGATGAATGAGCCCGATCGCATGCATGTCTAGAGTGGACTAAGGTTCGATGACGGACACAAAAGCCCCGGCACAACAGACCAAATCTCTAATGGGTTGTCAGGAGAGGAACCCAAGTCCTAAAAGCTTCTAGATCTGGCCTAAGCTTACCCCCCGTCTTCTATTTTCCTTTTTTTAGGATCAAGACTAGTACCCTGGGTATGGCCCTGGTAGAAGCACCGTCATGCAAGTTGGGCCTTGGTCAGGGATTGTCACCCTGTTGCACGCCAACCTCGGGAACTCTCGTTACAATAAGAAGGACCCACGTTATCAGGGGAAGGCACTGGTTTCAAAATCTAACAAAAACATCATATATTTTCAAAATCCAAAAAAATCATATATTTCAAAAAAAATCACATATATCAAAATCCAAAAACATCATATATTTCCAAAATCCAACAAAAAAAACCACATATTTCAAAACCCAAAAACATCAAATATTTCCAAAATCTCACAAAAATCAAATGTATTTCCAAAAAACTCCAAAAACACCATCATACGCATTGCATGCATCGCATTATTTCTATTATGTTTTCCGCCTATTTAATAAGGCTCCACCCCTTGACCAAATATCAAGAAACGGTCATTTTCTAACTTGCTCCAAGGCAAGGGGTTGAGTCTAAGAACGGATCTAACTTGTCTCTTGTCTAAGTGTGTATAGAACGCAGGATCAAGCTCAGGGCTCAAATCTCACAATTATGCAGGTTCAGGACTGTGACGCGCCAGGTTCAGGCCGTCACACTCATCTAACGGCCCATCCTGGACCGTTACTTTGTCTTCAGGTATTGGCTTTATTCTCTCAGCAGTTATCTCTCTAACGGTCTGGGTCACGACCGTTGCTTCCTTCTAACGGTCTATCGTTTGACCGTTACACCCTCCAGAGAACTTAATTCTCAGTCTATTCTTCCTAACGGCCTATCTCCTGACCGTTACATCATTCTAGCGGCCCTGCTCAGGACCGTTACATTCTCCAGAGGCTTCGTTTTCAGATCATTCTAGCCAAGTCAAGCCACAACTCATGCGCATACAACTAAGGCACTCTCATCTCATTCAAAGAACTTAATGAAACATAATATTAATGAAATTTCAATTCTGATTGTCAATTACATCAACATCTTTCAACATGAACAGAAAAAGTCAAATTACATTCAATTTCTTATCCGCAAGAGGGCGATTTTCCTCAACTCTTTCACGTAGCCACGGCGTGCTTCGTCGTTCTCTTCCACTTCTTCTTGCCACGGACGCACCTTGCTGATCTCCCACATGGTCAGCGCGTTCCGGACCGCTCTTTCATCCTCCTCGGTCCCCATCTTCCTAGGTAGAAGGGGAGGGTAGTGTGATAGTGCAGGAGCTTCAATCCGAGGTAGTCCGATCTGAAGGTGGCACCGGTGCGGGTTGTAGATCGCCATGGTAGTATTTCCCACTAGCTGGAGGTCCAGGCCTTGACGCCGCGGTATTCTAAGAAAAGTGCTCCGAAGGATCCTTGGTCGCATGATGAATTTCTTCGTTGGCAAGGTGTTGAAGAAGAGGCGCCATTCATCCCGTGTTTTCTTGTCCGCCGTCTTGCATTCAACCTGTGAAGAAAATCCAGAAGCGCTTCCAATAAAGAACAAAGGGTGGCTCCCGAAGATCCGGATAGCAAAAGTTACGTCTTCATTAGGTTGGAATTTGATTCTCACTCCCATCCAACACTCAAGGACTATCATAGAACATAATAGGGGTCCTCCTAAGCAAGCGAAGCTTAGTCCTTCATAGAGATATGAGAGGATCGCTTGAGAGATGGACATTCCCCGCCACAACCCACTGATGATGCTGAGATTTTGGGTATCTAAGAGGTGGTCGGTAGTGGTGAAAAGGAAGACTCCGCATAAGCAAACCGACACCGCCTTGGCTTTGGCTTCATATCTCTCCCACTTGTTTTTACAATGAGAGACTATCCATTGTGCCATGGGTATCAAATGAATGTGATGCGGGCTGATCATGGTCCTCACGTCCTTTGGATTGTGAATGAAATCACTCAAGATCAAGGACGGGTCAATAGGCTCCACCGTATGGCAAACTAGGTCTTCATCCTCCGCCTTAGTCTTAGGAAGGGTTAGGTAGGTTTCTACCTCCTCTAATAGGACTGTAGCTTCAAAAGATGGGAAGATGAAGGTATGTGTTTGTGGATGCCACAATTCTATGAGGGCTGAAATGCTTGGCCAATCTAATGATAATTTCTGAAGGTTCTTGGCTAAGACCAACAAGGGTTGGAGGTGCCATGCCCTAAGGATTGCTACGACTTCTAGAGGGAGTTCCTTGATCATGGAAGCCACCCACTTCAAATTGGAATAGCATCTTGGACCGGGAAAAGGCTAAGAAGAAGCAGAAGATCATGAGGAAAGATGAAGTGCAGAAATTGATGAACTTGGCTAAGGTAATAGAAGCTTAACACCCTTTGAGCATTAGAGCTCAGATGTCTGGGAATCGATGTCAACCTTTGTAGCTCTCCGTGCTCTTTTCTTGCAGCCTTAGATCCGGTGTAGATCTTCTCCTCCATGGCTATCACCTCGAAGCTTCTCTTCATCATGTTTCCTGCCCTTAGGAGAGGTTCTTCAGCCCTTGTAGCAGAGAATTCAGCAAAGATACGATTTTTTGGCTAAGTTTCCAAGTTTTAAAGGCTTGATTTTGGCTTTGAAGTGATAAGATTTGGATTAGAAGGCGTTATCCTAACTCTGGGAGAAGTCTAGAGTGGATTGAAGGGTTCTTATCTCGGATTTGGCCTCTCACGGCACAATCCATCTCGGAGTACACTTCGTTCTCTAACGGTCTATCGTAGGGCCGTCACTTGGCTCTAACGCGCCAGCCCTGGGCCGTCACATTTCTTGTGGGTTTAATTTAGCCCAATCTTGTTCTGTCAAGCCTGACGGTTTTGCATCAGACCGTTACATCTTGTGACGCATGGACTCTAAGCCGTTACATTCTCTACCGTCCAGTTTTGGCTTCTTCTTGTTCAATCATTCCTAACGGTCTTTCTCATGACCGATACCTATCTCTGACGCCCCGCTCCTGAACCGTCGCATTTTCTGCTAGTTGCACTGATATCTCATTGCTCTGCCATCTTTAACGGTCTATCATTTAGCCGTTACTTATCTCTGACGCACCAGCTACGGACCGTCACACTTCCTGCTACTCGGTTCTACAAATTTGGCCTCTGTCCTCGCTGACGGCCTCCATCTGATGCGTTACATGATCCTGACAGTCTGAACCTGGACCGTTACTTTGTCTGCTACTGAGATTGAGCTATTCCTTTCTGCCTATGATTAAACCTGGCGGTCTTACACACTTTTCCTTCCGTTCATCCTATCCAGTCTCTCATCCACACATTACATCCCATCCATGCCCATTTCATCTACACAAATTCATCCATTCTTTCACATGACCACATGCATTTCCTGCATTTCCAATCACACATGTCTCGGCATTTCCATTCACATATTCTTGCATTTCACGCATTCACACATTTAATTCCTGCATTCATAGCATTTGATCCTACCATTCCCGCATGTCATACATCCATTCATTCACATAAGAATCACAACAAAACACAAAAAATATTTTCATTCATATGCATTTCCATTAACATAAAGTCATGTACAAGTAATAAGAAAAAAAGAAAAAACAAGCTCATTCGGAAGGCTTGTCTGCCGGGCCGCCGTCATCATCTCCGCCCTCGGGTTTCCTCACTGGTGGCGCTATGGAGGCACTCTCCTCCTGTTGTCCCCTCTCTGCTCTCTCATTCCTCCGCTGGCTGGAGGAACTGACGAGGTAGTCAGCCGTTGAGCCGGTACGGGCGGCGCTCCTCGGTGCTCCACTCTGAGAGGCACTCCGCTCCGGTCCTTGGCCCATAATCCATATGGTCCTCTCCAGGGTTCGTACCTCGACCTTCATGCCATGCGCCTGGAGCCGCGCTGCATGTGCCTCGGTCCGGTATCTCTCTAGGTCCGCCGTTTGCGTGACCGTCCGCTCAAGCTCTCTTTCAAACGGGCCACCTCTGCTCGAAGACCTCTGCCTCAGCCCGGTTCCTCTCCGCCTCAGTCCGAGCCAGTTTCGCCTCAGCCGCTGCTGTGGCTAGCTCTCTCGCCTGTAGTTTGCATTTCATATGGTTAGTCACATAAGCATTTAAAAAGCATTTAAGTCAAAGCATTTAGCATCCTACCCGCTCCGCGAGGGTGGCCTCCGCCTCCTCGGCCCGAGTAACCGCTCGGGCGAAATTGGCGTCTCGCTCAGCTCTACCTCCCGCAGGCTGTGATGACGATGATGGAGCGTTCGGTCCTGATCTTTGGGCTCCCTCAGCCCGCTGCATTTGGAAGTCATGGTCAGTCAATCACATTTGCATCATTAGCATCATAAACATAATTATTTAGGTCCAAGGTTTTGGGAATTTTACCAGAAGCTCCAAGGTAGCCCGGTACTCGTCCCGCTGCTGGACAGTAGCGTGGAGTAGCCCCTCGAGCTCGGCTATCCTTCTCTCGGGGTCTAGCTGCATTTAGAAAGCATATGAGTCAGTGCATACAGGAAATTTTCATGTAAGAGCATTCAGAGTTCAGGGTTTAGAATGGCATACCGATCATCGGGTACCTCGGTACACCCGGTCCCCGTACCGCCGAGCGAAGGCCTTCAAATATGCCTTGTCGCTCTCGTCCCGCTCCTTCACCACTCTGCCCCGACGGTTCCAATCGTGGACATACTTCACCTTTTGGGCGCACCAATCCACGTCGCCGCTAATGCCCTTTGCTGACTTCCCCGGGCGTTCGTCACCACAGCGTGGAAAGGTCACCTCAGGCTAGTGTAGTCCCCGAGTCCGCAGGATCAGCCGGTAGTGGAGTGGCTCGATGACATGGATGCAGTGCAACCATATGTCTCATCCCCGGTACGAGAGGGCTGCCTCTACCCATGGCTGTCCCTCGTAGCTCTCGCCTCGGTATGGAGTCCATCTCACCTAGGAAGCATATAATCCATGTCAGCATATTCATCAGCATTTAGAAATATTCATAAACATTCATAGAAGCATTTAAAGCATTTAGAAAATATTTTTGAGTTACGGCTTACCGTCGTGTGCGGGAAGGAATCCAAGTCGTCCTGGATCGCCCGGGTCAATCTGATGATCGACCCCGGGTCCCTTGCAACCACCCATCGTCTGGCGATCGAGATCCGCCTGGGGTGGAGTAGTGTGCCTATCCCGATGCCTGGGAGGTACATGTAGCTCCAGATCTGCATGTAGAAGTCTAATGTCAGTCGCATAATCATTTTCATTTGCATTTTCATGAGCATAATAAGAAGCATTTAAGTTTACCTGTAGGAAAGGTGAGAAGCCACCCAGCATCGTCTGCCGGTCCGTGGTGCTGAGCGACTCGAACAGGAAGGCTAGCACTTCTGCTCCCCATGCATATTTCCCGACTCTGCCCAAATCTTGGAGCATCGGCAGCAGCCTGCAACTGATGACATCTGCTCGAGTCGCGAACAGTAGCTTCCCGAACAAAAGCATTAGGAATCATCTCAGGACACGGTCTCCTTCCTGTCCTGTCTCTACTGCCACTCGTGGGCGCACCTTCTCTATCACTCTACCCAAATGCTCCTCTGGTAGCTCGCCCATAGCTATGGCTGCTCCTCTCAGTCCTAAGCTCTCCTGCAGTTGTGATCTCGAGAGCTGGGATGATGTCTGTCCCGGCCTGATCAAATCTAGCCCCAGCAGCTCCTAGGCCATCTCTCGGTAGTCTCGGTATCTCCATCCCGTCACTGCAGCGCCATGCACTCTCAGTCCGGCAATCCTCGCCATGTCTTCCAGCGTGGGGATCATGTGACCCCACGGGAAGATGAAGGCCCTGCTGACCGGATCCCATCTCTCGTGCAGCGCGTACAGCAAAGGGGTGTCCATCCTGATCAGCCTCAATGCTGAGCACCTCGGCAAACCCCATCGCTGCCAATCTCTCTCTCTGATAGTCGGGCAGTGCCTGGTATACCGCCCGGATCTGGAGCCATGAGATCCTCGTCCGTCTCTTTCCCTGCATTCATTTAGAGCATAAGTCAGTCAATTGCATCATAGAACCATTGCATAGCATTTATAAAATGAAAAACAAGCAAAAATTGAATAAATAAAAAACCTAAAAACCAGTTTTAACCTCTAGTGATTGTGACGGCCCTGGGGTGGGGCGTTACATGGCTCTAACGCACCAAGGGTGATGCGTTAGGCTTGTGACGGTCCCTGGAAGGACCGTCACATTCTCTGCTAGAGGGCATTTTCCCCTTTGCATTCCGTTGGCATCTCACCTTGGCCAAAAGGCCTACATATGATCCTAATGGGTTCATAGACCCATTTTCTACCCCCCATTCATGCATGCATACAAAAAAAACCATGTAAATTAAAAATTTGAAAATTAGGGCGAGTGACCTACCTCTCGGTCTTGCCCCCTTTTCCTCTTTTGCTCCGTCGCAATGGGCTCTCCTTCGTCCTGGGGTGCTTCCCCTTGGTTCTCCTCGGCCGTTGGAGCCTTCTCCTCCTCTCTTGGCCCTCTCGTCGCCGTCCGTTGCTTCTCGGCCGGTGGAACCTCTTCGCGGTCCACTCGTGCCCTAAACCGCCGTATGGCCTTCTTCTTCACTCCTTTCTCCCTCCTGAGCGGCGGTGGAGGCTCGTCGCCGGCCATCTCCGGTGGGTGCTCTCGGTGGCTCTCGGTTGGGGTTTTTTGGGTGTTTGGGCGTTTGAGTGTTGAGTGAGGTTTGAGACCGTTCGGTTTTGTTTTTTTGAACGCTCAGGAAATGTGACGGTCTATCGCCAGACCGTTACATTCTCTGACGCGTAGTCCTTAGACCGTCGGGTCGTTTGAATATTATTCATTGAAGAATGTGAACCGCCATTGTCTAACGGTCCTGTCCTAGGCCGTTACTTTGTGTGACGCACCCTCAGTAGGCCGTTACAGCTTGCAAGTTTCTTGATGAATAAAATGGTCTATTTGACGCTTGAATGGTTGCGTTTTCTTCCATGGTGCATATTATTGATGATTCTCATACGTACAAATGGTTAGGCCTTATTTCATGCTCATACTTATTATTATTGGCTAACCTCTTTCTCCTGAGTGAAGTTATGAACAGCATCATGCTCTGCCGTTCGTCAGGCAGGTAAGTCAGGTATTGTATCTCGATCCCTTATCCCTTAATACATTACTATATGGTATCTATGATATATTATCTCGAGAACCGGCTGGTCATTCATGTGTTCTGGGATCTGATGTTCCCCTTAAATAAAAATGATGATGATCTAAGTGCACGTGTTTAATCGTTGGATAAGCCGTTAGGTTGGAAAATTTTGGGGACGATGGTTCTGTCATGCACGCCGTGGTTGCAGATAGTGTCCTAACCCAGATTTCTCCGGTCTAGCAATATTATTCTCGAGTATCTTGTTATCTTACCTTTCTTTGCATTCGCTTTTAATGATTTCCTTTTCTTTAGCCCAGCATGCATCATACGCATATTTGAGCATTCATGAGTCTCATCTGTTCAAGGCATCTCGATGATGGTGAATAGCTGTGTTCGTGATCTCGAATGAGGAGAGTCATTTCCATTCTGAATTAGAAGGTTTCCTTCGATCTGTTCGCTTGATTTGGTTAGCTGAAGATTCCTGTCTGGAGTTTAGTCAGTATCTCTTTCCTTTTCCGTTGCCTCCGGCGGCTAGCCGTGTTTTCCTTTCCTAGTTGGTAGTTCCTCCAGACTTGCGTCCTTTGGTTGGCTATTTCCTTGTGATTGGTTTGAAGTTTTCCAGAAAATTCCTATCGCTTGTTGGTTGAGAACGGGTGTCGTTTGCCTTAACGCCCGCTTTTTCAGTCCACTCCGCTTCATTTCCGCTTCATCTCCATGTTCCATTTCGCTTTCGCTTCACCTCCACTCGCTCCCCTGTAAAGAGGACGTTAAGGAGGGGCATCTGTTGACACCCGTTTTATGACTAATAAGTTGGGTTATCTCCTTGTTCATTCTATATGATGCTCCAAGTTGTTCATTCATCATGAAGCCTTCTTGATCAGTTGGAGGCTTATTTCATGGGTCTTCTCCTCTTGGTTGAGTCTGGTTTCCTCGGCACTTTCATTGGATGAAGCTTAGCAAGCTCTTATCATTCTTTGATCCTCATTATCTCTAACGGTCCATACCAGGGGCGTTACATCCTTCTAACGCATTAGCCCTGGACCGTTACATCTTGAGGAGTCCTACAGCTTGAGGCCTTTGTTTCAATCCTTATCCTTTGGCCTGTCCATTGACTCTAACAGTCTGTCGTGCAGCCGTTACAACCCTCTAACGCGTCAACCCATGGCCGTTACATTCATTCAAGAGTCCAACTATTTTGATCTTCTTCCCATTGATCTTATCTTCTTAGGGATAAGGTTAGTGTGACGGTCTCTCCCTGGGGCGTTACATTCATGTGACGGTCTGTCGTGCAGCCGTTACAACCAACAGAGAGTCCTGACTGGTCTCGTCTTTTCTCTGCTACTCCGTGGTAGAGATGACAGTTTGATCTTGTGATTTCTCTTCCAGATCTGATCCTCAGAACCTTCTGTTTGTTTCTATGGACTCTTGGGAGTATTATCTTCAAGAGTTTGCTAAGAGTTATCATCTTTACTTGCTGGATTATCCTCTGCTCGCCCAGAGATTTTGAGGGCCTATAAATAGCACCCTTAACTTCATGGCCTGAAGGGGAGAAATCTGGAGTTTGCGTCGAAGTGCTGCCGCTTTCTGGAGCCATCTTCATCCAAGAGGAGTCTTCTTTCACGTCCATCTGCCTCACAATCAAGGGAGTACTTCAGTTTTGGGTTTCAAAGTTCATAATTTGCATACTTGTGTTCTTCCCTTGTTCTCCCTCATCATAGCATTGTCCCACTCCTTTCTCCACGTTCTCCATCTGTTTTCATTATCTAAACATCTTCCCACGTTTTAAAACGCCCAGAGGGGTTAAAAAAACCAACACTTCCCCGGTATTCCCCTTTCCTTTTGCATGATCTTAAGTCCTTTGAGAATTGATACTATATTGTTTAAAGGGCTAATTTGGGGTCATTTTCTTGTGTTTCATGTTCTTTGACAGGTTTACAGGGTTTATTAGATGAGGCCCAAGCTTTCTGACCGACTGGAAGGTTTGGAGTTCAAAGAATTCACAAGTTGTTGCTGCAGGTTCTCTGACGGTCTTGAGCAGATGCGTAAGGTTCATATAATGGTTCATCGGGCGACCGTCACATCCCTGTGATGCACAGGTTCCAGACCGTTACATTCAGTTGATCTGCAGATTTCACTGGTTTCTCTCTCCCGTGGGCGGGTGTGTCATCCTCCTATTTCTAAGGTATTGATCAGGTTTTTTGACTTGTTTTATTACCTTAGTGGCGATCACGTTCTTTCCTTAGTATTGGGCATTGATTTCTCTCTCATATCTCTTATTTCCTTTGCTTGTTCCACCCACGTGGTGTGTTTTTATTTATTCCTTGCTCCACGCTCCGGCGTGTATTTTTCTTTACCTTCTTTAGCTTAGTTCGATTGAGATAGCATTGCCCATGCTAGAGCTTGTTCTGATTGCCTAGGTTCATGGTTCACATGTCCATAGGTTGATTGATATCATTGATTTTTGCTTATCATCTTTATCATCTCATCATACCAACAAAAGAAGGAAGCAAACAAATCAACAACGCTGACCCGGAATTAGACGCCGTCGCACCAACAGGTGACGCGCATGCATTGACCTAAGCCCGAGGTTGATGAAAGAAGAACATTGAAGGTGAATAAGGACTTTGACATATCAAAAACATGGAGATTTCTTTGTAGCAATATCTTTTGTTCTTTTGGAGTAGATAATCATATAGTGTGTTTTCAAAAAATGGCGACAAGCCGTTAACAGAGTTCTATCCCTCGGAGTTTCTCTCGGATTCCGAGTCCTAAAAGAAAAAAGAATGTAGGGGATAAACTTCATAAGAGGATCGGCAAAACCGTTAAAATGATGAGCTATGAGCGAGCTCAGTTCATTCCACCCTTTCAGTGATTTCAGACCACCTTCAGAACGTTATGATTTTGTGTTGTCCCTTGAATATAGTCAATGTGGGACTTTCTTTATCTTGACCAGTCACAATCATGACCAGGCTTTTCATTTGTTCCCTTCTGGGATTTTCCTTTCTTTTTTTCATTCCTTTGCTTGGGATTTTGGGAATTTTGGTCCTTTTTATGTTTGCTTGTTTGCCTGCGGGGACACTGGCATGTTCACGTGCTCTGGTCCCATTTTGCAAGGAAGGAAGGTGAGTCCTACTCCCACCTGAGGGTACTGTGTTTCAGCTACAGAGCTCAACGCCTTAAGGGCGTCGACAGTCTTGATCAGTCGGAAAAAGAGGAAAAGGAGAATTTAGAAGTCTTCAAGAAATCTTTGTGATAAATACCCATTTTAGGCCGTTGCCATATTTTGAAACCTTGTGAGTGTGTGCATATTGCCTGCCCCTTACAGCATTAGCTACTTTGCTAGACAGAATTCTCCTCGGTTCTGGTAGATCAAAGTCCTAATCCACCAAGACTCTAATGCAACTGAACCTTATCATGCATGATGGAATGGAGACTGAAACATATGCCAATTGCGAGATTGTTGGTTCTCTTTGATTTTTTATTTTTTGTTTTGGTTTTTGGTTTGATATTTTTCTTCTTTGTTTTGGATTTTGGGTTATTAACTATGTACAAGGGTTCCTACAGAGCGGACAGTATTGTCTGGGCACTCTGTGGACTATTGGATGGAAGATGAAGAGCATTCCACCTCCTTAGTATGGCGGAAACAAGGTTCAAGTGGATAAGGGGTAAGTACGTGGCCATGGACACGGCCTCTATACTTACTAGGATTAGTTGGTTCTTTGACTTGAATATGTTCGACCATAGGAGGCAGGTTAGATCGTTCCTCATCTTGTAATAGGTTTATTGAATTCATTAAACTAAACATTAAGATTGAAGTTAACAAGTTATAACTTTTGGCTAGACCTGACCAAAGTTGGTAGGGAACTTGGGTGCCCCTAACCTTCTTGTGTGGCGTAGCCAAAGGTTCAGATTCTTCTATTTTTAACCTATAATGTACAAGGCAAATGCCCCTGGCAGGGCTGTTGATTGTGTTGGGTCCCTTCCTTGGTGCAACTGGATCTAGGGGGGGTGAATAGATCCCTTAAAAAATATGCCCCCTTTTAAAGTTTGAAAACAAATAACCAGACAAATGATGAGCCATTGAAACTATGGACCTAAGATTACAAAATCTCAGAAGACTCATGCTGCGTGATGTGTGGGAATGGCGGATCTAGAGGGGAGGGGTGAATAGATCAGCCCCCTTTTTCACGATAAACGTAGCGGAATATAAAATATGCTAACACACAAGAAGACCCACTAGCAGTAGAAACAATGCAAGATAAGTAAGCGGCCTAAGCATGCATCTACAGTAGAACAAACACACAAGCAAGCCATACAAGATAGGATTTTTAAGATGGTTCAGACTCAACCCAGAGCCCTACGTCCACCCCTCACTCAACCGAGTGAGGCTTCCCTAGTGCAACTGTACTAACACCGCTGACACACAGCTTATGGGCACACAAGGCCAATGCTGACACACAGCTTACGGGCACACACGGCCAAACCATAGAACAGAAACACCTTCTGTCTATCTTCTTACAGTACCAGGTAGGGACTGAAACCACAGACCAGAGTGCCCTCCGTCTGTCTTCCTACAACACCTTGTAGGGACGGAACAAGGTAACAATGGAAGTGTTCAAACAAAAGAAAAGAAAACACAAACTAAAACCCAGATAGGAAGTAGAACACTTGAGCACAATAACAAAAAGGCCATGTCTGGAATCTGGATGGCGTTTCTCGCTTCTTCAAGATGAAGTGCTTCCTAGGAGAGCAGGTTCTCCTTCACAGAAAGCTGGAGCTTTGTCTCTTCTTCTCGCAGGATGAAGACGTCTGTCTTCAGGCTTCAAGGTTGCAGCTTGGCCTTCGTAGCTTGGCTCCCCTTCACCAAAGCTTCTCCTCGCTGCAACTAGCTCCACATGGGCTCTACTCAGCTCTTTTCTTCTCTTCAATTCTCTCGTGTTAGCTCTGCTTGCTTCCCTTGGCTTTTCTCAGCTCTTATTAGCTTTTTCACACACTTCTCTTCCTTTTCTTTCTATATTCAAACAAGCCCGCCAAATCAAAACTTCTGTACGATATGCTCCAGCAGAGTATGTCTCCCATACGTTATTCTTTTGGTTCAGCATATCTTCTTCTTTTGCATGCAACGTACAGAGTTGGTAGACCTTGATTCGGTAGGAGGCAATCTGGACCATCCATCTCCATCGAAGGATTCTGGATGCTGAGCAAGGTGGCCTCCGATTGGCTCATAAGTGATAAGATGTTCTTAGTTCTCATTGGCTGGCCAATCTTCTTCATGCGGTACACTGCAGTTCACATTGGCCGGCCAATATGCTTCGAGTAATACACAGTAGGTTGAGCTTCTTCTTCCCCAAGGCAAAGACCATCTCCGGATGAAACCCTCACCAGGAGACCTGCTATTGGTCTAGCTATAAAGAAGGGATTTTTCCATACGAGCACCTTGGAAAGGTTGTCATGTCTGGAACAATGTGCCAGCAGATTAGGTCTTCGATCACTGAAGAACCTCTCATGGCACACACACACTGGACAGCTTACAGAGCCAATTTTTACCTCTACTGGGTATTTTTCACCCTTGATGCCCATTTTTCTATATTGCAGACATATTTTTCACCCTTAACTTCTCTTCATCTTCTGCTCGACCCTGCAACTTGAATGCTATAGAACTGAAGAAGAATCCCTTAGCTTGATCTTGGAAGAGGTTAAATGATATCATCCAATGCTTAACAAACCTCCTAAATCATGATAAGGGGATTAGGAACACTTTGCTCGGCTGATTTCATAGCTTTTGCATCATCGCTCTTGTTCTTCACTGAACTGACCTATTTTTTAGCTCTCATCATCATCATCATCATCATCAGAGCCTTATCCCAATTAATTGGAGTCGGCTACATGAATCCTGTTCCGCCAAAGATTTCTATCAAGTGTAATATTCATATTTAAACTCAAGGAACTAATGTCCTTCCTAATAACATCGCACCACTCATTTTAGGCCTTCCTCGAGCTCTTTTACTAGCATCCACTAAGATTTGGTCACATCTTTTAACCGGCGCTGAGTTAGGGCGACTAAACACATGTCCAAACCACTTGAGTCTATTTTCTCTCATTTTGCTATCAATTGGAGCTATCCCTAAGTCCTTACGGATGCGCTCATTCCTAATCTTATCTTTCTTAGTCTTGCCACACATCCATCTTAACATCCTCATCTCTGCTACACACATTTTGTGGATGTGTTTCTTTTGTACTGTCCAACACTCGGTACCATATAACAAAGCAGGTCTCACAGCCGTTCTATAAAACTTCCCTTTGAGTTTCACAGGCATACGACGATCACAAAGTACACCTGATGCACTTCTCCATCTTAACCAGTCCGCTTTAATCCTATGTGTAACGTCATCATAAATCTCCACATTCTCTTGTATGATAGACCCTAAATATCGAAAGCTACTACTCTTCGGAATGTTATGTCCATCAATTAGAACCATGTCTTCCTGAACCACTCTCCCATTACTAAAATTACAGTGCATAAACTCTGACTTACTCCTACTAATTTTAAAACCTTTAGACTCCAAGGCAAGTCCCCAACGCTCTAACTTAGCATTTAGAGCATCAATACTCTCATCAATTAAAATAATATCGTCTGTAAATAGCATACACCAAGGGATATCCTCATGTAATTATTTAGTTACTTCATCCATAATTAAGATAAAGAGATACGGACTTAGTGCAGAACCTTGATGCAAACCTATAGAAACGGGAAATTCACCAGTCTCCCCAGCAATAGTTCGAACACTAGTAATAGCACCGCCGTACATATCCTTAATCAAATCAACATATCCTTGAGAGATTCCTTTCTTTCTTAATGTCCACCAAATCAATTCTCTCGGTACTCGATCGTACGCCTTCTCTAAATCAAGAAAAACTATATATAAATCTTTTCTCATCTCTCTATACTTCTCCATTAGCTGTCGTAGTAAGAAAATAGCTTCTGTAGTAAATTTATTTGGCATAAAACCAAACTGATTTTTCGATACAGTAGTCATACATCGGAGGCGTTTTTCAATTACTCTTTCCCAAAGTTTCATAGTATGACTCATAAGCTTAATTCCACGATAATTATTACAACTTTGAATATCTCCTTTGTTTTTATAGAAAGGAACTATAACACTTTTTCTCCAAACTTCTGGCATTCTCCATTCCTTTAAAATTTTATTAAAAAATTTAGTTAGCCACTGAATACCAATATCTCCTAGGCCTTTCCATACTTCAATAGGTAAGTCATCTAGTCCTAAGGTCTTACCCACTTTCATTTTCCTTAAAGCATCCTCCACTTCTGACATCTTAATACGCCTGAAATCTTGATATTTATCAAATATTGTGGACTCTTGGGTACCTTCTAAAGATAAATCCTTGACGGAATCTTCATTATATAACTTCTGAAAATAGCTATGCCACCTCCCTTTAATCTCAAGATCCTTAGTTAAAACCCTTTGATCTTCACTTTTTAATGCACCGAACATGATCTAAATCTCTAGTTTTCCTTTCTCTTAATTTAGCAAGTTTAAATATGTCCTTTTCACCCTCTCGGGTTCCTAATTTATTATATAAATCTTCAAATGCCTTTGATTTAGCTTCGCTAACTATTTTCTTAGCTCTCTTTTCTTTTTAGCGATTTTATAGGCTTCTAGGGTTTGATCATTTTTGTTAGTTTGCCAAACTTTAAAGCATTCCTTTTTTACTCTAATGGTATTTTAGATTTCCTCACTCCACCACCAAGTCTCTTTTTCTAAATTCTTTTTACATTTAGATTCGCCTAAGAGTTGTTTTGCAACCCTCGTTATACAATTTGTAATATTATTCCACATTACATTAGTTTCTTGTTCTAAATTCTAAATATTTTCCTTTAATATATGATTTTTAAATGTTTCTAAACTTTTACCTTTTAAATTCCACCATTTAATCTTAGAATAATTATTTATAATGATCTTTCTTTTGAATTTTGGGATAGTGACATCCATTACTAACAACCTATGTTGAGGGGCTAGACTCTCACCAGGAATAACTTTACAATCTTTACATAAAACTCTATCGACCTTCCTAATGAGAAAATAGTCAATTTGACTTATATGTGTTCCACTCTTGTATGTTATTAAGTGTTCGTCCCTCTTCTTAAAGAATGTATTAGTAATTGTTAGATCATAGGCCATAGAAAAATCAAGAATAGTGTTACCCATATCATTTCTATTGCTAAAACCAAGCCCTCCATGAATCCTCTCATAGCCTCTATTATCTATACCCACATGACCATTAAGATCCCCTCCAATAAAGATTCTCTCTTCACTAGGGATATTTTGGATCAAACTATCAATAGCCTCCCAAAATTACTTTTTAATGCTCTCTTCTAATCCTACTTGAGGTGTATATGCACTAATTATATTCAAAATATCCTCACCTAAGATAAGTTTAATTAACATTAGTCTATCCCCCAATCTATTTACTTCCACAACTCTGTCTTTTAAGTTTTTATCTATTATTATAGCAACACCATTTCTAGAGTTATTATTACCCGTATACAAAATTTTATATCCATCAATGTCTTTAGCTTTATGCCCTTTCCACCTAGTTTCTTGTAGGCAAGCTATGTTAACCCTCTTGTCCTTCATTAACTTAACTAATTCTAAACCCTTACCCGTTAAAGTTCCTATATTCCAAGTAGCTAGACGGATCCTATGTTTTTGGACTTGCTTCTTTACCCGTGTGCGTCCAACCCCACACGAGAACCCTTGCCTATTTGACATCGCAATCGGGTGCCATTGCGGCGCGTCGCTTACGGGGAACGCCCTAGCTAGCCCTTGCTCACTTGTCATTCCATCCGGGTTCTGATGTAATGCGTCGCTTACGGGGAACGCCCTAGCTAGCCCTTACTCACTTGTCATTCCATCCGGGTTCCGATGTAACGCGTCGCTTACGGGGAACGGCCTTGCATTAGCACATAATGTATTTGGATCAGAATTCATGTTGGAGATGTGACAAAATTTTACTACTGGCTGTCGACCTAACGCAAACCCTCCTCTTTTCTCATCCGGGCTTGGGACCGGCCATGGCAGAGTTGACCTGTTTTTTAGCTCTATCAAGCTATTATTCACCCTTATTGGCTATTTGACTCCCTTAAGGAGCTATTTGTCAGCCTTAGTTACTGTTCAGCCGTCGCCAGTTCTTCTTCATCCTTCTTCGGTTTGGCAACATGGATGTGTCAACATGCCTGTGCCCTGCGTTGACGCAGCTCCACCATTGTTCAAAGGAAACAACGATGCCTCCTATTTTTCACCCTTGTGGAGTCATATGTCACCCTTACAGCCTATATGTTACCACTAGGAAGTTATTTGTCATCCTTAGGCATGAAAGCCGTCGCCTTAGGCTTTTCTACACTACTGTTGAGAGCCGTCGGCCTTCATCTCCCTGGTGACCTATTTGTCACCCTTAACTTCTCATTTGTCACCCAAGCTAAGCCATTAGTCACCACTAACCATTCAGATGTCAGTCTTGGCTTCTGGACGAGCTTCAAACCTTTTCAAGCTTGGCTGTGTCGACGTTGCCAAGCGCTGCGTTGACGCAGCTTCTTCAACCTTCAAGGCCTTCAACGGTTTCAGCCCTATCGCCTATTTTTCAGCCTTACAAGGTTATTTGTCGGCCTTATCTTCTATTTGTCGACCATAGTCACTTATTTGTCACCCTTATATTGCAATAGTCATCGCCACTGCCTTCCTTCACTTGCCTTAGCATTTCAGCCTAGCTGCGTTGACGCGCCCATGATGCTGCATCGACACAGCTCATTGGCTTTTGGTTGATTTCAGCCTTCTCAGCCATTTATCATCGCTATTAAGTATTTTACACCGTTATCATTTATATGTCAGACATACCCAGCTATTTGTCAGCCTTACGCTTCATGAACCGTTGCCTTAGCACCGAACGCTTTAGCCTTCAGTCGTCGCCTAAAGCCATTTTTCACCCTTGTGCTTGCCTTTTACACCACTGCAAAGCCATTTAACACCGTTGGCTGGGTGTATGTCTGCCTTAAGACCCTTTGACTTTCTTCTCCTTTTGTCCTTTTCTGTGACCACTGTAGCTGCCAAAAGATGACTGGACCCTTGACCAGTTCTGTGAAGCTTGCAAAAGCTTGACTTTGACTTGTTGACTTTGACTGGGTCCACCTTGACTTGGTCATCTTGAGATTTAAGCTTTCAACATGCATTTTGCCATTCCATTGAACAAATTTGATCCTGTCTTCACAAAAACTCATAGATATTGATTGATTAACATTATCAAAAATATTTGACAACATCAAAAGCATATGAACCTTAAGAATCAAAACGTATGTAACTCAGAGAGCAAAAAATGTATGAAACTCAAGGATCAAAAGCACATTTAAAATCAAGAATGAGTTAAAGTGTTGACATCATCAAAACACCATCAAAACACAAGGGCACAACACAGTGGAGTAATGTCAAACACCTAAGATATACATTCATAGATTCAGATTATTAGAGTGCTTTCTAAGGTGTGTGTATAAGCCTTTGATCAAATGACAAGTTAGCATGTGATCAGTGAACAGCTCACAGTATGTGCAGTGTTCGGCCATAACAATGAAGGTGAAATAGAACTAAAGTCCCTGTGAAATGGAGATAGAAGAAATTGAAACAATCACACAAGGACACACCACTGCATAAGAGATTTGTAAGGTGGTTCAGCCTACAAACTCACAGACCTACGTCCACCCCTCACCAAACCCAGTGAGGCTTTACCACGCTGCAAACGAAGCAACTGGGATGAACCCCCCCCCCCCACACACACAAGTTGATACACAGCTTACACGAGGAGCGAGCTCCTCACGAGGACAAGGTCCTCACGTTGCAAGACTGCAGCACACGAGGACAAGCCCCATGGGGACAACCCCCCCCCCCCCCCAAACACACAAACAAAGAAGAAAAACACGCTTCAAGTGGAGCAAAACACGGGGACAACTCCCTAAGACACACATGGTTGCACTGCAGCCTGTACCAGTCTCGGTCTCTAAATAGAGCACTGGACACACTGTTGTAAACACAGCACCACACACAAGGATATGACGATGAAAACCAAAGAAAAGAAATGAATGTAAAAACAAAGCATAATGTAGCTTCCAAGGAAGCACTTTGACTATTTTTCCGATGTTCTGTTCATTCCTCTTCTTTTTCTTTCTTGCTCACTACAGTCTGCTCATTGCTCTCTCTCTACAAGCTCTTCTTCTCAGATGTTTTTCATGAAGGCTCATGGCTTCTCACTCTTTTCTTCCTCTCTTCTTCCTGGGACAAGCTAAGATGATTTCTCACTTAATGCACTTGCTCGGGCAACCTTTCGTAGATGGCAAAAGCTTCATATTTATAGAAGGAGATTTGGATCTACACCTTTGATCTTGGAGGAAGCCATCTGGGCCGTCCAGGTCCTTAAAGCACCCAGGACCCTAGGTACTAGGTTCTGGATTGTTGGACTTGGGTCTTGAGCTTTGGGGCGTCGAGCTTTTTCGCCTGGAATGGAGGTTGAGGGGAAATTTATTTTCCCGCCTTGGAGTAATTCTACAGATCATGGTACATGCTGTGGAGGCTTCCCATTGGCTTGGAGTCTTCTAAACCATTATTTGATTGGTCATAATAAAAATAGAATTCTTTGACCAAATTCCTTTTTCCCTGGTGGTCTATGATTGGTCCAGCATATAGCAGAGCAGGGGCACAGACTTTTTCAGATCTGATCTTCTCCCAGGTTCTTCCACAAACTGCAATTTGATTGGCTCATGGGAAAAGGTAGGGTACCATGAAAAGCTGACCTTTCCTAAATCTGGCACCTGACAAAGTCTTCTCCAAAAAGGTTGTCCTGAAGCCTCATGATGAAGGGGAAAATTCTCTATCCTAGGAGCTTCTTTTCAGACCTTGAAATGCGTGTTTTGAAAGTTTACGTTGTGACGAGGAATGACCTACGAATGCATTGGGATCGACCAAGAGAGCCTCGGACCTAGACTTGCAAGCACACTTACAATTTGGCGGACTCGATGTTAGCGGACCGATATCGCAGCACAACCCTTTCCTGTGGTGACTAAGTGATGGTAGGGTGGGTTCGAGGGTCTAAACCATGCTGGTTGGGGTAATGGCTTAGCCTAATGTGTTTCCCTCCCTAGGATCGGAGCACCCACATTAGCGGGGCAGACTTCGCGCCTTGAGGGCACGGGGTTCTCTCCTCACTCAATCCGCGGTGGCCACTCGTGATCGGGAAGTCACGGGGCCGGGCACTTTCTTTCTCGCCGGCTGAACTTAGAAATGATACTAATTGAACACAAATATCCAGGGAGGGTTCAACATATACCTGATCGGCGTGAAGACACCGATCCCGAGTCGGAGACGAGGGCGAGCGGGGAAGCGTGGGTTTCCCCGAACGCTGCGTCGATGAAGCTTCAACCTGTATTAATCAATTACACTTACTACACCTCACACAGGAGGGTTGGACTAGGGGTGGGGGATTGAAATTTACATACAAACACTACCTCCCACAGGGAGGGGCTTTAAGCCGGCCAGGCGGGGCGGGGGAACTCGAGGGAGATCTGAATTGCCAAACTGTGCGGTTCTATCCACCTCAAGAACAGTCGGACAGACAGATGAAGACGTCGCCGCCATGGATTCCATCGAGATCGGATGCTGACGAGACCAGCGCCAAAATGTTATGAGCTGACCCAAAATAACGCCTAAATTATTGGGGAAATTTTTGATGCTGCCGGTGGCCGAGTCAAAGTCGGGATCTGAGCTGGTCGATTCTGACTTTGGAAGTCCCTGAACTGTCACTGCTGGAAGACGTGGCCGCCACGAGCGCTCCCAAGGGCCGATGATGGCGGGACCGGAACTGTTACGACTGTGGATGGCTCTTCTTCGAGCGAAGACCCACGGGGTTGCCGGCGAAGGTTGGAATAGATCACGAGACCCAGAAAGGTAAGGGGGGTCAGATCCGACTCTGGATTGACAGACCTACGCACTCCGAGGGAAAAATTCAGAACTTTGTGCTCCGGAGTCCAAATGGAGCACTACTTCTTGGAGATGGCAGGGGACTTGGAGGAGAAGACATCAGTTAAATGCCGCTCCAAGAATCTCAGAGAGCTGGTCGTGGGAGCCTCTGCAAACTATTGTTGATTGTCTGCTAGGGAGGAACTGCGCAGTCTGGCGAAGATGGATCCTCTGGAAAGCGTGGACGTCGGATGGAGGTGGGACCACCTCGCCTGCAAAGCTGCTTTGATAAGCTTTCCACTGGTATAGGATATGCCACCAGGATACTCGTAATGATGAAGAGGCAGCCTCTGCAACTCTAGGGTGCTCTGCTGCTGCAAACATGTTCTGGTTATGGTGGTGGATGGAGGTGCTAATGGGAGAAGTGAGAGGGGGACATGAGGGAAAACGGGGCTAGGGTGATGCTTGGTGGGAGAGGGGGCCAGGGGAGATCGAACCAGGGTGAGAGAAGGGATGTGGGGGCTGCTGGGGTCGAAGCTAGGGTGGGGGAGAGAGGGCTGCGGTCTGGGTAGAGAGGGAGAGAGGGTGGAGGGCGTAGGTTGGCAAAGAGGGAGGGAGAGGGATTTGAATTTGGTTTAATGGTGGGTGGTTAATGTGGCCTTGGGGAGGGGAAAGGGTGTGTGGGGAGTGTGGAAGGGTGCTTGGGAGAATGAAAGGGTGGCTTGGGGAGAGGGATTCTCTCTTGGGATGGTGGTGGAGTTAATGGTGTAGTAATGGGGTATGGGGATATGAAAGGTCAAGGGTGATGTGGCTATGTGAGGTGGCAAGTGGTAGTGATGTGGCAAGGGGTGGTTGGGTGAGGTGGAGGGTGAGGTGGAGGAGAGAGGGTCGAATTTGGGAGGGAGGAGAGAGAATGGGGGTCCCCCCTAGAGAGAGAGGGAGAGAGGGAGATGGGAATGGGCTTCTCACCCTAGGGTTTCTCACCCTCACAATTGGTTTCTCACCAAATGACACTCAAGACTGGGTTTTGGAATTTCATCAAGTTTTCATTAGCTTCAAATGAGGGAGTTGGGTCCTATTTGTAGGAGCTCAACTCTTTACATGACCATATTACCCTTGACTTAACACAAAAATGACCAAAGCTAACCAAATGGGGGCGCCCTTGGGCTAGCCCTTACAATTGGGCCCATTAAGCCTAACATGCTATCTAATTGACCCAATAACATACTTAACTGACTCAATTAAAGAAAATTACAGTAATAAGACTCAAATAAAGTGGAAAATACATGATACTACTTGAGAAATAAGCAGTAAAATCATGTCGATTGCTGCCGGGGTGATGTGGCGAGTAGTGGGAACTAGAGCTACTCATGATGTCCCCATCATACCCCTGGGGTGCGGAGAACTCGACGCTGTCGAGTAAGGGTCCTTTCTGGCTTGCCCATGTGTGTGCCGACGGGGCCGGCCCTTCCACCTCACAAGGTACTGCTAGATTGCCCCGCTCCTGGTGGTGTCATTCTGTTCAACTAGTATCAAATCTTTATGCTCATGCCGGGCTCTCCAGGTTAGAAGTGGGCTATCATTGGTGGGGTCACTCTCAAAAGGGGGTATGGGCTCAATATCCTCGCTAGGTGCCACCGCAGGGCCCTTGTAAGGCACAAGGTCCGCAACACTACAACGAGGGTTGACCCCGTATTCCTTCAGAAGGGCCAACTCATTGGCATTTATGCTCAATCGCCCCAGGACCTTAAAGGGTCCAATTCCTCGAGCCCTAAGCTTAGATGCAACTCTAGGGAAGAGCCTCTTTGTCCTGACCATCAAATAGTCACCCTCTTGGAAGTTTTGGTTTCCTCTGCGGGTATCCGTTTGCCTTTTACAAATCCTATTGCCTTTGCTGATATGCTTGCAAGCATGCAACCCTGAGACATGTTGGACATGGGACTTGGTGAATGCTAACACTCTATTGGATGCTGGGGGTCCCGGGCACCCAAATGTGGAGCTAGTATGTCCAGACTTTCTATGAAGGTTGGTGAGGACGGGAGGGCCGGGACTTACAAATGTAGCCCTATCATGCATAGCTTTCCTATTGATGGTTGGAGGGCCAGGGCATCCAAATGAGGTTCTAACATGCGTAGGCCCCCTATCAAAGTGGGTGAGTAATGGAGGGTCTATGTGCCCGAGTTCACTTACCCTATATGACCCTAGACAAAATGATGCATGTGACTCCAACCTCTCATGTTCTTGATGGACCCTTGGATGATTGACTTGTGAGGGGATGAGGTAGTGGCGTTCTTTGATGAATTGGGATATGGTTTGTGGGTTGAGGGGTTCCCAAAATGAGGGATCAAAAGGGTCAAAGAAGATCAGGTTTTTGATGAAGCGTGGGTGTGACTCGCTCCAAGGGACTGGTTCGGGACCCACGAGGTATGCGGTGGTGGAGATGCCATAGCATTGGTCCCGATCTAACATGGTGGGTGGGGGCAGGGAATAGTGGGTGGTCAGTATGATATGTGGATCATTAGGGTACCCGAGTTCCCATGAGAAGGGGTCATAGGGTTCACAAAGTGTTTGTCCTGGAAAGAAGCACTCCAAGTCTTCTAGGCTCTCAAGAGGTGATGGGTGGTCAGCATGGTGATAGGAGGGGAAAGAAATAGGATGGGGCCATGATTCCCACTCGGTGGGGTCAAAGGGATCACGAAAGGTATGGTCGGTGCTGGTATGTTCTTCCCCAATAGATTCCCACATCACAAGTTCCTCATCATGAGGGTTTTCCCTAAGTGTAGGGGACAATAGGGTATCGGTCTTGAACGGATGTTTAGGCTCTCTTTCTGAGATAAGAAATTCTAGTTTGTGGATCAAGTCAGGTTCCTCTGGTGTCGGGAGGAGTAAGAAGAGGTCACTAGTGTAGCAACCCACAGTGTAGACTGAGGTGATGGACCCGACACATAGGTGAATGAGGTCTAGCGTCTGTGGTTGGTCGGTTCCTAGAGCCAGTATGCTAGTCAGCTCAAGTTGCCATCTTAGGCCCTTGATAAGTTCATCAAAAGTCTCTGCTTCATAGCAGGTTTGGAATGTGGTGTGATAGGAGATGAAGGGCACTATGGGGAGGTGTCGCTCCTAAGGTAGGCAGAGTGGGCTCGGGCTTTCAAAGTTTGGACATTTCTTTAACCAATGGGCTAGAGATTCTTCTAAGGTTATTTCACTTTCTTTGGTCAAGGTGGGGAGAGTCGGGATTCCAGGCCAATCCTTTTCTTGGGTTTGGAGGTGGAGACACCTAACTGCACTTAACTGTAGGTCAACAGGTGGGATGGGGATTTCCTGGCCTGACTCATGACATTGTGACTCGTATTCTTCTTCCCTGTCGGGGGAGGCCTTATGCACTTCAATCACACTCTCATCCCTTGGGGGTGGGGATGCTTTACTCTCCAAGGGCATGGTAGGTTGCTCCTTGGTGGGACATTGACTGGCCATGTGTCCCAACTCGTGGTACCTATAACATTCTATCTTGTTAGCATCACCCGAGGTGGATCCACTCATTTCTATCCCTATGGGGCTCTTTCCTTTCCAAGAAAGGGTGACGCTAGAGATGGTAGTTGCTGGAGTGGAAGAGAGTGGGGCATGGACCCTACTTGGTCTAGGTGAGGAACCCATCATGGGAGGGGCTAAGTTGGCTTGTGGGGCCAAGACTTCTGAGTCGGATGGCTGAGGGGAAGTAAGTCTAGCAATCCTCTCAAGATCTCGGGCTATTTGGTATACACTAGGGGAGGGTCGGGGTGCATAGACTGTTCTAAGCTCGGTCTTCATGTCTTCCCATGTGCGAATGGGATCTTGCCTCCTAACTCTCATTAGACCCTCAGCCCCACTTTGGTATCGGCTTAGCCTTGGGTTAATCGGAAGTTAACCCAGGGCTAACCTTTTTTATGCTTTGATTGGCATTTGAGTTTAATCAGGTTAGATTAAGGACTAACCCTAGGTTATCCATGGGTTTTGAAATCCAACATTGGAGGTGGGTTTACCTCCTCACCAAGGGTAATAAATGCCCCGTCCCCCTAATAAATGCTTCCACTCATTCTCTCTCAATCAGTCTCTCTCCCTCCTCTTTGTTTATAGCAATATTAAACAACGATTAAATGTCCCTCCCTCTATGAACATTAATTTTTTCTATTTATCAAACATTTATATAATACTGTCATGTTTTATCTAATATATATTTACATTGTTAAAACAAAATTTTAGAGATAAAATGCTGTCCCATTTTATCTTCCTAAAATAGTTAAAAATATTTTTACTTTTAAATTTTAATTAGTGAGATTATTAATGTTATTTATCAAACAATTTTTATTTTAGTAGCATATTATATTTATATAATATAATAAAATATGTTAGTAGCATATTATATTTATTTTGTATAATAAAATATTTTAGTAGCATATTATATTTAATTTTATTTTAGTAGCATATTATATTTATATATCTTTTTATGAAAAATTATATAATTATAAAATATATTTATCATATAGAATGTGACGTCCCAGATTTTTTGAATATTTTTTAGATCAGGATCCTTGTGTTTCGGATCGCTTTCGTGGGCTCCGGAGTGCGTTTTATAGTTTACTTGGATTTTTGACTGATTAGCCTGCGGAACCCTATATAGGACGAACCGCTACATTTTCCAGCTCCGGAATGTTATAGACGCGTTGTGTGTTTTCCGAAAATCATGTGGATAATTTTTTTTCATTTTTTTTCATTTTTAGACTTTTTTAAAATTGTAATTAATGTTGTTTTTTACTTTTAAATTTCAATTAGTGATATTATTGATATTACATATCAAAATAAATTTATTTTTATGATATATTCAATTTATAGTTTATATTAAAAATAATTTAAAATTATAATAAAATACTTTTTTAATTAAAATATACACTTAAACTCGTAATTAATGTATGTTATTTATCAAAATTAATGTATGGTAACCTACACCCATAATTAATGTCCTTTTTGACTTTTGAATTTTAATTAGTGAGATTATTGATGTTATTTATCAAAATTAAATTATTTTCATGATATATTCAATTTATATAATATATTAAAAAATTAAGATAAAATAATTTTTTAAGATGAACAGTAACATAAACTCTTATTTAATGTTATTTTTGACTTTTATATTTTAATTAGTAAGATTATTGATGTTATTAGTGAGATTAATTATGTTTTATATCAAAAATATTTTTTCTATGATATATTTAATTTGTAGCATATATTAAAAATAATTTAAAATTAAGAAAAAAGAAAAAAATTAAAGATGAATAGTAACCTAAATTAGTAATTAATGTGTGTGTGTGAGAGAGAGAGAGAGTGACGTGAGAGGGAGGAGAGAGGAGAGAGGTAGAGAGAGAGTGGGAGATATAAAAAATCAAAATGATATATAAATATATTATTTTATTTGTCATCATTACTAGATTAACCTACTACTTATCAAATCACACTAGATTAAAAGTAGGTTATCCCACCTCCTTACTCCCAGATTAACTACTCTCTTATCAAACCAAAAATGAGTTAACTCCGGACTACTTTAGTCGGGTTGAGTTAGTCCACCATTAGCCTAACTCTCAACCAAAGTGAAGCTCAAGGTTTCTCCATTCTGTCTTGCCGAGGGGACCGAGGGTCTCCTTGGTGACGCGCACCTTCCTTTCCTCGGACATGTAGTAGTGGTGGAAGTATCTATCCATGGAGGTCTCCCACTTCCTATATGTGTGAGGGTTGTGGGACCCATCAAAATGGGGTAACTCCGGTCCGATGAAGAGGTAGTCATCGGGTTGATTGGTATGGTACATGGTTTCGGCCGGGGAAGGGGATGACATCGATGCAATTGCCCTAGGACTAGACTTAGTAGAGACAAGTCTAAAACTTGCTCTGATACCAATTGACGTGGAACGACCTACGAATGCAAAGGGACCGACCGAGCGAGCCTCGGACCTAGACTTGCAAGCACACTTACAATTTGGCAGACTCGATGTTGGCGGACCGATAGGGTAGGGTGGGTTCGAGGGTCTAAACCATGCTGGTTGGGGTGATGGCTTAGCCTAATGTGTTTCCCTCCCTAGGATCGGAGCACCCACATCAGCGGGGCAGACTTCACGCCTTGAGGGCACGGGGTTCTCTCCTCACTCAATCCGCGGTGGCCACTCATGATCGGGAAGTCACGGGGCCGGGCACTCTCTTTCTCACCGGTTGAACTTAGAAATGATACTAATTGAACACAAATATCCAGGGAGGGTTCAGCATATACCTGATCGGTGTGAAGACACCAATCCCGAGTCGGAGACGAGGGCGAGCGGGGAAGCGTGGGTTTCCCCGAACGCTGCGTCGATGAAGCTTCAACCTGTATTAATCAATTACACTTACTACACCTCACACAAGAGGGTTGGACTAGGGGTGGGGGATTGAAATTTACATACAAACACTACCTCCCACAGGGAGGGGCTTTAAGCCAGCCAGGCGGGGCGGGGGAACTCGAGGGAGATCTGAATTGCCAAACTGTGCGGTTCTGTCCACCTCAAGAATAGTCGGACAGATAGGTGAAGACGTCGCCGCCACGGATTCCACCAAGATCGGATGCTGATGAGACTAGTGTCAAAACAATATGAGCTTACCCAGGATAACGCCCAAATTATTGGGGAAATTTTTGATGCTACCGGTGGCCGAGTCGAAGTCGGGATCGGAGCTGGTCAGTTCTTACTCTGGAAGTCCCTGAACTGGCCATGCCCCCAAGAGCCGATGATGGCAGGACCGGAACCGTTATGACCGTGGATGGCTCCTCTTCGATCAGAGACCCACGGGGTTACCGGCGAAGGTCGGAGTAGATCACGAGACCTAGAAAGGTAAGGGGGGATCGGATCTGACTCAGGATTGACTGACCTATGCACTCCGAGAAAAAAATTCAGAACTTTATGCTCCGTAGTCCAAATGGAGCCCTACTTCTTGGAGATGGTAGGGGACTTGGAGGAGAAGACTTCAGTTAAACGCACAGTTTGGCGAACTGCTACTGATTGTCTGCTAGGGAGGAACTATGCAGTCTGGCGAAGATGGATTCTCTGGATAGCGTGGACGTCGGATGGAGGCGGGACCACATCGCCTGTGAAGCTGCTTTGATGAGCTTTCCACCAGTATAGGATATGCCACCAGGAGACTCGCGATGACGAAGAGGCAGCCTCTGCAACTCCGGGGTGCTCTGTTGCTGCAAACATGTTCTGGGTATGGTGGTGGATGGAGGTGCTAATGAGGAAAGTGAGAGGGGGACATGGGGGAAAACGGGGCTGGGGTGCTGCTTGGTGGGAGAGGGGGCCATGGGAGGTCAAACCAGGGTTAGGGAGGGGGTGTGGGGGCTGCTGGGGTCAAAGCTAGGGTGGGGGAGAGAGGGCTGCGGTCTGGGTAGAGAGGGAGAGAGGGTGGAGGGCGCAGGTTGGCAAAGAGGGAGGGAGAGGGATTTGACTTTGGTTTAATGGTGGGTGGTTAATGTGGCCTTGGGGAGGGGAAAGGGTGTGTGGGGAGTGTGGAAGGGTGCTTGGTGTAGACACCCCAAAATCGACGCTATGTTGAGTAAATCTCATGTCACCACGTGATGTCCCAAAGTGGACTTCAATATTGGCCTAATATGAAGTTTTTCTAATTCATTTAGAATTTTCCTATCATATTTATAATTAGCGCCTGGAGGAAGGGTGTCATTTAATTAATGGCTCTGTGGGTGTCGTCATTTCAACAATTGGTGACTACGTACGCAGGCGTCATTTCCTGGTGTTTCCTGGTTTTTACGAATCCCAGTCAAAAATAAAATTCAAAGAATTGACGTCAGTTGCTAAGGTGTTTATTAATTAACGACATTCCAGAAGGCGTCATTTTCCATTTTTAAAAATATGGAACGTTTTTTATTTCTAAAATAAATCCAGGAATTAACGACTGTGTTCGTGGTCATCATTTCAAAATAGCGCCCACCCTGGTGTCGTCATTTCAGCCTCCGTCTTCGTTTCGTCTGCTACCTTCCCGTGAAGCATCCTTCTTCATTTTAACACCATGTTTGATTGGGGAAGGGAGATCCTTGCTGGAGGATTGCTACCCTTGTTTTAATCCTATTAGAATGAGGATCCTTGGCTTATAAATACCCATAGGTTCCTACGCGCGCAAGAGGTTAAGAGATTAACAATACGCATACAACAACAGAGAGAGGGCACACTGAGAGTTTACACACAGAGAGAAGAGAGTTTTTCTTTGCTAATAGTTTCTTGCAGATTCTTCCCGGCGGTGGTCTTCTTCCACGGGCGTTCCTTCCTGCTGCGGCTGGAGCTCTCCTTTCCTCTTCCTTTACTGCTGCCAACAACTGCAGCAGGACGCTCTTTTTCCTTTTAGTTTATTTGCTATACATCTCCTACGTGCATCTTCTTCTAGCTATCTTTGCTAGAACGACAGCATATCATATTTACTTTGCACTCATAAGCATAGCATATACCACCCTTTTCACTCCTCTTAGGGGTTTTTTAATAAAACACACGAGGTGTGTTCATGCTTATGTTGCATAGTTCTATTTTCTTAGAGCATTGATACTACACTTTGGCTAATCCATCTTGTTTTACTTGTTTTTGCTTGTCTTGCAAGGGTAATCAACATAAGAACCCCCTTCATCGGCCGGCTGATAGAAAGAGGAAGGAAGAACTCACAATCACACCCGCTTTTCACAAGGTACATGCGATCACTCCTTTTATTTTTTAGGTAACACCTCTGGCGATCACTCTCCTTTAGAACATCACATGCTCCTTTTGTCTTCTTTTTCTTTATTTCCCTCATATCATCATCATGCTTAGCTAGCTTTCTTCTTTCTTTTTTTTTAAATGTCCATGTGACACATTCACAAATTGGCGATCGCGGTGGAACTCTTGATGTTTTTATTTTGATTACCCCTCCATTGGCACCCATGTGTGCCCCTCCCTTTGGCACCCTCGCGTGCCCCTCCTTTGGCACCCACGTGTGCCCCTCCTTGGTGCTCCACATAGCACACTCCCCTTGTGCACCACGTGCACACCTCCCACTGGATTAGCCAATTTTTGAATTATCCATAACATTTTTAAGAAAAGAAATTTGATTTTTGTTAGTTTTTATCCATTTCGGTTCTCTGGAACTGATTAGCGACTTCCCTCAAGCCGCCATTTCAACATTCAGCGACCGCGCACGGAGGAGCTGTTTTCATTTATTTTTTAGCATTTTCATCATTTTTATGATCAACCCCCCCCCCCACAGAGGCGTCATTCTTGCATTCAACGCCTTATACCGAGGCGTTATTTTGTGATTGTTGTTGATTTTATTCACTGTTCACTGGTATTTAACGCCCCTCCAGAGAGGCGTCATTCACTCATTTAACGCCTAACTCCAAGGCGTCATTTATGAGTTACTGTTGTTTCTCTCCACACTTCGATTATTGTTCACTGATATTAACGCCCCTCCACAGAGGCGTTATTTTCATATTCAGCGCCTCATACCAAGGTGATATTTCACTTTGTTGTTCATTGGTTTGCCACTGTTTACAGTGATTAGCAACTGGCACCTAGTCGCTGTTTATTGATACCGCGAATTCTGTCAAGTCGTCATTTCGTTCTGTTCACACATAACCTTGGTTATTGCTGTTACTTTCACCTGTTGGCTTCATTTGCTGATTATTTGATTATCATTGATTGATCTGCCTGCATTAGTGTGCATTTTAAGGACATTTGGTTGAGAGACCTCCTCTCTCTAAACTTCTAGGATTCCACATCCTTTTCTTGGAATTGGAACGACCCTCCGTTGAGCATTCCATCTCTTTGGACTGAAAATTTATTTTCCAAGGCCTCCGTAAGTCCCCGCACCCGTGGATTCTCTCACGGACGCCAGGCCGGTTGTACCATTTGAAGTACCCGGAGTTTAGTTAACCCATACGTTGGTAAGGAGAGAGAAAGAACTTAGTTTGACCCGAAGATTACACCCAAACTTGAAACTAGGACCCACATTGAAGAGAGAGAATTGATCACACATTTAAAAATCCACTCTAATCTCAAGAGAAATTTAAAACTTTGGGTTCATTACAACTTGAGTGAAAATTTGTTTGATTGGGTGATTATCTCGTACTTATACTTGTTGGTTTGCAATATCTCCCTCTCCTTAAAAATGCAACTTCGCTCAGGTAAAATCATTAACATGGCCAACTATGGGTATTCCTATGATGGTTATGAGGAGAGTCAATTCGACCAATCCTATGAGGTTCCCCCTCAAGATTCCACTCATCATGAGGGAAACGATGCTCCCTCTCATGCTTATTATTCCCAAGTTCATGTGGTTGATACCACTTCTCAAGAGGTTGAGCCTTCCTCCCAAGCTCAACCTACCACACAAAACACATCCGGAGATGTTGCCCCATCTTTTAATCTTAATGATTTGATCCATGCTTTGTCTCAACTGGATGACTCCCAACGTCAGGCGGTCCAGGCTACTTTAAAAGGGAAATCTGTCCCATCATCCTCAAATCCTCCTCAGGCCGCGGGTGGCCATTCATCTCTTAATGACCAGGCGATCTCACAAAGAATTCCTTCACGTCCACCAACTCCTATCATGGCTATGCCAGCTCTACCGGCAAGCCACTCAGTGGTTCGGCCCCAATATCCTCCACCTCCCCAAATCTTAAGGAGGCCTATGCCAAATACGCTCCCTTCTAATCCGGTCCCGGTCGAGTCCGACACCAACACCATACTCCTCTAGACGATAGCTAGTATGGAGGAACAGCTTAAGAAGGTCACTGCACCGAAGAGTGCTCCGGAGATTGCTCTCCCCACTTTGCCAGTTTTTCACTTGCCTCCTTCCGAGATGCCAAATTTCTGACGTTACAATGGAACGGGTAACATGTTCATTCATTTGAAAGATTTTATGTACGAGACTTCATTCTGGCAGGACAACAAGATCTCTCTGGTTTATTTATTTAGAAGGTCTCTAGATGGCCCGGCACTTGAAAGGTTCTATTCTTTGGAGCCAGTTGAAGCTAGTGACTTTGATGTTGTTCAGCGGAAGTTCCTTCAAAAGTATAAGGATCGTGTGGGTCCATCTTTGTCAGTTACAGACCTGGTTGTTGAGAAGATAAAGCCTGAGGAGGACTTCATCTTGTTTGCCGACAGATGGAGAGCTATGGCTGAGAAATTGAAAGACACACTTTCAGAAACGGAACAAGTTAAAATGATTATATCAAATTCTACTCCACAGTTTCATCATATTCTGGCCATGAATAGGTTGAGCACTATGAGAGAGCTAGATACATACAGACCCAAATGAAAGATTCGCCCCTCATAGGCATGTTGGAACAAAAACTGAGGTTGGTCAGGAAGAACACTAATGTTAATAATAGTGGTGGCACAACCGAGGGCACCGTGACTAATGAGAAGGTGGGTGTGGTTGGTAACCCCGCACCTTTCCGCCACCCTAACCCAAGACCCCCACAACCTCCACAACAACTTCCCTTCTTTAATCCTGCTCCCCAGGCAAATATTGCCCCTCGACCCTTCCATCCTCCTCCACAAAATCAAGCCGTCCACCCGAACCCACCAATTCCTCAGCAATACCACCAAGTGCCACCACCCACCAACTACGGCCCTCAGCCCAGTATCCTCCATTACCCGAGAGCCTCCCTGATATCTTCAATGCACTCATGGCCGCCAACCTGCTCACCTTGCCAAAGGAAAGAACGGCCTGGCCCGCTAACGTGGACACCTCTCGGTATTGTGTCTTCCACCGTCAGCCTGGTCACAATATAGATCACTGCTTTCATTTCAAGGATTATATCTACGACTTGAATGATCAAGGCGGCATCAATTGGGACGAAATGAGGCAGTTCATTGCCACTTTGAAACCTAGAAGACCTCCTCGGTAGCAACAGGCTCAGTAGCTGCCACAGCAGCAAGTTCAACCTCCACCACAACAGCAGCAAGCTCTCGTACCTCAACCATACATGGAGATTGTCCACAATCCACTGTCGGAGCACCCTCCAAATCAACAAGTAAACACTGTTACTTCTTTCCGTGAAGTGGAAAGAGGACAAGGGTGGCATGAAGGGAACGCCTCTATCGGGGCCATAAATCAAACTCCAACCCAACCACCCATCTCTTACGAGCACCTCTCACTCCAACGCCTTCTCCGCAGCCAACACGTCCCCTCTTACGCACTATTAACCAATTTCCCTCTACCACCAATCCGTTACCGACTAGACCTCTTCTCATCCGCCCTCCACCACCTTCCATACTGCAACAAATTCCCCCTCCAATCATCAACTCTTCACCTTTGCTAGCTAGGCCACTTCTCATTCGCCCCTCACCAACGCTTAATTCCCCCACTGCAACCAATCCTACGCCACCACAACCCGTAAACCCTCCATTTTCGCCCAGACCCCTCCTTATTCGGCCTACACCTCCCTCAGCCGTTCAGGCACCTTCTGCTACTCCTGTTACTACTATTCCCCAGCCAAGGGCTCATCCTTTGGTTACCCCTCCAGCATCCACTAACCCCAACATCCCATCTTCTTCCATCAACCCTCCACCTACCCACAACCCGACAGAGGCGCGATCATCGCAAATCATGGTGCTCCGCAGTGGATGGTGTTAGGGTGCTAGGCCCGGATACAGAGGGGGGTGAATGTATCCCTCTATGAATTATGGCCAAATAAAAACTAGGATGCAAGAGATAAACCACAGAGTAGAACCAATTCCATTCAACTCAAATACAAGCACTTGGCGCGCACCTATTCAAGCATCTAGCGGAAGCTAATCAAACAATCAGATCACTGCACAAGATATTTTTAGGTGGTTTGGTCCACAGACCTACATCCACCCCTCACTCCCAACCGGAGTGAGGCTTCCACTAGCTCAAGCTAGAACGCAGACTCAGTCTGCAAACAGTTGCTGCCACACAGCTTGACCAGGGGAACAGCCTCCCCTCTTCCTCCCAACTGGAGGGACACCCAAGTGACTCCCAGCCACTTGGAAACTAGAGGTCGAAGACCTCTCTTCCTCCAGACCAGGAGGGACCACTGGACTTGCAACCACAAGCCCAGAACCGGAGGACTAGCCTCCCTTCCTCTAACCAGAGGGCAACCTACAAGTGACAACATGTCACTTGCAACCCGGAGATCAGATCTCCCTTCTCCTGAACCAACAGGAGGAATCCGATCCCCAACAGGGCAATCGGAAGAACAAGATAACCAGATGAAAACGGAAAAACAAAAACACGAAATGAAAATAACTTCAGCAAACAGAAAGCTGAAAAACGAAATGCACAATGTGGCTCAACGGAGCTGACTGGCCTAGATCTGATCCACGGTCCAGTGAAGACAGATCTTCAAGCAGCTTCTTCCTTCTTCTCCACGAGCTCTCTCGCTTACTCTCTATCTCTCTTTCTTTCTCTTCTGCTCTCTTCCTCTTTCACTCTCTGCTGCACTTCTTCTTCTTCACTCTTTCTTCTCTCTTCACACGAGCACTATCTCTCTCTCTCTCTTTTTCTTCTTTTTCTCTTTTTCTGGATCAAAGGGCTTTCTGCTCTTCAGGCTTCTGCTTCGATCAACCTTCATCTGAAGACGAAGGCTCCTTTATATACCTGGAGCAGCAGCAGGGCACTGGCGCGTGTGTCTTCCACGTTTCCAGCCCTAGAAATTCAGACCACGTGGCAGCTTCCAGGTTCACGAGCCAGGCACCTCGGATCACGTGCCCTACAATTTCAAGGACATTCGTTCAGTAAAACTCAAGACTGCTGCATTGACTCTATCAGCCCATGGCGTTGACGCATCGATGATCCAGTGATCAAGTCTTTAGCAGATGGGCGTGCTGCGTCGACGCTGCTAGCCCATAGCGTTGACGCAGTGGTGTTCCAGCAGCTAATACTTTAGCTTGTTTGCTTGCTGCGTGGACGCTACCAGGCCGTGGCGTTGACGCAGTGATGTGTTCCAGCAGCTAATACTTTAGCTTGTTTGCTTGCTGCGTGGACGCTACCAGGCCGTGGCGTTGACGCAGTGATGTGTTCCAGCAGCTAATACTTCTACTAGTATACTTGCTGCGTGGATGCTGTGGTCATTCTACGTTAACCCTGTACACACAAAAATCTTATAGTCATATCATAGAACAAGTGGTTATTTAAATCATATAACACTGAGTGTATATATTCTGAAACAGCAAATGGGCAAGTATGTACACTGAGAGAGTGTAGAGACTTGGAAGTCTTCTTGTGAGCTCAGTGTATATACTTCCCAATGACTAGACTTCAGGAGATGAAGACCAAAGTGCAGACATCACGCTAGAACAGACTTGATCAAGAAACTGGCTGTACAGACTTCAACATAGCTGCGATGTACAGGCTTTGACAAAGCAGCATTGTACATACTTGAAAATTCAAGGCCACGACGTATAGACTTTCAATGAGGAAGCATTGTGTAGACTTGAGAAGTCTGAGCCAGTGTACAGACTCTGCCTCAACAATGAAAGGGCAACACGGATGTACAGAGTTGGCCAAACACTTGAAGATAGGCTGTACAGACTTGAAACTTAATGGAAAGGCCAATGTACATACTTCTAAATGCTGATGCGTTGTATAGACATTCAGAGATCAATATAGCAAGTGTGTACAGAGTGAGGGAGTGTATAGACTTAGCAGTCTAGGCCTCTAACAACGAGTGTATAGACTTGCAACTCTTCATGAGATCTCAGTGTATAGACTTCAGACTTGAACATGTGACCAGTGAGCGATGTATACACTTGGCCCTTGAAGGATGTACAGACTTGAAGGGATGAAGCCCACGTTGTATAGACATGACCTAACAGTCCAGTGTATAAACTTGAATAGCTTAAAGCTACAGTGAGAGAGTGTATACACTTGACCAGATCAAGGGCAATTTGAGTGTACAGACCTCATGCCATGAGACGCTGAGAGAGACAGTCCATTGTACAGACTTATGAAGACTGATGCATGAGCAGTAATGCATAGACTTAGGAGCATGGAGGCCAATGTATAGACATCAACTATCAAGACGCTAAGGAAGACGGACAATGTACAGACTTCCTGTAACAGTCTGATGTACAGACTTTATGAAGCTAGACCAGCGGCTGTACAGACTTTGAAGGAGGACAAATGTATGGACTTGGTGACGTGAAAGTGATGTACACACTTATAGCGTTGACGCTAATGTCTTGAGAATGCTCACAGCGTTGACGCTGGATGAGACGTAGGCTGTACAGACTTAGCATGTGAAGACCGATGTGCATACTTGCTGAGTTGACGCTGCAACCCAATGAGTTGACGCTGCAACGTATATTCTTGATGATCAACTGATGATGTATAGACTTCATCAAATGAAGAAACTGAACTGAAGCGTCGACGCATCAGCTCAAGGAGTTGACACACTACTGTATGGACAGATACAAATATGACCAAGGGGTCGACGCATCGGCACACTGAGTTGACGCACTGCAGTGACAACTGTGCAGACAGAGTGAAGCAATGAATGCTGAGCAGCAAGATGATTGAACATTTGATTAACTCACATCAACAACCAATCATCAAAACCATCATCAAAACCACAGGGGCACAACAATCTCCCCCTTTTTGATGATGGCAACACTTTCAATACATTGAGTCATTTTGATGATGTGAGGCATTCTGAAGAGATGATGTGAGGCATTCTGAAGACTCAAATTATTCTCCCCCTTTGACTTCATCAAAAGAAAAGAATTTGAGAAATTAAGGCATGTATAAAAGTTCAGTCAATTTCTCCCTCTTTAGCAAACAATCTCCCCCTTTGGTATAATCAAAATAAACCATGGTAGATGCAGATGCAGCAAGAAATGCAATACTTCCCCCTGAGTATATGAATGCAAGGTCACAAATGATATGAACATGATTCATTACGACAAGGAATGCTCCCCCTGAATAAGTGGAATCTTATGAGATGAATGAGAAGGAGACCACAGGGGCAAACAAGGAGAAGTTCAGGTTAATGAACCAATAACATGAGCAGAAGAATTCAGCCAGATTTTTAAGGAAGCTTCAATCTCAGAAAATTTAGTCAGATTTGCAGAGAGATATCAATCTCATAAATCTAAAACATAAGTTTTCAAAGTCTTCCATTATAAGGCCTTATGAATGAGCTTTATTGAACAGCATGGTTTAAACATGATGTATGTAGAGTTTATCAATAAAATTCTGTATTGATATCTAAAACCATGGTTTAATAAAAATGAACCAAGCCCTCATATTTATCTTGATAAATCTCCCTTTCTCTTACACAATCAAAATTATTGACTTCTTTCAGAATTACATGCATCTGTATTGAAATCAAGCAATTATGAAGTCATATGAATTTATCTAGGGTTGTAGCAATTTGATTTTAGCATCAATATTCAGGTATTTCAATTTGTTCAACAATTTTCTTGCTACAATTTTACGAGCACTCTAGTTCAGTTCACACTTTGTAACTAGAGGATATACCTTGATCAGAGGCCAATATCTCTAAGCACTTAGTGTGACTAACAGTCATGCTTTGTATGAACAGAGTTAGCATTTACACATCATGACATATTGCAAATCATTTCTTGATGAGTGAGTTGTATTTCTCAGTGTGCATGCCATTGCTCTGCCTGAATTTCAATTAATCTTACTCAGAGTTAACTATTGTACCTCATGACACAGTCCTTTGGACATGTGTTTCTCAGTGACCAAGGTCATTGCTCTGACAGAAAATACCCTTTAGACATTTTCAGAAAAATTCATTTACTTCAAAACAATAACAATTTCATGTACTTAACCAAATAAAGTCATGTATTCAATAATGTAGATTTCAGAAGATTTTACAAGACACATCATGAAACAGATGGTTAAGGTTTATTAAACATGCTTCAGATAATTTTAAGAGATTTTAAAGCCAAACTCATTGAATACATTGAACTTAAACCACATGAGTTATTTCAGTCATTCATAAAAAAAAACGTATAATAGAAGATTTCCAGTTCAAAAGTTTTCAGATTTATGATTGAGATAGCCCATTGAAATCTTCATGAAGGACTGATGGAATTCTGAACCCAAATGATACCAATTGATAGGAGAAATACCAATTGTTAAGAGAGAGATTGTGAAGCTCAAAGTTTTCAGAATATGATTAAGGTTTGTTAACAAAATTAGTAAGAGAGGATATGCAATGAGTTCTGACCCATGTATGCATTTGACAACCTATATGCAATGCAATGACTCCCCCTCACAATATGCATTCAAACTCTCGTTTTTGGCATTTTCAATATAGGGAGATGCAATGCACTATATGTATGCAGGGACATGCAAAGTCTTAACATTGAATGCTATGCAAGGAAATGTAACTAACTCCCCCTGAAAACATGCAATGCTTGCACTAAAAATTGAACATATGATACCAAATGATTCATGCACATTCAGACTGCCCTATCAAGCAACATGACCCATGATACTAGGCGGAGTACTTGGTCTAAAAGACCAGCTCTCACATAGTAAGGACCTCCGGACAGATTTCCCTGCCTTTTGATAGCTTACCATTTGATATACCATCGAGGTCATGAATAACAAGGTAAAATCAACAGTCCTATATGCAATTCAGGTTTTCAATAAACTATGCAACAGACAGATTTCAACAACATTCATGTGCAGTTCAGATTTAAACAGATAAAACAGTATGCGCATTGAGAGATGTGAATACTCATAGTGTCCAAAGCATAAATTTCAGTTGTGGAGAGTTCAGAAGCTTCAATTTAGACAATGCAGATGAAGAGTGAATGTGCTATGCAAACAAAAAAAAAAAAATAGCAATTATGCATGGACACATCAACCAAGATATGTAATGAGTTTCAAAACAGGAAATGCAGAGAATTTACCTGAACAGTTCAGAAGGGGTTTTCATTCTTGAGTGCCTTGGATTAATACCCCTTTTTATTCCATTCCAAGGCACACCTGCAAGACAAAGTTATTTTGCATAAATAGGCACCCAAGAAGTCTTCGGTCCTGACATGACAGTATTACTTCTAGCAGGTTTTCTCAGCACATTTTTAACTTGATGATCATTAAATTTCATCAGAGGATGACCATCCATCAAATGTCCAGATTTGCCATAATGATGGCAAGAGGCAGCAGTTTTCAAATCTGATTTATGCACATTCTTGTTAGCAGAATAAAAATTCTGTTTGTCAAAACCAGTTTGGTTTTGATATCCTGCCAGCCAACAGGTTGCAGCCCTGTGACCTGGCTTCCCACAATGATGGCATGAGAAAACAGAATTTAGGTTCTTTTTATGCACATCATTATGAACATGAATTGTATGTGCATTAGCATGGAAATTTCTATTATTTGCATGACCAGACTGTTTTCCATAATCAACACATTCAAAGTTTTTCTTTTTGAAAACTACTTTGTTCTTTCTGAGAGCATTTGTACTAGCAGGGAATTTAAACTTTCCAGAAATGAAAATTTTCCCTTGAGCATGCCAACGGTCTTTGACTGTGTGACCATACTTTCCACATTCAAAGCATGAAATAGAATTTCTTTTAAAAAAGCCTGACCAACATTCAGAGGTCTTGTGACCAATTTTGTTGCAGTTAAAACAGATAATATGCTGGTTCATTGAAACAGATTTGTTTTTATTAACAACATATTGATTTGCAGGGAATTTAGCATGATATGAATAAGAGGTTTTCTTATCCCTAACCAACCAGCAATGAGCAATTGAGTGTCCTAATTTGCCACAATTAGAACATGTGACACTCCTTTTCTGAGGTGAAGGATTTTTATCATGAGATCTCCTAGCATTCTTATCATCCTTCTCCATCAACTTACACTCATGCATCAGATGTCCAACTTTATGACAGTAATGACAGATAATCTTCTTTTTAGATGCATGTGAGTGTGTGTGAGGACTGTGATCAGCATGCACTGATGAACCTTTTTTATTTATTTTCTGATTTACAATCCTTTTTTGATTTTTATCCTGTTTTCCTATTTTCTTAGCCTTGTACTGAGTTGGAGATGAAGTAGAAGGCTTTTCCTGTTCAGAAGATTTAATGAAAACAGTTTTCAGCTTGGGTCCATCAACCTTTTTCAACTTTTCAGTTTGTTTCTGATTCTTCTGAACATTTGGTTGTTTATTTTCTGAGGTGGTGGCTACATCAGATGCTTTGATAAAGGATGTTGTCAGCTTGTTTTCAAAAGCCTTTTTATTGACATTATTGTAGCCTAACCCTTCCCTTTGAGTATTGACCTTAACTCCTAACAACCTGTCCAGATTTTCTTGTCCTTTCACAAATTTTGACAGGGATTTATTCAAATCTTCAATTTCATTTTTCAGATAAACGATGTGTATTTCATAACTGGCAATTTCTTGTTCATTGCAATTTACACATTCACTTAGCACTTTGTTTGCAATTTTGCAATCCTCAACTTCTTGTTCCAGATTTTTCATTTTTTCAGATTCTTCAAAGTAAACAGATTTTCCTTTTTCTAAAGCTAAAAGCCTCTCAGACATAGTGGAGTTCAGCACTTTTAACTTCTCATTTACTTCCTTAAGCTTGTCATTCTGAATTAACTCATTTATTAAAATATGGTCTTCTGAGTTAGTTTCAAGTTTTCTTCCAGCCATAAATTTCTTCAAATCTTTTTCCTTCTCTTCAATATCTTTCTGTAATTCCACATTCACAAATTTTATGGCTTCAATTTTCTCAATCATCAGAGTGTTCTCCTTTTTTAGTTTCTCTAAACTTTCTTCATTTTCTTTGGAGAACTTTCTAAGAGAATTATCTTCAGATTTCAGCTTATTTAGATCAGATTTTAGACATTCACATTCCTTCATCAAGTTTTCGTTCTGATTTTTATACCTATGAATATCAGATAGACAGGTATCATGAAGTTGCTTCGTACTTGAACAATTTTCACATGGAGAGCTAGAACTATCTACCCGAGTACCTTTCTTCAACTTTTTATACTGTTTTCTTAAGCTCTCATGTGACTCTAACAATTCAGCATATGCATTCTCCCAATCATCAAGAGAAAAATTCTCGAAGAGATTTACCTCATCATCATCATCTTCATTTTGGCTGCTGCTTTGATTGCTTCTGTCAGCCATCATGCAGCTAGTTTGATTTCCTTTCCCGGCTCTCTTCATCATTTCCAACATATCCCTTGCAGATCTGCAATCAAGGAAACATGAGTGAAAGGCTTTGTCAGTGGCTGCTTTCATCAGATTTATAGCTGTCTGATTCTCCTCATACATTGATTCGTGACTGTCAGTCCATTTGGACCTTTTCTTTGGTAATTTATGAGGACCATGTGAAATCACTTTCCACAGATCTGGATCAACAGATTTAGTATAAGCACGTAAAGCACCGTGCCACTGGTTGAAATCAAAACCACTGAAGATGGGTGGACAAGACATTGAAGCAGATAGCAGATAAATTCAATGCAACAGGAATATTGATGCACTAAAAGCAAATTAGCATCTAACACCGCAAGATCGAATCTGCAGGTCGCTGGACCTTGTATGCAGACACCCGCTCTGATACCAACTGTTAGGGTGCTAGGCCCGGATACAGAGGGGGGTGAATGTATCCCTCTATGAATTATGGCCAAATAAAAACTAGGATGCAAGAGATAAACCACAGAGTAGAACCAATTCAATTCAACTCAAATACAAGCACTTGGCGCGCACCTATTCAAGCATCTAGCGGAAGCTAATCAAACAATCAGATCACTGCACAAGATATTTTTAGGTGGTTTGATCCACAGACCTACATCCACCCCTCACTCCCAACCGGAGTGAGGCTTCCACTAGCTCAAGCTAGAACGCAGACTCAGTCTGCAAACAGTTGCTGCCACACAGCTTGACCAGGGGAACAGCCTCCCCTCTTCCTCCCAACTGGAGGGACACCCAAGTGACTCCCAGCCACTTGGAAACTAGAGGTCGAAGACCTCTCTTCCTCCAGACCAGGAGGGACCACTGGACTTGCAACCACAAGCCCAGAACCGGAGGACTAGCCTCCCTTCCTCTAACCAGAGGGCAACCTACAAGTGACAACCTGTCACTTGCAACCCGGAGATCAGATCTCCCTTCTCCTGAACCAACAGGAGGAACCCGATCCCCAACAGGGCAATCGGAAGAACAAGATAACCAGATGAAAACGGAAAAACAAAAACACGAAATGAAAATAACTTCAGCAAACAGAAAGCTGAAAAATGAAATGCACAATGTGGCTCAATGGAGCTGACTGGCCTGGATCTGATCCACGGTCCAGTGAAGACAGATCTTCAAGCAGCTTCTTCCTTCTTCTCCACGAGCTCTCTCGCTCACTCTCTATCTCTCTTTCTTTCTCTTCTGCTCTCTTCCTCTTTCACTCTCTGCTGCACTTCTTCTTCTTCACTCTTTCTTCTCTCTTCACACGAGCACTATCTCTCTCTCTCTCTCTCTCTCTTTTTCTTCTTTTTCTCTTTTTCTGGATCGAAGGGCTTTCTGCTCTTCAGGCTTCTGCTTCGATCAACCTTCATCTGAAGACGAAGGCTCCTTTATATACCTGGAGCAGCAGCAGGGCACTGGCGCGTGTGGCTTCCACGTTTCCAGCCCTAGAAATTCGGACAACGTGGCAGCTTCCTGGTTCACGAGCCAGGCACCTCGGATCACGTGCCCTACAATTTCAAGGACATTCGTTCAGTAAAACTCAAGACTACTGCGTTGACTCTATCAGCCCATGGCGTTGACGCATCGATGATCCAGTGATCAAGTCTTTAGCAGATGGGCGTGCTGCGTTGACGCTGCTAGCCCATAGCGTTGACGCAGTGGTGTTCCAGCAGCTAATACTTTAGCTTGTTTGCTTGCTGCGTGGACGCTACCAGGCCGTGGCGTTGACGCAGTGATGTGTTCCAGCAGCTAATACTTTAGCTTGTTTGCTTACTGCGTGGATGCTACCAGGCCGTGGCGTTGACGCAGTGATGTGTTCCAGCAGCTAATACTTCTACTAGTATACTTGCTGCGTGGACACTGTGGTCATTCTGCGTTAACCCTGTACACACAAAAATCTTATAGTCATATCATAGAACAAGTGGTTATTTAAATCATATAACACTGAGTGTATATATTCTGAAACAGCAAATGGGCAAGTATGTACACTGAGAGAGTGTAGAGACTTGGAAGTCTTCTTGTGAGCTCAGTGTATATACTTCCCAATGACTAGACTTCAGGAGATGAAGACCAAAGTGCAGACATCACGCTAGAACAGACTTGATCAAGAAACTGGCTGTACAGACTTCAACATAGCTGCGATGTATAGGCTTTGACAAAGCAGCATTGTACATACTTGAAAGTTCAAGGCCACGACGTATAGACTTTCAATGAGGAAGCATTGTGTAGACTTGAGAAGTCTGAGCCAGTGTACAGACTCTGCCTCAACAATGAAAGGGCAACATGGATGTACAGAGTTGGCCAAACACTTGAAGATAGGCTGTACAGACTTGAAACTTAATGGAAAGGCCAATGTACAGACTTCTAAATGCTGATGCGTTGTATAGACATTCAGAGATCAATATAGCAAGTGTGTACAGAGTGAGGGAGTGTATAGACTTAGCAGTCTAGGCCTCTAACAACGAGTGTATAGACTTGCAACTCTTCATGAGATCTCAGTGTATAGACTTTAGACTTGAACATGTGACCAGTGAGCGATGTATACACTTGGCCCTTGAAGGATGTACAGACTTGAAGGGACGAAGCCCACGTTGTATAGACATGACCTAACAGTCCAGTGTATAAACTTGAATAGCTGAAAGCTACAGTGAGAGAGTGTATACACTTGACCAGATCAAGGGCAATTTGAGTGTACAGACCTCATGCCATGAGACGCTGAGAGAGACAGTCCATTGTACAGACTTATGAAAACTGATGCATGAGCAGTAATGCATAGACTTAGGAGCATGGAGGCCAATGTATAGACATCAACTATCAAGACGCTAAGGAAGACGGACAATGTACAGACTTCCTGTAACAGTCTGATGTACAGACTTTATGAAGCTAGACCAGCGACTGTACAGACTTTGAAGGAGGACAAATGTATGGACTTGGTGACGTGAAAGTGATGTATACACTTATAGCATTGACGCTAATGTCTTGAGAATGCTCACAACGTTGACGCTGGATGAGACGTAGGCTGTACAGACTTAGCATGTGAAGACCGATGTGCATACTTGCTGAGTTGACGCTGCAACCCAATGAGTTGACGCTGCAACGTATATTCTTGATGATCAACTGATGATGTATAGACTTCATCAAATGAAGAAACTGAACTGAAGCGTCGACGCATCAGCTCAAGGAGTTGACGCACTACTGTATGGAGAGATACAAATATGACCAAGGGGTCGACGCATCGGCACACTGAGTTGACGCACTGCAGTGACAACTGTGCAGACAGAGTGAAGCAATGAATGCTGAGCAGCAAGATGACTGAACATTTGATTAACTCACATCAACAACCAATCATCAAAACCATCATCAAAACCACAGGGGCACAATAGACAGATGTTCCATCGTGTGTTTCCACAAAGGGAACTAGAGCCCACGCAGGGGCAAGAAGAGCAAGAGCCAGAACAGGAATCCATACCGGGCACACAATATGATTTGCTAGAGCACTTAGACAAGACCCCGGCAAAGATTTCCATTCTAGAGCTGATAAAGAGATCCATCGTTCACCAACAAGCTTTGAAGGAATATTTACAAAAGGTGATGGTTAATGAGGATATCCCAACTGAACAAATTACAACAGTTTTAACACCGGCGTGTGATCAGCCAGCTATTACTTTCCATGAGCATGAGTTATATCCCCAGCCGGCCAGAAAATATGCACTGTACATTACCGTCAACATTAACAAGGTGGCAGTTAAGCAATGTTTAGTCGACACTGGAGCATCCATTAATGTGTTGCCGCCAAGGACTTTGAAGATGTGTGGCATTCCGGACAGTCAGATTCGCCCATCTACTATTACTATGGCAGCCTATGATAATACTAAGAAACCTCCCCTGGGGATGATTACTTTGAAAGTTGGTTTGGGTCCAATCTCAATCACAGCGGATTTCCACATCCTGGATATGGACCCAACCTTCAATGGCATTCTAGGTCACCCTTATATCCAAGAACTTGATGATGTGCCCTCTACCAACCACCAATGCATAAAGTTCCCACACAAAGGGCGCATCATCAAAGTCACCAGCATGCCTATTCTGCCATCAGAAGATATACACTCAGCAACATCGGTACCTTCCATATGGCCTTCCAATAGGCCTTTGCTCTTAGTGTTAGATGTTGCGGACCCGCGGCAGGGTTTGTTAAGGTCTCTAGTCCCAACTCCTGCAGCAGCTTTAATGTCACCTCTACCTTCCAAGGGGAAGAAGAAGAAGAATATGATGAATACCCCAGGGTGGAGTATTTTAATGAAAATAGGGTACAGAACCGGCAAAGGCCTAGGTGCTAACCTCCAGGGCAGAGTCAAGCCCGTTAAGCATCAGAAGCTGATTCCCCGAGGCGGCCTAGGCTACAAAGGGCCGAGCAAAGATAATGAAGAGTCATGGGCTGTTATGACCTCCACTCTCAAGACAGATCGGAAACCTCTCACATGGACTCTACAGACACATTTTGTAAAAGGGGGTACTCAATATGATGAGCAGACCACATTGGTTACTTCCATGTTAGATCATCAAGATGTACATGCGCGACAGTTTGCTCGCCATATAGCACCGTTGGGCACATATAAAGCCCTCGAGTCCTTAAGGCCCAACAAAAGAAGAAAGATGGATGACCCGGAATGTGACTGGTATAGATGGTTTGACATGAATGACATTGCCATTGCTTTAAGCCGTCTATTCATGTCGACTGATCTGGATTGGCCCCCGCTTATTCATGAGTTGATAGAAAAGCCGGCAGCAATTACAGATAAGAAGCAGCTTCTGAGTAACTATACAGATACTGGAGAGCCAGATGTGCCGTTCGAGGAAGGTTTCACTGTGGACAGGCTGTGGGCCTACCTTTTCTCTCTCAAATCCGTACATCCATCACTTATTACTATCTGGTGCTCCAAATTGTTTGTCTCTGATATTCCTAGACCACCCGCGGTCTTGATAACTCTTTCTCCAGATTTACTCCAAACTCTCCCAATTCCTTCTTTGCTCCTCGAGCAATTCTCCCAGCTCTCCATTACACCCCCGCGCGGGCAGTCTCTCATTCAATCCTTTTCTAATCTGTCAACCTCAACACCACCTCCTTCCCCTTCCTCTCATTATTTTATTCTTGAAAATGAAAAAAAATACCAAAATTCAAACTTTCCAATCTTCCATCTTTGTTGAAGAGACCTCTTATCTTGCTCAAGAGTATGCCCCGATCCAAGGGCCGCTCTTTCAAGGTTCGTTAGTGGACCTTCTTTTCTCCTCTAATGAGGAGGCTCCTCCTATACTTTCTCATGTATCCATTGCGTCTTCCTCTTCTCCTCCTCCTCCTCTAGGTCAGGGTAGTTCGTCTAGCTTGTCATCTTGTTCTTCTCCCTCCTCCTCTTCTAATAAGAGTCTTGGGGTAGATACTCATAAGAAAGCCAAGGGTAGACAGATTCCCCGTAGGTTCTTGTTAGACCTAGCTAGAAGATGCCGGGCATGTTTAGCTCTTCCCGAGTTTTTAGAGGATCCGATCCTCCTGCTGGATTTAGAATGTGATGATGTGTGCTCTATAGATGAAGGGTTTGGTGTTTATGAGATCATGAATGATGAAGACCCTATTGAAGAGGGGGAAGAAGATTACGAAGAATATGAGGACGAGGCTGATGCTTTTGCTAGTGGCATGAGGAGATTCGATGAACCATCAGCCTCAGTAGAGGAACCCACCAAAGAGATCAATCTGGGCACCCAGGAAAACACTAGGATTGTCCTCATCAGTAAAAATTTGTCGCCTTCCGAAGAAGCGGTGCTCATTCAAGTTCTTCAAGATTATAAGGACACGTTTGCATGGAGTTATGAGGATATGTCAGGTCTGGACCCTGCGCTTGTCGAACATCGTCTCACCCTTAAGCCAGGATCCGTCCCGGTCAAACAGCGGTTAAGACGTTTCCAACCTCACATGGCATTAAAGATGAAAGAAGAGGTCGACAAGCTTCATAAGGCCAGATTTATTAGAGTCATCCTTTACCCCAATTGGGTGGCTAACATTGTCCCAGTTATGAAGAAGGATGGAAGAGTCAGAATTTACATAGACTTCCGGGACCTTAATCGCACGTGTCCCAATGATGATTTCCCCCTCCCTCACACAGATGTGCTGATCGACAATACGACAGGGTACGAGACCCTTTCTTTTATGGATGGCTTCTCTGGTTACAATCAGATCTGCTTGGCTGAGAAGGATCAAGATAAAACCTCATTCACTACACCTTGGGGAACTTATTGTTATGTGGTCATGCCGTTTGGGCTCAAGAATGTCGGAGCCACTTACCAAAGGGCCATGATGGCTATTTTTCATGACATGATCCACATCTTTATAGAGGTGTACGTAGATGATCTGGTAGTGAAATCAAGAACAAGGATTGAGCATCCCGGGGTTCTGGCCAAGATCTTGCAAAGAGCACGGGAATATTAGTTGAAGATGAACCCCAAGAAGTGCGTGTTTGGTGTTTCATCAGGAAAATTGCTTAGATTCATAGTCAGTAAAAGGGGTATTGAGATTGATCCCAACAAGGCAAGGACAATAAGGGATATGCCTCCTCCCAGGAATTTGAAGGAAGTTCGAGGATTGATCGGGAGGTTACAGTTCATTCCTCGGTTTGTCTCCCAGCATTCATAGAGGTGTAGGTCGTTTTACGAGCTTACTAAACCGTGAGTCAAATTTAATTGGGATGACAAGTGTCAGGCAGCCTTTGATGGACTAAAGGATTATTTAGCCAATCCCTCTGTCCTGAGGTCGCCAATTCCAGGTAACCCACTTGTTCTTTATATTTCTGTCCTAGATGACTCTGTAGGTGCTGTCCTTGCGCAAGTTGATGAAGAAGGAAATGAGAGGGCAGCCTACCCCTGTGAGCAGAGATACTCAGCCATGGAGAAGAATTGTGCTGCTTTAGTCTGGATAGTGCAGAAGTTGAAGCATTATTTCTTAGCTCACGAGGTTCATCTTATTGCTCGCATGAATCCAATCAAGTTCCTCCTTGAAAAATATGTTCTCACTAACCGATTAGCACGATGGCAAAGCTTTCTTTTTCAGTTTGATATCATCTACATTCAGCAAAAAGTAATTAAAGGCTATGCCATAGCAGAACATCTTGCTCATCACCCTCTCCCTAGATTCGACCATGTTCGCTCGGAGTTTCCAAATGAGGAACTAATGTCCGTCAATCAGTCCGATTCGATGTAGACGTTGCATTTTGATGGAGCTCGAAATTCACAAGGAAAGGGGATCGGCGTTGTTCTCCTATCACCTGAGGGTATCACTATTCCGCTTGCCTCTCAGCTCGCATTCCCAGTCACAAATAACATAGCTAAATATTAGGCTCTTCTGGCCGGACTGTAGGCCGCTCATCAATTCGGTGTTACCCAATTGCGGATTATAGGTGATAGTCAGCTTATTCTCTGCCAAGTGCTCACCAAATGTCGCACGCTCAATCCTAAACTTAAACCATATCAGGAACTGGCTTCTGCTTATGCCAAGCTTTTCACCAAACTAATCTTCGTCCATGTTCCTCGAGATCAGAACATTCTAGCTGATGCTCTTACTTCCCTTGCTTCATCTTTGGTTTTCCTCCCCGAAAGGGACTTCCATTCAATCATTGTTCACAAGCGTCTCACTCCTGCTATTAAAGATCCAGCATTCCTTAGTATTAAGGAGGAGGTGCTCAAGAAGGTTAAGGAAGGTGGAATCATTGAGAACAAGGAGATCATGTTATTAGATCTAGAGGAAGAATTGGATGATGAAGAGAAGCCATGGTATTATGAGATTGCTAGGTACTTCCAAGATCAATCTTATCTTGAAGGGGCCACGGCCGAAGAGAAGAAAGCTATCCGAAGAGTTGCTCAGAGATACACCCTGGTTGGAGGTATGCTCTATAGAAGAGGTCTCACCGGAGTTTTACTTAGATGCCTCGAAGATGTTGAATCTTGGAAGGTCATGGAAGAGGCACATTCAAGAGTGTGTGGGGGTCATGTTAATAGCCAGATGCTAGCTAAGAAAGTCCTTAGATTAGGCTTCTATTGGCCCACTCTAGAAGAAGATTGATCTATCTATGTTCGAAGGTGTGTCAAGTGCCAATTACACGCCGATAAAATTTACTCTCCTGCTTCTTCACTCCATCCTATGTCTTCCCCATGGCCTTTTTCCATGTGGGCTTTCGATATCATTGGACCTCTTAGTGATTCAAACCTCCACACAAAATCAAAATCATTTATACTCACGGCCACGGAGTACTTCACCAAGTGAGCAGAAGCGGAAGCGTACGCGGAGATCAAAGCGTCAACCGTCTGCAAGTTCATAATGAAGAATATCATTGCAAGGTTCAACATCCCGAGTACCATCGTCACCGACAATGGACTACAATTCATCTCTCAGGAGCTTCAGGACCTCTGCAATAGATATAACATTGCATTGCATCATTCATCTCCTTATTATCCATGGGGCAATGGACAAGCAGAGGCAATAAACAAAACTCTAATCAAAATCATCAAGAAAACGTGTGAGGCTAATAAATTCGTGGATTGGGCAGAAAAGCTGGTGGAAGCTCTTTGGGCCTACCGCACTTCCATTCGTACTCCCACTGGGCAAACCCCTTTCGCCCTCACTTATGGAATGGAGGCGGTAGTCCCTTATGAGATTCTTATCCCCTCTCTTAGGGTACAATTGGACAAGGAGTTCTCTATTGATGAACGTCGTGAATATCTCCTTGCTCGGTTGGAGCTCTTGGATGAGAGGCGTTTGGCCGCCGCTGAGCATGCGCGCGTTTATCAAAATAGGCTTTCACGTTTTTATCAAAAAAAAGTAATTGAGAGAAAATTTAAAGTTGGAGAGATGGTAATCAAAAGAATCTTTGTAAAACCAGGTGGACCTCGTTCAAAGCTCCAACCAAAGTGGGAAGGGCCATATGTAATCAAAGAAGTTTATCATGGCAACGCTTATAACCTGGTTAATGTCGAAGGGGAAGAACTGGCTCAACCTTGGAATGGTCTATATCTGAAAAAGTATTACCCTTAAGTCTTGAAGAAAAAGAAGAAAAAAGAAAGAAAAAAAAGGGGAAAAAGGGAAAAAAGAAAAAAAAGAGAGAAAGAAAATGAAAATTGTAGGTTGGCATGGTGCATAGGTCGCGAGACACGAAAAATCAAAATCCCTAATTCATTCTTCAGTCTTGATGATTTAACTTAAGAGTCAATACCTGCACACACTACATGTTTTGCTCTTGAACTCAAGCGGCTCAAATTTTGAGGAAAGTCAGAACCAAACTAAGAGTGTAAAAACTTCACCTATTCTTTTCTCTTCGGTTCACGAGAGGGAGTATGAGTCACGGAATGCTAACCAAACCTACCCGCCGCCCTAGTAGGTGGAAGTCAGGGCCCAAAAGGGAACAAAATGCTATAAAGCCCAAGTACAATTAGGTCTTTATTTTGTTTAAAGGAAAAGAAAAGAAAAGAAAGTCACCAAAAAAGCATGTCAAGAGGGCAAAGTCCCCGCAGGGACAACCCTGGTCGTAAGCATGCAAGAATAAGGGCAAAGAGCAACAAAAATTTCTCTAAGCCAAAGACCGAACCCCAATAGACATTAGGGTAGGGGAGGGAAGCTTCCCAATGCTCTGAAACCTCTCGTAAGCTTCCTTAATTTATTCTTCATTTCCCCCTTTATGGTATGTTTTAAGCTCAAAGAATGGCGAAGACTGCCTGAGAAGGATGGGCCGCAAGAGGATATGAGAAAAGCACAAGTTATTAGCACATTGACCCTTCGTTAAATCATTTAAGAATGACTAATGAATTTAAGATGGTGATTGTGTAAGGTTTTAAGATCTTTTGTACCATGCTAGGCCTCATAAAAAAATGGTTTTTTCAATTAATGCCTCCATACAAGGGGCGTCATTTCAATAATTAGCGTCCGTCCACAGATCATCATTTTCATAATAAATAATAAAAAAACAAAAAAATGTTTTTTTAATTTACGCCTTCATACAGGGGCGTCATTTATTATTTAAGCGTCTTGTTGGATGTCGTCATTTAAAATAAAAATGAAAATGAAAAAATGTTTTTTTTAATTAACGCCCGCGTATTAGGGCGTCAATTCCTCAATTGACGTCTTGGGTAGGGTCATCATTTTAAAGAAAAGAGATGAAAAAAGAAAAAAAATAAGAAGAGAAATTTTATGAAGAAGTCCACTGCTCTTTCTTTTGCCATATCATATGCTTGGTTGCATTCTTGTGTGGGCATCTTTTATTTTAAATTTACATTGCTTGTTTGCATGTTGTATTCCTCCAATATATTTGATTATTTGCCTTAATTAATTAAAAGGCTTGGCCCCTTGACCCGTCATCAAGGTCAAAATAATGACAACCCCTTGCTTATTGAGCAAGGGGCCAAGCCAAACAGATGAATTAATCTATTTGTTTAAGTGTGAACCACAGGCACAGGGCAAGGGAGAAAAGAAAGGAAGGAAAAAGCAACACAAGTACACAAGTGCTCAAGCCGACAAACTCAGGTAACAAAAGAATCTCTCATATATATCTATAAATAGATGAGTACAAGATATGTAGGTGGAGGAGTACAAGTCTCTCTCTAGCTCTCGCCTCCACCCTCCTCTCTCCAACTCTCTACCTCACCGTCGTCCTGGCGACGGGCCTGTGGAGGGGGCATGGACCCCGGGGAAGCCGCTGGAGCTCGAGCCTGCTCCTTTGTCTCATTCCTCTCACGCGTCAAGGAACTGGCTAAGTAAGTCATGCTGGCGAACGCTCTGGAGTGTCCTGAAGCCCGCGCTCGCTCTCTACCCCTCTAAAGGCGCTCCTCTGTCACTCGGAGCCGCTCCTATACGACGCCCAGCTGCCTCCTCAGGTCCACAAGCTCGCGCTCATGTGCTGCCCGCTCTTCCCTCTCTCGGGTGTGCTCCCTCCACTCCATCTCTAAGAGGAGCCTCATCTCTATCACCTCGCGCGGCAACTCTCCATGTTGCCTCTGCGCCTGCTCCAGCTCGGCAACCCGCTGATCACGATGGCAACCTCGGTGTACGCCAGCGCTATCTGCCTCCTCACTTCTGCTAGCTCTGTGACCTGCATGCATCATATCATATTAACATCATTAAATTTGTGAAAGTAAAAAAAATGCACATGGATATTATTTTTACGAACTAACCCGTGCAGCCAGGTCACGCTGTCCTGCCTCGAAGCAGGTAATCGCGGCTCGAAGCTCCTCAGTCTGTAGAAACACAAGTTTTTATGAACGCACATAATGATATAATCAAATGCATTTATGAGTTTGGTTTTTGAGCTTACCCGTGCTGCAAGGGCGCGCTCCGATCCCCCTGCGCGAGCAACCGCTCCCGCGAGCTGCTCCTCTAGTGCAGTCGTCTCTATACTCGGCCCCCTCGAGCTGGAAGCCCCTCCTGCACCTCCTGCTACCGCTCCCTACTGGGCACGCTGCATTCATTAAGATTGTCAGTGGCCCATCATCAATAATTCAGGAATCATTTTGCATATCGTTAATTGCACTCACCAGGGTCTCCAAGTCTGCCCGCGTGGCTGCAAGCTGGGCCTCCAAGCTATGGAGATGGACCTGCATGTCCATCACCACCACATCACATGCATCCTGCATTCATTATGTATTAGTTGCATGATAGACATATACCATTTACAAAAATACAAAAAAATGCATTCACACATACCCCTCTGACCCTCATCTGGGGTCGGTCGGCGTAGACCTCCCAGTAGCGTCTGAGGTACTCTGAACTGTCCGCCGCCTGTGAGGTAACCCGAGTCCCGCCTCGCTACCAGTCAGCGTACTGGTCCAGGAACCGGATCCTCTAGTCGATCGCCTTCGTGCGCCCTCAAGTCTTCTTCCCGATCCCGCGAGGCTCTCCAACCTCGACCCACTCCTGGTGTAGGTCGAGGGTCCTCATCGCCAATCTAAGTCGTAGCGGCTCGATCTTGTTTAGGCAGTGGAGCCACAGCTCATGTCCAAAACGAGGTCGGCCCGCTACGACCCAAGGCTGACCCTCCTCGGTCATACCCTGGTAGGGCCTCTAGACCACCTGCATTCACATCATGTCATCATATATCATTCATATGCATATCATTTCATCATATTTCATAAGAAAATTGCATCATATTTAACATACGTACCAGTGAGGTGGGGAAGTCACGGAACTCCCGCCGGAGAACACGCAACTCATAGGAGTGTGGCGCTCCAGTCACAAGTGGCAACCAACGTCGTGCTAGTTGGAACGCCCCCTCATCTCTGGGTCGGGGGTCGGCGTGGTCCATCGGCATGTATAGGTGGCTCCACACCTGCATCCATCAATTGCATTAGTAAACATTCATATGCATTATCATAATCATAAGCATTTATAAATAAATAAAAAGGACATGCACACCTGAAGAAAAGGTGAAAAGCCACTGACAGTAGTCTCTCGACTTGTCCCCGTAGACAGATCGGCCATCAGGTGCGCCAGCAGGGTGGCTCCCCATGCGTACCTGCCAACTCCCTCTAAGTCCTCGAGGATGCCCAAAAATCTACAATTGATGATATCTCCCTTCGTGCTCAGCAACAACCTCCTGAGCATCAAGAATAGAAACCTCCTCAGATCTCGGTCCACTCGCTCCCTCTAAGCTGGGTCCTGGCAATAGGTTGCCCGGGCTCTCCCGATCAATCTCTGCGAGAACTGCTCCAAGGACTCCCTCGGTCTCTGCCTAGAGTCCCCTAATCCCATAGCTATGGTCAGATCTGTGCGGTAGATGGTCCTACACTCTCTAGGGGTCTCTGCTATCGTCTCTAGCCCTAACAGTCTCCTGGCTAACTCACCATAATCAGGAAGGGTCACTCCACTGACAAACTCCCCATCTACTCTCAACCCGATGATCCGGGCGATGTCCTCCAAGCTCGGTACCATGTGTCCCCATGGCATCAGAAATGCCCGACTAGTCCTATCCCATCTCTCCCTAAGAACCTGAATCAAGGGTAGGTCGGGGCGGACGGGTTCAATACTAAGGAAAGGTCCAAACCCCATGGCATCTATCATATCCTTCTGAAAATCTGGTAATCCATAGTAAGCTGCCCGGACTTGGACCCATGAAATCTGAGTCCGCATCAATCCCTGCCAAACGAGAAGAACATAAATACATTCATATTTGCTAATGGAAATTTATTTGCTGTTAATTTATGTTCACTGTCTGAATTGACGACCACTCTGTGGTCGTCAATTGATGAATTGACGCCCTGATGGGGGGCACTATTTCTGAAGGGGTTTGATTTTCCTAAGTTTCTCAGTGATAAAAATAAAAATTGACGACCACCATGTGGCCGTCAGTTTATGAATTGACGCCCCTGTGGGGGGCGCTATTTCATGAGGTGTTTTTGAACCGGCAGTAAATAAAATAAACTAATGGATATATTAAAAATAGAAAATGGTGGGAAAATAACAGCAAATGATAAATAAATATCATGGTTTTTAAATGACAACATGGCTCGGGGCGTGTTTCATGAATTATCTATTTTCAGAAGAAAAAAATAACAAAAATAAATTGATGACCTGTGGCAGGTCGTCGTTTGAATTGACGACACCCCCAGGGGCGTCATTTCGCTGGTTTACTGGTTCATCATTTTCCCTCTACCGAGGGATATGGAAATTTAACAAAATGAAAATAAATAGATAAGGGCTAGGGTAGAGGATCTACCTTGCTTCGCTGAGGCGCCATTAGTCCTCCTCGCAGTGGTTGACGGGGACGGGGAGGTGCTGCCGCTGTCGGTGCTTCCTCTTCTTCTTCTTCCTCATCATCGTCATCTTCATCGCCCTCTTCTTCCTCTTCACCATCTTCTTCTTCATCCTCCTCGTCGTCTTCTTCTTCTCCTTCTCCCCCTCCTTCTTCTTCTACTATTTCTTCTTCTTCTCCACCGTGCTCCGCCGGTGGAGCTCCTCCGGCCGCCGCGGGAGGAACTTCCTCCCCAGCAGGTTCATCATCACCGAGGTCGACAACGTCAGGGGCCATGACCCTCTGACGTTTGCTAGGGCCAACCATAAGAGTGAGATGGGAATGGAAGAGAGAGATGAGATGGGAATGGTGGAAGAGATTGAAGAAGGAGGGCTGCGAGTTAGGGTTCGTAGCAAAGAAAGAATAGAAGAAAGAAGATGAGTAATGGAAGGAAGGAGAAGAAAATAGGAAAGTAGGGCGGTTACATTCGAAAAGAGGAGCGTCATCCTTTGGATGATTGACGGCAGTATGTAGGGCGCTATTTCAGGATCTGACGACATCATGAGCGTCGTCATTTTAATATTGCATGGGAAATTGAACTGTCATCAGAGCATTAATGTGGGAATTTGATTGATTTGATGGAAGCAATCATTATTGTTTATGATTGACGACACCGCGCAGAGGCATCATTTGCATAAGGCACGACTTCCATCAGGGTGCCATTTGATGAAATTAAGGGAATTTCCGAAAAGGATTTAAAGGAAGTAACGCCCATTTGGGGTGCGTCATTTAATCAACGCCTGCTTGCAAAGGCGTCAATCATAGTTTTTCATTATTTTCCAAAAAATTGATTAAATTGATTGACGACGTGGTTGAAGGCGTTGTTTGATGAATTGACGGCTTGATGCCTGTCGCGGCTCAGAACCAAAAGGCAGAAGCTGATTGGAATTGGAAGAATTGATCATTCTAAATGCTTTTTTTGGCTCAATTAAGGAAAAATCCTTTATTTCATGAAAAGAAAGCATAATTACATCAATGAGCCACTTTGGGTCTCAATCCCCTAAGAGCTATTACATAAGTTTTCCATTGCTCTTTGTCTTCTTCAATCCTCTCTATGGGTTGATGTAGCTTGCTGATCTTCCATAGAGCTTGGACGGTCTTGATCTCTTCCTCATCTTCATTGGAGCCGAGGTCCCTCCTCTTGATGGATGGAAGATGAGATGTCTCATCGAAGTGATGACGTGGGAGGCCGATTTGTGGTAGACATCGGTGAGCGTTATAGAGGATGAGTTCGGTGGCGCCCACTAGCCGAGGTTCCACTCCTGATGAGAGTCGTGTGTAGATGTTTTGTGTCTTGAGGAACCCCGGAGCACATGTGAAGAGGTTCTTAGGCATCACCCTTAGGTGTTCTCTCCATTCCACTCTCTTCTTCACTTTTGGAACCCGGTTCACCACTCTCTCACATAATCCTAGTGAGCCCGTCATGTAGTGGAGTGGGCTTTTAGAGAAAATCCTAGATGCTTGTTGGGCTTCCTCACAAGAATCAAATTTTAGGTGGAGATCTACCCAACTGGAAAGTAAAAGCATCGATCCATATAAGGGTCTCCCCATAGCCGCCGAGGTGAGCCCACTATAGAGATAGGCTAGCACCGCCGGTCCTATTCTCTCTCCCTCCCAAATGCTAGCGATAGCACTCAATTGAGCTTCTTCTAGAAAATCTTCTAAATAAGGGAATAATAGAGCTCCCGCCAAGCATATCACAAAAGCTTTTGTTACCTTCTCTAGTTCATCCTCCTTGGCTTGATCCATTCTCTTGTAGACCCACGCCGCAAGCTTCATGAGGTTGATTCCTTTTGTGGCTTTGATTTGGTTCACCATATTGGAGTTTGGGATTAAGCTTGATAACATCTCATGAGCACCTATGCTTCTTAGCATGTAGGCCATCTTCTCCTCATCTCCTTGCTTCATCTTCTTCAAGCCTAAGAGCATCTCCACTTCTTCCAATAAGATGGTAGCTTCAAAGGTAGAGAATAGAAAGGTGTTAGTGGTAGGATGCCATATCTCTATGAGGGCTCCTATGGCAGCCCCATCTAGGTGTACATCATCATAGTGCTTTGCATGGGTTATTAGACCTAGGAGGTGCCATCTAGAAAGGTAAGTTCTCATGTCTAAGGAGAGCTTGGAGAGTAGAAGGGGAAGCCATTTATTTTTGGTGTATCTTCTTGCCCCCGGTATGTTTGGGTAGTCCTGAAGAAAATAAAAGAAAAGAAGAGAGGAAGAGAGTATGATCAGAATTTTAGAGAAGAAAGGGGAAGTATAGAATCTCAATTCAAATCTTCGTACTTACTTGATTCATGGCGATCCTCCCATTAATATGACCTATAATTTCAGAAATTCTGGGAAATGCCACTTTAGACTTCTTTGAAGGCCTTTGCATCATCATCCTATCCATCTTCTCCTCTTTTGTTGAAGAACAAAACTTTTGTTCTGTTGTTGTTCTCTGTTTTGTTGCGGTTCTCGGTTGAAGCCGGCTAGCAGATAGCTCTCGGTTGGATGTATTAGCAGCAGAGGAAGGCTGCCCCTTTTATAATAGTTTGAAGCCTTGGTTGCAGTCAAACAACAGTGTAGTTTGAGTTCGAGAGGGAATAGGCCTCATGATTTTGTTTCCGAACAGGGAAGGGAACGCCAGAACATGTAGTTAATTGACGACGAAGCCGTTGGCATCATTTTATTGAATAGCGACTTGTTTAGTGTTGTCATTTATTTAACGCCCTCACATGCAGGCGTCATTTGCAGTCCGATTCCAAATTAAACATTGACAGGAATTAACGACATTGTGGCTGTCATCATTTCTCTTTCTAGCGCCCCTGTGCGGAGTCGTCATTTCTTGAAATTTAAGATTTGAATTATTTTATGGCAATTTGATGAATTTGCACTTATGTCTTGATGCATTGATGAAGAACTTTGATTCAGCTAATGAACTTTGATTGAGCTAATGATATTTGATTGAGCTAATGATCTTTGTCGAGCTAATGATCTTTGAGCGCAGAAAAGAATAGGTTTTACGGATCTCGAGGCGCTCGGGTCTGGTAACATCATTTCCCTGTATCACTCCCTGTATGCATTTTTACTATAATACCTACTCTATTATAGCATATCAAGGACCTTGTGGTTCTGATGAACCTGGAATTTAAGTTCTCTTTCATAAAAAATAGTGATAATTCCAGGGGAGTTTTGATCACACGGATAGGCCGTTGGGTCATCTGAGGTTTGGGACGACGATTCCACTTTCTGGGTTGATGCGTGGATAAATGGGCTTCGGCTTAGTGTCAGCTTAGAGATCTGGATTCCTGACCAAATCTGGATAGTTTAATAATATTATCCTTAATTATTTTCTATTTTTAGTTTGTTTTAACATTTTCTTTTAGCCCAGCATGCATCATGTAGGACTTTGAGTTTAATGATGAAAATCCTCATATTAAGCCAGTAATGAGGGCCGCTTACTCCTGATTTGAGTTAACATAAGATATTTCATTCCAAAATCAAGTATTGTATTCTCCTTGAAGCCGCTCAGGCTGGTTCCTTGAAAACATTCATTCGTTGGATTCCTATCTCACTTCACTTTACCTTTTCAAACTCACCTTGGTTGTAGCACGTCCACATTGACTGATACTCGCTCTCCAATGGTGTCTTTCCTTTCGTGCTCGCGTGCACATTTCGTTCATTAGCTTAGTTTCTTTCATCCAGTCGATTGTTGCTTTCTCGTAATCATCCAAGGTTGTTTCATTCAGAATCCTGGAAAGATTTCCAACACTTAGTGTCGGAGGCATGTCACATCACACTTTGGCATCTACTTTTCAGTCCGTTCCCACTTCATTTCTGCTCGTTGCACTTTCACCTCATTCCGTCTCACTCCCTTGCAAAGTAGACACCAAGGTGGGGCAGCTGTAGACACGCCAAAATCGACGCTATGTTGAGTAAATCTCATGTCACCACGTGATGCCCCAAAGTGGACTTCAATATTGGCCTAATATGAAGTTTTTCTAATTCATTTAGAATTTTCCTATCATATTTATAATTAGTGCCTGGAGGAAGGGTGTCATTTAATTAATGGCTCTGTGGGTGTCGTCATTTCAACAATTGGTGACTACGTACGCAGGCGTCATTTCCTGGTGTTTCCTGGTTTTTACGAATCCCAATCAAAAATAAAATTCAAAGAATTGACGTCAGTTGCTAAGGTGTTTATTAATTAACGACATTCCAGAAGGCGTCATTTCCCATTTTTAAAACTATGGAAAGTTGTTTATTTCTAAAATAAATCCAGGAATTAACGACTGTGTTCGCGGTCGTCATTTCAAAATAGCGCCCACCCTAGTGTCGTCATTTCAGACTCCGTCTCCGTTTCGTCTGCTACCTTCCCGTGAAGCATCCTTCTTCATTTTAACACCATGTTTGATTGGGGAAGGGAGATCCTTGCTGGAGGATTGCTACCCTTGTTTTAATCCTATTAGAATGAGAATCCTTGGCTTATAAATACCCATAGGTCCCTACGCGCGCGAGAGGTTAAGAGATTAACAATGTGCATACAACAACAGAGAGAGGACACACTGAGAGTTTACACACAGAGAGAAGAGAGTTTTTCTTTGCTAATAGTTTCTTGCAAATTCTTCTCGACAGTGGTCTTCTTCCACGGGCGTTCCTTCCTGCTACGGCTAGAGCTCTCTTTTCCTCTTCCTTTACTGCTGCCAACAACAACAGCAGGACGCTCTTTTTCCTTTTAGTTTATTTGCTATATATCTCCTACGTGCATCTTCTCTAGCTATCTTTGCTAGAACGACAGCATATCATATTAACTTTGCACTCATAAGCATAGCATATACCACTCTTTTCACTCCTCTTTGGGGTTTTTATGCAAAACACACAAGGTGTGTTCATGCTTATGTTGCATAGTTCTATTTTCTTAGAGCATTGATACTACACTTTGGCTAATCCATCTTGGTTTGATTGTTTTTGCTTGTCTTGCAAGGGTAATCAACATGAGAACCCCCTTTATCGGCCGGCCGGTAGAAGGAGGAAGGAAGAACTCACAATCACACCCGCTTTTCACAAGGTACATGCGATCACTCCTTTTATTTTTGAGGTAACCCCTCTGGCGATCACTCTCCTTTAGAGCATCACATGCTCCTTTTGTCTTCTTTCTCTTTATTTCCCTCATATCATCATCATGCTTAGCTAGCTTTCTTCTTTCTTTTTTTTTTAAATGTCTATGTGACACGTTCACACTTGGGAGAATGAAAGGGTGGCTTGGGGAGAGGGATTCTCTCTTGGGATGGTGGTGGAGTTAATGGGGTAGTAATGGGGTACGGGGATATGAAAGGTCAAGGGTTATGTGGCTAGGTGAGGTGGCAAGTGGTAGTGATGTGGCAAGGGGTGGTTGGGTGAGGTGGAGGGTGAGGTGGAGGAGAGAGGATCAAATTTGGGAGGGAGGAGAGAGAATGGGGGTCGCCCCCTAGAGAGAGAGAGAGGGAGATGGGAATGGGCTTCTCACCCTAGGGTTTCTCACCCTCACAATTGGTTTCTTACCAAATGACACTCAAGACTGGGTTTTGGAATTTCATCAAGTTTTCATTAGCTTCAAATAAGGGAGTTGGGTCCTATTTATAGGAGCTCAACTCTTTACATGACCATATTACCCTTGACTTAACACAAAAATGACCAAAGCTAACCAAATGGGGGCGCCCCTGGGCTAGCCCTTACAATTGGGCCCATTAAGCCTAACATGCTATCTAATTGACCCAATAACACACTTAACTGACTCAGTTAAAGAAAATTACAGTAATAAGACTCAAATAAAGTGGAAAATACATGATACTACTTGAGAAATAAGCGTAAAATCATGTCGATTGCTGCCGGGGTGATGTGGCGAGTAGTGGGAACTAGAGCTACTGATGATGTCCCCCTCACGTTGCTTATTTTTAGCCTATGTACGATCTCAGATAATGTTGCAGGTTTGACATAATTAGGCTTGAAGAGCTACTGGTGTATCGACGCAGCAATGCCATTGCGTCGACACAGCTTCACAATTTCTTGAACTGTTGGCGAGCTAGACCTTCATGGAGTCGACGCAGCTACAAGGGTGTGTCGACGCATCCTTTGAGAGATGCTTTTACAACGGTTTCTGGGAAGGTGTGGTGTCGATGCCCTGAGATAGTAGATTCGATGCAGCAGGTGACGGTAGCTTATCTGTCTTGCTCTGGAACTGAGTGAGGTCGACGTAGCCTGTGAAGAAGCTTTTGACGCATCGATGCACTCAATAATGAGCACTTGAGAACTACTTCAAAAGACTATCTGGAGTCGACGCATCATGATGATGGAGTCGGCGTAGCTATAAGCCATTTGGACTTTTCTTGTATTTGTGAACAATGGAGTCGACGCAGCATTGCCATGAGGTTGACACAGCCTATAGTTCTCTTGATTTTTAAGCTTCTTGTGGGCTAGTGGGTCGACGCACTTGATAGTGTTCTGACTCCTTATTTTTTTGCTCAATCTTTTGCAACCTAATTTCATCAAATCCATAGCTCCTAGTCCTTTGATGTTCTGCTCAATTCTTGCAAGTTAACTTCAACAAGTTGATCGCCTTGCACCTTGAACTTTAGTGTTCGTTGGCTTAAGCTCCGTGCGGCTAATGGCTAGCCTTGTTGCTGCTGGTGCTAATGCTGATGCTACAGTAGTGTCGACGCCATGAGACCATACAATTGTCAGTGCTAACTTTGACCTGAACTTCATACATGTTGACATTATCAAATACATATTAGACTCATCAATGAGTCATAGTCAAACATCATCAAAACCAGGGGCACAATAGATTGGAGCTGTGTGGTTAAGGGTGGTGGATGAAGGTTCTTGAGCTAAGGAATCATGGTTTGAAAGTTCTGCCCCTAGAGTGGGCTTCCCAATGATAGCTTCAGGCTTTTCTTTTCGATTAGTTCTGGAGATGGAACCACCTTTGAAGGTCATGAACAAGAAGAATAGAAAAGAGAGGCGGACTAACAAAGTCGGTTCTCCTTTTGTTTCATGAATTTCTTCTTGGGTTATTAGGTGGGACAAATATTCTTCATAGAATAGTTTTGATAAACCCAAATTCTCCATGTCTACGTCATCTAGCTTTTCTTTTGGATCCACATGTTCCTCTTCATGGAATATTTCTACATTTGCAATTCTCTCCTCCACAAGGCAAGATTCCTTTACAAAATGATCATGCAAATTCTACCTGGTTGATTCATTTTTGCCGACCTTAATTGGCTGACACCCTAATCCAAATATCTCGATTATTCCATTTTCCTCAATCGACTCCTTAATTCCTTGTTCTTCCTTTCCTAACCCCGCGCCAGATGTATAACCCATCTTAGACATTATGTGCCATCCTACATCTTGGGGTTTCTCCTTAGGCACGGATGACTCTAAGGATTCAGAGGATGGAGTAGATTGGCGGGCATCTAGGGTAGAGATGATGGGCTCCTTGTCCTTTGACGACATGATCATGGCCGGGTTCAATAAAGTGGAGATGTCAGCCAATATTTATAAAGCAAGAGCAATCTGAGGGTTAGGGATATGTGGAGAGCTTGATTGGGTATTTGGAATGACATCTTGACTTGGGAGAGTAAGTCCAGCATCTGATTCATCAAAAGGGATGGGTTCATGTCAGGGAAGTTGAATCGGAGCTGGATTGATTGGGGTGAGGGTCACAAATGACTCATCGACAACAGGGGCTGGTTCAAACTGGGTTGGCAGCATGGTTGGGGTAAGATCTGGTTTGATTAGAGTAAGAGATGATAGTAGCTCTTCCTGCGAGGTGCCTTGGTAAAAAGTGGACAAGGTTGAGTGATCCTCCACCATGATCAGAGAAGAGACACCCTGATTTGATTGCCAAGTAGATGATGTGCCCTTTGGCATAATGAGAACCAAGGGCCTTGCCCCTTTAGGTGGAGTGGGAGTGGAAGGAGGGATCTCCTGGCCTTGTCCGGGTGGTTCACTCTTGGGTCGGATCAAGACCAAAGGTCTTGTCCCTTGTCCAAGGCCAATCATGTTCCCTGTGTCCGAGCGCACTATGGGTTGGTCATTCGCCACTTCCTCCTCATCATATTGCAAATGTTGTCCTCTTTCCATTAGCCTAGATTCACGTTTATCCCTAACCATGGCTAACCTTTCTTTGGTGTAGGATAGAACATGAGGTGATTAATGGAAAGGAAACGAGTTGGGGATGTTCTCCACTCCTCTTGTAGGTGCCCTACAGTTTGTAGTGGCATCCTCATGGTTGGTGAGATTAAGAGGCTGATTAAAGGGATTGATATGTTGATTGGAGCTTGCCCCTTCCGAGGTCGGGACATCATAATCATCAAGGAAGAATGGAAAGGAGGAATGTTTGAGTTGAGCTTGGACAACATGAGCTCTTTTGTAGAGCTGAGCGAATGTGTGAAATTCGCTAAGCATCAGGATAGCACAGAGCTGAGGAGTTACGTTATTGACTAGAATAGTGATGGCTTAAGATTCAGGGATGGTGATCCCAGACCTAGAAGCCATAGCTCTCCACCTGTTAGCGAATTGAGTGAAGTCTTCATCGGGCTTCATCTTCTCCATGATAGGGTCCGTGAGAGTGGGAGCTACACTAGCCATGTGGCTGAATTGAGCGATGTAACGCTCGGACACAATGTCAAAGTTGATAAGATCAATGGCCAGGAGTGAAGAGAACCACCTGAGGGCCTCTCCTTCAAGAGTTTTTTGAAAGAGATGGATTAGCAGGACCCGATCATAAAGCCATTGATGAGAATCCATAAGAAAACAAGAAAGATGTTCATCTGGATCGGTGGAATCATCATACTTCCGATATTTGGGGGCTTTGAAACTCGGGGGAAAATAAGCATTCGGAAGTTTGCAGTAGCTAGTGAAGGAGTGAGGTTGAGGTTTGGGGAGACTTTCGACAACCACTTGCTGGACATACCTGAAGAGGCGAGATCTCGCGCTGAGTCCTGAGCGGGCTATGGATCACCAGAAGATGAATCTGCAAGAGAGGGAAACGTATCAGAGGGCCCAGGGGATCTCCCTGGGGGAAAACCCTCCGATGGCTAAGTCAGTAGGGCTATGGTGGAAGCAATAATGGGGGGAGGAGAGAGCTGATGCGCGAGAATCCTCTCCACCAGAGGGTGAAGCGAATCGTGCTCAGGAGCTAAGGGTGTGTGAATGCCTTGTTTCTCTTACCTTCTTCCGGAGGGTATCCCTTGCTTAAATAGTGCGCCGCCTTCAGGAGTCCTGTAAGCTGAGGGGTTCCCGACGGGAGTTACGTCTTTAACAGGGGCTTTCATGGCCTGATCGTGAGAACGTTATCCCCTTGGAGTCCGGCGGCTCCCCTAACTCTCCCGCTGGCGGAGGACTCTGAACGGCTGCACCTGCGGATTAATCAACCGGCCTTACCGAGCTTCGGGGATGCTAGCTCTTGCCCGAGCGATAGGCATGGCCCGGCGAAGGTGGGGTCGGATAGGTCGGCTGGAGCCTATCTCTCTCAGACGGGGAGAGGGCTTTAGGCCGGACCTTCCTTAGGACCTGACCGTTGTCTCGGGCCCTCCGAGCCTAGAAGGCCGCCGGGGAGAGTTAGTTCCTCGAGTTTTATTTATTGGGCTTTTCTTCCCTAAGTGGACCCGGTGGGCTATCACTCGGGTGGGCTCGCCTGGTTGGACCTTGTGGGTCTTGTTGGGCTACCTTTGTGGTGGGCTGCGGAAATCCCCCTCTCCACTAGTCCCCCTCCTACTCCCGAGCCAAGGAGGCTCGGATGAGTAGTTTTTCGAGGCTTTGGACCGGCGTGGCTCAGGTGGGTGGAATTCCGTTGGCGTTATGTAGCCGCTTATAGCGGTCGCCGAGGCCCGTAATGATGATCCTGACGGATTCGAAGCGAAGGGCCCCCCCTTTTTTTCGGAGCACGGAACGACGTGCCGCCACCCTCAGGGGTTTTTAGGGGGCGCTGTTCATCGTTCTAGGCTTCCAGGGTTTTAGGCTTTCCTTGCTTCCTGATGCGTCGTGAGAGCACGACGGAGACGCGGAGCCTTGCGGCGACGTTCGAGGAGTTGGCGAGGATAACCGCAGAGGCGGTCCGACAACTTCCCTCTCCCCCAGAGTCTTCAAGCTCATACGAGGGATCTTCTCTCGACTTGATGGCGGATCAGAGCCCGGAGCTTGTGCCGGTGAGGCGGGAACCCGTCCCCAACTGTAGTGAGTTGGGGGAAGCGGAGGTGCGGAGGCTGGAGCATCGTTTCCGCCTGCCTCTCAGATACAGCTTTGCTGCCGCCACTCCGTATGAGACGAGTCTGGATGATCGCGATGAGCACATTTGCACCTTCCTTCTGGCTTGGAAGAGTGGATTTCGTCTCCCTTTCGATCCCTTCGTGCTGCAGTTTCTTAATTTTTTCCGGTTGGCGCCTATTCAGTTGGTAGCCAATTCATATCTGCTGCTCTCGGCCTTCCGGATTCTTTGTCGTCAGCACGACATTTTTCCTTCTTTGGACCTCTTCCACTTCTTTTTTGAGTTGAAAGCGCACCCGTCGGCGAGGAAAGGCTTCTACTTCATCCAGGCGCGGAGGAATAGGAGCTGCATCTCGCTTGCGGCAAAGGACTCCTCGCACAAGGGGTGGAAGATCCAATTCTTCTGGGTGAAGGCAGTGGTGACGGACGAGATCTGGAGATGCCGGACCTCGCCCAACTTTCACCCGAATCTGCCCCCTCGCCAGGAGGAGTTCCCTCCCCACGTGGAGCAACAGGCTACCCGTCTGCTGGAGAACCGTCAATCGACCGAGGAGCTGGTGACGCCGGAGAACATCGAACGGTGTCTTCTCTCGCGGTTGACGTCGACAGGTACAGCTCTTGAGGCTCTTTTTTAGGGGTGGTAGCTCTTTTCCTCCTCCTGACCGGGGCTTCTTCATGTTGCAGACGTGAGGCGGGAACCTCTGGAGGAGACGGCTGAGGTCATCGATCTGGGAGATGACTCGACAGCCGATGAGCCTGATGCCTCGGCGGGTCGCGTCCATGCCCGAGATAAGGGCAAGGGGGCGGCCCCCGAGAGGACTTCTCGATCGACCGGCCTGAAGCGCAAGGATCCCCTGGCGGGGAAGTTGCGGGAGGCCGCGAAGGCCAGGAAAAGGGCCAAGAAAGCCGGTTTTCCTACAGCCGTCGGGGGTGATTCTGGCTCGGCGGCGCTCCCCCCTCGGGGGCAGGATGGGGCCGACCCCTCCGGGCTGGCTCTCCCATCCGCCGGGCGAGAGGGGGCCGAGGAGACCAGGGGCCCCGCAGAGGGAGGTGATGGGTCGGCTCTCCCCTCTGTGGGGTCAGAGGGGGCCGGTGCCGGTGTGGCCGGTGTCGGTGTGGCCGGCGCCGGGACCGAGGGATCGGTTGGCGCGGATGGGGATTCGCCCGCGAGGGCGTCGCAACCCCAAGTGCCGGCAGTTTCTGGTGCGGTTGATCCCGCGACGCCGGCCTAGGGTGGGGGTTCACTCGGGGAGGCGTTGCAACCCCAACCGACCGTGGCGCGCGGGGCGGTCAGCTTCGCTTCCCGAACAGGGTCTTCTGGCGGGGTGCCCAGGGTGGAGCAGTCCCCTTTGCCAGAACCTCTGGTCAGGCTCGGTATCTCGGGCGACTTGTACCGGCTCTGCCGGTCGATCGCCGAGAGGACAAGGGGGGGAGAAAGGCGCAGCACTCCCGCCGGGGTCCTTGATGTCCTGATAGAGGGCGGCCTGGTCATAGCTCGGACAGCGGCCGTGATGGCGGAGGCGCACGCCCGGACGGAGGCGGAACGGTCGAGGCTCGCTTGGACCCTTGGTGGATGCGAGGGAAAACTGGCCCGGCTCGAGGGGGAGCATGAGGGGCTCCGTCGGGAGTTCCTCGCATTCAGGGAGTTGGCGCGGTCGAGCTGACAGGAAGCCGAGGCGCTGGCCGAGCAGCTAGCAAGGGCCCAAGAATCGCTCGAGAGGAAGAGCAAACGTCTAGAAGACGAGCGTCAACGTCACATTGAGCTGGATGGCCTCTGGGAGCGTGAGCGTGCCGAGCTGCAGGATCAGGCGGAGGACGCGGAGCGCCTTCGAGCTGAGGCCGAGGCGGACCGAGCCCGGGCGGAGGGTCAGATGATCGAAGCCGAGCGGAGGATGACCGAGCTAGAGGAGCGTCTGGCAAGGGCGGAAGAGCGTGCGGTCGAGGCGGAGCGGGCTCGGGACGGGCAGGTCGAGGCGGAGGCGATCGAGTGCTACAAAGGCTCGGAAGCTTATTCGGCCGACCTGATTGAAGCTGCCCTACCCTACTACGAGGTAGCGCTCTGCCGGGGTGCTCGAAAGGGATTCAGGCAGGGCTATCGCCGGGCGATGAGCTATGCCAATGAGCACCTTGCCGGGGGTGATTTTCCTTATGGCCAGAGTTATGACTCGGACGAGTCAGTTTCCAGCTCCTCATCTTCGGCCGGGGAAGAACCGGAGGAGTCACCTCCAGCGGGGTCACCAACTCCGGAGGCTCCGGGAGGGCTCACGACCGGGACAGTTCTGGCACAGGCGAGGTCAGTGTCCGGGCCGGCCGTCACCGAAGGTACCGGGGGTGACGCGTCCCCTACTGCTGTTCCTGAGCTTCAAAGTGGGCCCGAGGCCTGATGTATTTTGCTTTATTTTGCCCCTTCCCCTTTTTGTCTATTTTTCCTTCTGTAAGAGGATTTCCTTATGGGAGGCAATAAAGGACTTACTTCGTTTGATCGTTATCTTTGCCGTGATTTGGCTGGCGTATCGGGGGCAGTTGGAAGGTGCCGATATTTTCTGCACCGTTTTCGCATACCGATTCGGGAGACTTCTGGCGGGGCGTCCTTTCATTCCACCATGCTTTGAAAGTCAAGGCGCTTCGCGAATCCCGCTAGGGCGGGGGCCGAGGAATTGGAGGTGACCTTCCAGGGGAGGTCCTGTAGCGTGTTTTCGAGGGGGGAGTCATTTAAGGCGCGTGGCCTCCCTTGGCCTATAAAAAGGACCGAAGGGTGCTCCTTCCCTTTTAACACTTAGGACTCTCGCCGGCGGTCTGCTCTTGTTCCCTCGTTTTCGCTCTGCGTTGCGCCGCCGCGATCGGAGCATGGAGGACCCTTCAGAAGATGACGCCGCAGACGATGGGGAGCGGCCGGTTCCAGCTGTCCTGGAATATCGGTCGGGTCCCACGGTCGCCGCGCGTGCATGAGACGGGTCCGACGGTCGCCGCGCGGATCTGGAGAGGGCTTCGACGTGCGGGGGTACGCCGTTTGCCTCCTCTTGGCTCCGGCGAGGCTTCCGGGCAGACGCCGAGATGGAGGGCGGACGGGGGAGTTAGGGATGCCGGCCGCCATTCCCCTCCGTGGGAGGGGAGGAGGCGGCTCCAGTTCCTTCCTCACCTCTGTCCGCAGCCTCTTTCTCTCTCTTTTGTTCTTCATTTCTTTCACTCTTCGGGGGCTGCTTGCTTTCTGTTCGCCTCCAAAGAGTTGGTAGATTGGCAGAGGGGAGACCTTCACGGCGCTCCTTTTTCCAGGTTGTTGCCAACTTGGAAGGTAGCCTTCCTCACGTGAAAGGTGGCCTTCTCCTTGCCGTCCCTCTGTCACCCTTGTCACGGTCCACCCGAGCCAACTGGGTCGACCATCTCTTGTCCGAGTCAGTTTCTACGCGAGGCAGAGTCAGTGGCTGGATGCGAGGAGGTCAAGACCGGGTCGACCGGGCGATGGCCGTTTGCCGTGGTGCTAGAGGGATTTTTGCTTTTCACTATGTAATGTATTGGCAGTTGCCTTTCTGATGTGCCAGCAATTATCTTGAATAAATGCAAAAAGGGGGTTTATTTTACCCGATTTGTTGATACAGTTTTCAGAAATAAAATCTGCATAGTGTGGTTGCGTTCCATGTCCGGGGAATGGGTTCCCCTTCCATTGTGGCTAACCTGTACGCACCTTTCCCGAGCGTCTCGATCACTCGGTAGGGGCCTTCCCAGTTGGGGGATAGCTTGCCCGCCGCCTCCAGTGGTCGAGACGCTTCGGTCTTCCTGAGGATGAAGTCCCCTGGTCGGAATTGTCTGCCTCGGACCTTGGTGTTGTAGTACCGAGTGAGGCGGCAATGGTATTCCGTAGCTCGGACGTTCGCGATCTCTCGGAGTTCGTCTGCCAGGTCGAGGTTCTCGAGCAACTTCCGCTCGTTTGCCTCGGGCGAAAAGTTGATCACTCGGAGAGACGGATTGGCGATCTCTAACGGAACGACGGCTTCGGTGCCATATACCAGCTGAAAAGGGGTCTCACCGGTTGCCGTCCTGGGGGTCATTCGGTGCGACCATAGTACGCTAGGCAGTTCCTCAAGCCAGCTACCCTTAGCCTTGCCGAGTCTGGTTTTTATGCCCTTCAAGATGGTCTTGTTGGCATTTTCAACCAGCCCGTTGGCCTGAGGGTGGGCGACCGAAGTGAAGTGGTTGCGGATATTTAGGTCGGCGCATCTGTCTCGGAAGTACCGAGAGTCTAATTGCCGCTCGTTATCGCTCACTATCACTCGGGGGATTCCAAAGCGACAGATGATCGATTTCCAAACGAAACCCCAGACGACTGTCTCGGTGATCCTTACTGTAGCTTCAGCCTCGATCCACTTGGTGAAGTAGTCGATGGTGACGATGATAAACTTCTTCTGGGATTGAGCCGTTGGGAATGGCCCAAGGATGTCGATCCCCCACCGAGCGAAAGGGTAGGGCTCGGTCAGGGTGATAAGTTCCGTGGCCGGCTGATGGACCAAATGGTCGAACCGCTGGCAACGGTCGCAATGTTGTGCGTAAGCCGTGCAGTCGCGCTGCAGGGTCGGCCACCAGTACCCTTGCCTTAGCAGTATTCTGGCCAGCGACCGACCTCCTGAATGTGCTCCGCACAGGCCTTGATGAATCTCTTCAACAGCTTGGCTTGCTTCGTCGGGACCGAGACACTTCAGAAGGGGCCCGGAGAATGATCTTCGGTAGAGAGCGTTGTCGAGGATGACGAAGCGCCGAGCTTGGTACTTCATTCGGCGGGCTTCCCGAGGGTCAGAGGGCTCCCGGGAGTCCCGTAGCCAGGACAGGTAGGGGGAGCACTGTTGACGCCTAAAATAAAGATAATAATAATGGCAGCGATGAAACAATAATAATAACCCTAAAATACCTTTATTTCTGACAAAATGTCTTATTTCTGTTATCTTGTTTTCAGGAATAGAAGGAGAAAAGAAGAAAAGAAGAGACGGCCATCTCTAATAGAGAACCACTGAAACGAGACACAAGATCTCGGAAGATACTCGGGGCCATCCCCGAACGAGCAAGAAAGAAGCCCAGCCGACAAGATATGTCAGCCGATGAGTCAGCCCTCGTCAGTGCTGATGCAATCAAAGGAATTAACAAGGCCAAAGAAAGGAATGGGCATGTTAATGTGCTATTAAGGATGGGCTTGATGCCCCTCGCGCCAGGAAGCTCCTCCAAGGGAGTGCGCCAAGAAGCCCCTCCAAAGGAGGCGCGCCGGGAAGCCTTTCGAATGGGCGCGCCGGGAACTAATGATGTAGGCACGCCGAGTGCCATTGATGTGAACAGGGTCTATATAAACCCACTCCTTCGACGAAACGAAGGGGGGCGAATAGAAGATAATAGAAATCAGAAGCGAATACAAAAAAGAGGGGCAGATATTGAGAGGATAGCCAGAAACCCAAAAAGAGAAAGAGAGAGCCCGAGGAAAAGGCAATCGAAGAAGCGAAGAGAAGATCTGACAGGAAAGAAGAAGGAAAGGCTCCAGGTGGGCTGCTCCGGGGAGGGAGAGGAGTCAATGCTCCGCCCTCCCCCATGTTTTCTTTCCTTTTCTTTGATGTAATCTAGCGAGTTTTCTTCTCGATTTATCAGATGTAGCCGGACAATCCCGGTTCTGCTTTGTACCTCTCTGCTTCTTATATTCCCTTTCATGGTTGATGTAAGTGTGAGACGATGCAATGAAATGGAATGCTGCAATTGCAATGATGAATATTGGGCAATCGAAGTTCTTCCCCTTTGCGTCCTGTGGATATGTCTTCTATTTGAAATGCATAATAGTTTAGACAGTACCGATTTCAGAATTCTCGTTGGTTCTCTGAAGAGGGATGAGGATAGGACCCCCACCCCCATCTAATGGGTGATTGGGCTCCATTCCCTTCTCATTTCTTGTCTCAATGGCAGATTCTCCGCATATGTTCCGAGTGTTTCCCTCGAGCCCTTCATGTTGTTCAGGAACCCGAGATACCAATCTCTTGGTTCCCTGAACTGCCAGGCTTTGGTGAATGATGATTTCGATCCCTGGGTCCTCCATTCTAAGCCTTGAATGCTTAGGGCCTGGAGTTTCGGTGCTAAAAGTCCATCCATCGCCAGTTTTCGACGCCATTGGGTTCGTCCAGGGGATCAGAGACAGTCATCTCTTGATCCCCCAGATGGCTGACGGCAAACAGAGAAAGTTTCTCAGGTCTGGACGATGATCTCTCTTCTGTCTCCTGATTTGGTCTCTCGGCTCCCTTGGCATCCCTCTACCAGAGGCATCCATGAAACCCCATCCTGTACTCCAAATCCGGTCTCAATCCGAGCTAGAATCTGAGAAAATTCCCAAAACAGAGTGCCGTAATCAAGCCCTGAAATCCTTAACCTTTTTACCTTCTCGGCGCGATAATTTCCCCGCCGAGAACTACGCTGCCGAGAGACCTCCCTCTTCAGCAAACCGACAAAAAATCTCTTCAGGCCACTTCCACGTGAACCCCCCAGCTCTTAGCTTCCCGGCGCCACCTTCCCGGCGCGGTGACGAGCGCGCCAGGAAGCCCCTGGCCGAGAGCCTCCCCCTTTCCTTTTGCCTTTGGAGCCACACCGAGACCCCCTTGTTTGGTCGAGGAACCCGCGCCGAGAACACCCCCTTTTGGCCGTTAAATCCCTCCCCACCTAGCCTTCCCGGCTTGGTGCATCACCGGGAAGCCCCTGGCCGAGAACCCCTCTTTTGGCCGACTAAGCCCATGCCGAGAACCCCTTTTGCCAATACAAAATCATGCCGAGGGCTCCCTCTTTGGCCAATAGAAAGCCACGCCGAGATCCCTCCTTCGGCCAATGAAACACAGTCAGAGGCCCACTTCTGCACCATCATTTTTAACCTTTCGATCTCCCTACACATCTGCATAGGGGATGTTCAGAGACCATCATACATGTCCTGAGCAAATACAGTAATGGGGAGGACCTTCCCTACATCTTTCGTTCCTGATCCGGGTTTCTCTGCTACCTTACGAACCCAAAGAGCCATGTTATTATATGCGTTCTGAGGAGTTCAAAGGGAATATTAATCGGGGATAAACATCATTGGGGATAACTCTTCTACATAACCTTACGAGTCAGGGAAGCTCTGCCACTGCATAAGCTTCAATGGCCTCAAAAAGGATATCAAGCTGGTGCTGCAAGCACATACACGGGCTAGGGGTCCCATACCCCCTTTTTTTTGGCTTTCATCCCGGCACTCCGTGGGTGATCGTCTATCATCCCCTGGCAAATGCTAAGTCTAGGGGAGGTGCTGTCAAAATTCTCCCAGGATGACGAAAGTCAATATTAAGCTGTCCCCGGGACTTTGCACACTGGTGGCGGGGATTCTCTGCACCTTGATCTTCCCGAATGCCCCCTGGAGCCCGATGTTTCTATAAAGCCCAAATCTAATCCCGCTCAGATTTGATGAACTGATCCACTTTGACTTCACAGAACCTATCTGGCTTGTCCTGAATCGCCAAGAAACCCAAAATAGAGCCTCCGGAACCCCTTCCGGGTCCTTACGGCGCCAGAACACGAACACTCTCTCAGCGCCATGGCTCCCGGCACGGCCCTGAGCGCGCCGGGAACCCTCACGCCGAGAACCCCTCCTTGGCCCTCTTGTCAGCGCGCCGAGAGCTCCCCCTCCTCTTCAGCCATGCCGAGAGCCTCTTCCTCCTCCTTTCAACCTGGCCGAGAACACCCCTGGCCATCTCCCCTTCGCGTCGAGAAGCTCTCCAGTTGGCACGTCGGGAACCCCGGCCATTCTACCTTTGCGCCGGGAACCTATGTACACTTGAACTGCATTGATAGCATACCCCAAATTTTATTACTGAGCCCTCAATCCAAATTTTGTTCCGGGGGCTCCGCCCCCGGAAACCCCCGTAAGGGGCACTGCCCCCTTGACCCCCGCGACCTGACCGCGCAGGTCGATCCGCGTGCGAGGGCGCAACATTGAGCGTTCGCTCACTTTCCGTCGTCCCGCATCGGGTTCATGAATAACCCCTTTAGCTCGGGAGGGCTCTGCCACTGCATGAGTTCCGCCGGCTTCTACAGGGAATATCAAACATTGCCCCATGGCAGATATGCGGTTCGGGAAGTTCAGCACTTCTCTCTTTCGGCTTTCATCCCGGCACTCCGTGGGTGATAGTCTATTTCCCCCTGGGCATAATCCAGATAAAGGGGAAATGCTGTCGAAATATCGATCGATGCTTTGAACCCCCATCATGGCCACGGCCCAGTCTGCCTGTGACTGAAATTTTTCCTTCCCCCCTAAGCCCGGTCTTTGAACCGCTGACTTAACGATATCACCTGTATCTATGGTTGATGTTATTATCTTGCCCGCCTCCCTGGCTCCGGTATGAAGTTCCTTTTGTGCACACGAATATATGTTTGCCTCTCGAGGCCTCCTATTTTTGGCATTTAATCAAGGGTTGTCCTTCTTAGGAAGGGCGTAATTAACGTCATAACCTTTATGGTATGACGGACTTCTGGTCCAGACGCGATTACTCACAATCGACTGACCAAGTCAGATCGAGCGCACAATGAAATCGTCACACATGTGACTGGCACGCCAATAAATCAATAAATAAATAAATAAAATAAATAAGATAAAATTCACGTTCCCACAAGTCTGGCACGCCCGGTGGGACCGAGTCTCCCTTCATCTCTACGCCAAAAATAGGAGGCCCAGCGGGCCCCCCTCAAATTTCTGATTCTGTGCGCTTTCTTTATTTCCAGGAAGCTACAATGACGGCTGGAATCACGACAGTGCGCTTTGACCAGCAACCGGTCGATGCACATATTCAAGAAAGCTACCTGGCGATACCTCTGTCGTTCGGATCGATGCCGCCTGCTGTCGGGATGCCTAACTGCGATGGAGGTTCCCGGCGTAGCCAAAAGGGAAGAGTCCAGGAAGCTCCCGGTGCCAAGATAAGCCAGGTGATGAAGAATGCTCCGGAGGTCGTGTCCTACTTCGTCCATCACGAGGCGAAAAGAAGCGCATCCTCTGCTTCGCCCACCACTTTCGGTGACTTTCCTCCGGTCGTTGGCTGCCCCAACTTCCTGGGAGTTGTGTCCGTGGATATTCAGAGCAAAGAAAATCCGAAGCCTGTAGATATGAAGGATGATAAAGCTACTTCTTGTCAAAGCGAGGATAAGAACAGGAAATCCCTACTCAAGAATCCAGTGACCGTGAGCTGTTATGTTCACCATGCTACCAGCCCGATTGAAGCGCATGAGAAGGGGCCCACTGGGGGCAGAACTTCAGAAGAAGAAGGGCCTCTGCCGCTTCCCAATGTCGACTTTATACATCTGGGAAGTCCATGATGATTGGGGGCGTCCGGATCTTCTTCAACGGCCGCAATGCCAAAGCTCTGCCAGATCAGGTCATCCCGACCATTCCTACCCATAATGCTTTCCAATTGCTGGCTAGCCGGAGGGCAAACAATGATGATAGCAAGCAATAGAAGCCAACCTCAAAATTGCCAAGACACAAGCAAATGTGGGTTCCCAAGAAGACCCGGAGTGTCATGTCAACCCTACAAGATTATAACAGTTTTGCTGATGCCCCCAAGAGAAGGGATAATAAAGTCATGAATGAGGAAGAAGTCATAGTCACAACTCCTCCACTCACTGCCAGGGTCTGTACAAGACAGGCTGATATTTCCAAGAACTCAAAGAATCTCAACCAAGTTGCCAAGCTGACACGATTAGCATACATGCCACCCGCCCAAGACTGGACGATGCCTCCAGCTATCTCTTCAGAATACAGTCGAGAGGAGATGGTTAAGAGGGTCTGGGAATACTTCCATGGCCTTGGAAGTCCTGTCATACTTCCTGACCGCGCAGGTCGATCCGCGTGCGAGGGCGCAACATTAAGTGTTCGCTCACTTTCCGTCGTCCCGCATCGGGTTCATGAATAACCCCTTTAGCTCGGGAGGGCTCTGCCACTGCATGAGTTCCGCCGGCTTCTACAGGGAATATCAAACATTGCCCCATGGCAGATATGCGGTTCGGGAAGTTCAGCACTTCTCTCTTTCGGCTTTCATCCCGGCACTCCGTGGGTGATAGTCTATTTCCCCCTGGGCATAATCCAGATAAAGGGGAAATGCTATCGAAATATCGATCGATGCTTTGAACCCCCATCATGGCCACGGCCCAGTCTGCCTGTGACTGAAATTTTTCCTTCCCCCCTAAGCCCGATCTTTGAACCGCTGACTTAACGATATCATCTGTATCTATGGTTGATGTTATTATCTTGCCCGCCTCCCTGGCTCCGGTATGAAGTTCCTTTTGCGCACATGAATATATGTTTGCCTCTCGAGGCCTCCTATTTTTGGCGTTTAATCAAGGGTTGTCCTTCTTAGGAAGGGCGTAATTAACGTCATAACCTTTATGGTATGACAGACTTCTGGTCCAGACGCGATTACTCACAATCGACTGACCAAGTCAGATCGAGCGCACAATGAAATCGTCACACATGTGACTGGCACGCCAATAAATTAATAAATAAATAAATAAAATAAATAAGATAAAATCCGCGTTCCCACAAGCGCCAGTCGCCGGGTGTGGCCGAGTCAATGGCGAGGAGCTCCGAGTCTATTCCTTCGGGGGACTTTAGGAGGATCCCTGCGCCGCAGCCGATCGAGTTGGACGATCCATTGACGAACAGCTCCCAGGTTGGCCCGGTTGCTGTCGGAGGCCTGTCCTCGACCGGAACGGTGCTCTCGGCGATGAAGTCGGCGAGCGCTTGTCCTTTGATAGCTGATCGCGGCCGGTACGAGATGTCGTAGGCCCCGAGCATGATGGCCCATTTGACGAGTCGCCGCGAGGCTTCGGGATGGGCCAGAATCTTCTTCAGTGGCTCGCCGGTTAGCACGGTGATGGGATGCCCCTGGAAGTAGGGTCGGAGGCGCTTTGCGGAGGTAACCAATGCTAGCACGAGTTTCTCGGTTGCGGGGTACCTCCGCTCGGCCTCGTTGAGCACCCTGCTGGTGTAGTAGACCGGCCTCTCGATTCCCGAGTCATTCCTGACTAGGACCGAGCTGACCGTTGATGGCGTCGCCGAGAGATAGAGCAACAAGACCTCGCCCGGGACGGGCTTGGAAAGCACCGGGGGCGAAGCCAGGAACTCTTTGAGCTCGGCGAACGCTGTCTGGCACTCCCCATCCCATGCGAACGTAGCAGATGCTATCTTGGGCCCCCTCATCAGCTTGAAGAAGGGCAGGCATCGTTCGGCCGCACGGGACAGGAAACGACTGAGAGCAGCGACACGCCCCGTCAGACGCTGGACGTCTTTAATACACGTGGGTGGGCGCATGTCCAGGATGGCCTGGACCTTGTCGGGGTTGGCTTCGATCCCTCGCTGAGTGACCAGGAAACCCAGGAACTTCCTGGATCTTACTCCAAAGGCGCACTTGGCGGGGTTGAGCTTCATGCAGTACTTCAGGAGGGTGCCGAAAGTCTCGGCGAGGTCGGTGAAGTGGTCTTGAGCCCTCGGGGTCTTGACGAGCATGTCGTCGATGTAGGCCTCGACGTTCCGCCCTAACTGTCCCTCGAACATATGGTTGACCAGTCGCTGGTATGTGGCTCCAGCATTCTTCAATCCGAAGGGCATCCAGGTGTAGCAGTACACGCCGTAGTCGGTGATGAAGGCGGTCCTCTCGACATCTTTAGGGTTCATTCGGATCTGATGATAACCCGAATAGGCATCCAGGAAACTGAGTATCTCATTGCCCGAGGTTGAGTCAACCAATTGGTCGATGCTCGGTAGCGGATAGCAGTCCTTGGGGGTGGCCTTATTCAGATCGGTGAAGTCTACGCACATTCGCCACTTGCCTGTGGTCTTCGGCACCAGGACGACGTTGGCTAGCCACGTTGGGTACAGGACCGGTCTGAAAAGACCAGTCTCTTGTCCTTTGGTGACCTGCGCCTTGATGATCGCCTGTTTCTCGGGCGCATGCTTCCTTCTCCACTGCTGTACGGGTCTCACGGTGGTATCGAGGTTGAGCTTGTGCGTCACAGTCTCCTCTGGTATACCAGGGAGTTGATCATCAGACCAAGCGAAGACCCGAACGTACTCAGAAAGAAACTCCTTGTATTGCTGCTGTTCCTCTGGTGGTAGGTCGGCGCCGATCCTTACTCCTAGGGTCGGGTCGTCGTTCAGGAATACCGTTAATAACTCGCCACCGGGCTCGGTGGTCACGACTTTTCCTTCGACTCCCCTGGGGCCCTTATCCTTCCCGTCCGGCCTTGAGGCTTCCACCGAGATGTTGTAGCACCTTCTAGCCGTGACCTGGTTACCTCGGACTTCCCCCAACCCGTTTTTGGTGGGAAACTTCATTTTTTGGTGATAGGTAGATGGTACGGCCTTTATTCGGCTCAAAATTTTTCGGCCGAAAATGGCATTGCACGCTACCATACCTTTAATCACTATGAAGTCCACTATGACCATAACGGTTTTGGGTGGGGTGCCGATAGTGACCGGCAGGCTTAGGGCTCCCTCGGGGTAGGTGGCCAGGCCATTAAACCCGCAAAGGGGCGTTCGGATCGGGCGGAGCTTGGATGGGTCTTCCCCCATCTTGAGAAAACAATCATAAGATAATACATCGGGGGCGCTCCCATTATCAACCAAAATCCTGTCTACATTACAGTGATTTATCGTGGCCGAGATAACGAGGGCATCGCCATGTGGGGTGCTCAGCCCTTCCAGGTCTTGGTCGGAGAAGACTATGACCTGGGGCTCCATCGGCGGGCCTCTAGGGGGCTCTGAGGCTCGCTCAGCATGACGTTTCCTTTCTCGGCTGGTGTCGCCGCCCGATGCCGCTCCTCCGGAGATGACGTTGATGTGGACCCCTCGGGGGGCGTTGTCGATCTCCTCTGTGGCGTCTCAGTCTTCTTTGTGCCCGATCGTGAACAGGGCTAGGTGCCCCAGACGGATGAGGCGCTCGATCTCGTCCTGGAGCTGATGGAAATCTCCGGTGTGGTGCCCGTGGTCGTCATGGAACAGGCAATGCTTGTCCCGCTTGCAGTTTTTCGACCTCATTGGCTCGGGCTGGCGGAGAAGTCCCGAGTCTTTGATGTCTTCATATATCTCGTAGACTGGCGCGGTCAAGGGGGTGTACCGCTCGTACTTTCTCTTGCGCTCTCCTTCTCGATCGCGCTTCTTACTCGAGCCAGGGTTTGGCTCGGAGGTCCGCTTTTTGTCCCCCTCCCGACCCGAGCCGGTTGCGTCTCGGTAGGCGCTGAGTACTTCTTCGCACTCGGCGTGGCGCAGTGCTAGAGTCACTAGCTCGGCAAGGGTCGAGGGAGGGTGGAGGACAAGCTCGCGGTGGAGATTCTCGTTCCGGGTGCCCCCGGTCAGTGCGGTTGTGGCTGAGGCCACATCCAGGCGGGGATCCTGAGGGCTTCCGATTTAAATCGGTGGACGTAAGTCCGGAGCCTCTCCCCTTGCGCCTGTTTGAGAGCCAGGAGCCCCGCTACTGACCTTGGGGGGGCGCTACCGGTGAAACTCTCCTTGAAAACTCACCCGAATTGCCTGAAGTCTCGAATGGACCCAGGGGCGAGGGCCCGGAACCATGCCTGAGCACCTTGGACCAGGGTGGCCGCGAAGGCTCGGCATTTGATGGGATCCGGCGTTCCATGAAGGGTCACCAGGGCGTCGAAGCTATCGTAGTGGTCGGCTGGGTCGCCCTGGCCATCGTAGAGTTTGAAGGCTGGAATGGAGGCTCTGGGAGAGACCTCTACCTTCAAGATGTCTTCGGAGAAAGGGGATTTCTCCTCGTCCTCCGGGAGAGAGGTCTTCTGCAGGGCGCGGAGGGCGCGCTCTTGCTCTGCGAACCGTCTCTCGAAATCTCGCAGCCGGAGGGACAGCTCTGGCTGCAGTCGCACCGTGGGGCTGGGGGGGGCGTCTTGGCGATCTCCCGGGGCACTAGTGCCCGGGCGCGGCGGCCTCGCTCCCTGCTTCCCTCTCCTCGGCGTGGAGGAAGCCTCTTGCTCCGCAGGCGGAGCTTGCGAGGGTCCTCCGACGTCGTTGCGGAGGAGCTATCGGCCGCGGAGGGTGAAGCGGCCTCCGGCGGTGTGCTGCATCGCACTCCTTCGAGGGGGACTTCCTGACGGGGCGCGGGACCTTGCGTCCCTGGCCGCCTGGGCCCTCATGAGCTCCATGAGGACGTCCATCTTTTCGATGAGGGCCTGGAAGGCGTTGGCGCCACCGTCGAGGGGTGCCCCTGTCTCCGCCGGGGGGGGTGGCCTGTTGGTGGGGATGCTGGCGTTGGAGGGGGGCTCTGTGAGACCCTAGAGGGGGCGCCTCCTGCCGCCGCCACAGCCTTACCCGTCCCACCGGCGGATCTCCTCCCTGAGCTTTTTCTCACCATCTTGGCTCTTCGTGCGTTTCCCACAGACGGCGCCAGATGAAGAGGCGAGATCTCGCGCTGAGTCCTGAGCGGGTTATGGATCACCAGAAGATGAATCTGCAAGAGAGGGAAACGTATCAGAGGGCCCAGGGGATCTCCCTGGGGGAAAACCCTCCGATGGCTAAGTCAGTAGAGCTATGGTGGAAGCAATAATGGGGGGAGGAGAGAGCTGATGCACGAGAATCCTCTCCACGAGAGGGTGAAGCGAATCGTGCTCAGGAGCTAAGGGTGTGTGAATGCCTTGTTTCTCTTACCTTCTTCCGGAGGGTATCCCTTGCTTAAATAGTGCGCCACCTTCAGGAGTCCTGTAAGCTGAGGGGTTCCCGGCGGGAGTTACGTCTTTAACGGGGGCTTTCATGGCCTGATCGTGGGAACGTTATCCCCTTGGAGTCCGGCGACTCCCCTGACTCTCCCGCTGGCGGAGGACTCTGAACGGCTGCACCTGCGGATTAATCAACCGGCCTTACCGAGCTTCGGGGATGCTAGCTCTTGCCTGAGCGATAGGCATGGCCCGGCGAAGGTGGGGTCGGATAGGTCGGCTGGAGCCTATCTCTCTCGGACGGGGAGAGGGCTTTAGGCCGGACCTTCCTTGGGACCTGACCGTTGTCTCGGGCCCTCCGAGCCTAGAAGGCCGCCGGGGAGAGTTAGTTCCTCGAGTTTTATTTATTGGGCTTTTCTTCCCTAAGTGGGCCCGGTGGGCTATCACTCGGGTGGGCTCACCTGGTTGGACCTTGTGGGTCTTGTTGGGCTGCCTTTGTGGTGGGCTGCGGAAATCCCCCTCTCCAATACCTTTCCACCTCTTGTCGGGATATGAGATCGGATTGCCTAAAGGGTGCATTGACATTAGGCAAAGCATGAGATATTGGAGAGGGCGCAACCCCTTGAGGGTGAAGAGGATGGTTAGGTTGATTAGGAACACGGAAAGGAATCCTATTGAATGAGTTTGACATTGGAATTAGAGATCTCCTAGGGATGGGTTGAGGAGTGAGATGTGATCTTCCTTGAGAAGCTAGCTTTGCTTATTTGTATCAGGCACGGTCACGACCAGGCTCTTTTTTATTCTCTTTTTTTTTAGGGAGAGTTCAAGTTTGACGTTTTGATTCTCAAATCTCTTTTGCATGCCTGCGGGGACACTGCCCTCTTCACGTGCTCTAACAAGACTCAAGGGATGAATCCTACTCTCACCCTAAGGGAGTTGCGTTTCAGCTACCTTGCTCAATGCTTTAAGGGTGCCAGCTATCTTGGTTGGTCGATTAAGAAGAGAAAGAAGACTACGGCCTTTCGAAAGCTTTCAGAGCAAAGACCCGCCATAGGCGACGCTACCGATTTTTAAGTAAAACACATGCGTGTGTGCATGTTGTCTTCCTTTTAATGAGCATAGGCCGACGTGGCCGGACAGGGGTCTCCCCGATTCTAGTAGACCAAGACATGTAACTTACTGAGACCTTAATGTGCCCTAAACCTAACATGAAAGGTGGATGCATAACCTGTGACTACATGACAGACACCAGGCAATTGGTATATTTTGCTTTTGGACCCTTTTCATCATTTTTTTTCATTTTTCATTTTTCATTTTTTCATTTTTTTTTGATTTTTTTAGACGCTATGTATGTACAAGGTCTCACGGATAGAATTTCTTTAAGTAGATCCCATTCCAGGGGTATGGTAGTTCCGCCCCATTGACATCCACTAGCTTATATGCATTTCCAAAAAAGACCTCTTTAACGACATATGGATCTTCCCAATTTTCTTGCAATTTTCCTTTAGGACTAGTGATTTTAGTGAGTTTCCTCTTCAAGACCAGTTCACCTTCTTTAAATTTTCTCTCTATGACCTTTTTCACGTAAAAATGTGCAATTCTTTGACGATAAACTTGCGCATGATCGGCCGCGATCATTCACCTTTCATCTAATAGTTCCAACTGGGCCAATAAATTCTCACGGCGTTGCTCGAGATCGAACTATGAATCCAACTGCACTCTTAGTGAAGGAACGAATATTTCACACGAGAGTGCCACTTCTGCCCCAAAGGTTAGTGCATACGGGGTTTGACCCGTGGGAGTTTAGACAGAAGTGCGATAAGCCCAGAGGGCCTTGACGAGGCGATCTGGCCAATTAGAGTAGTGATGAGATTTACATGTTTTCTTAATTATCCTGATGAGAGTTTTATTTGTAGCTTCAGCTTGACCATTTCCTTGAGGATAATATAGGGATGAATGATGTAAGTTAATACCATATTGACCACACATGTCGCAAAGCTCCTGTGATGTGAACTGAGGCCCGTTGTCAGTGACGATGTCACGAGAGACGCCGAACCTGGCGAGGATGTTGCGCTTGATGAACTTTACCACCGTTGATGCCTTGACTTCCGTGAACGCTTCAACTTCTGCCCACTTTGTAAAGTACTCCGTAGCGGTGAGGATGAAGGACTTCCTTTGGAGTTCTCTGATTCTATCTTCCAATGGACCGATTACATCGAATGCCCACATGGCGAAGGGCCAAGGAGCTATGAGAGGGTGAAGTGAAGATGAAGGAGCATGAACCTTGCCCGCATGGAGTTGACACTTGGCACAATGACGGATGAAACGGGAATAGTCCTCCTTCATGGTAGGCCAGTAATATTGCCTGGGGAGTTTTTGAGCTAACATGCGACCATTCACGTGGCCACCACATTCACTGGAATGCGCTGCCTCAGCGACTGAGCGAGATTCGATCTCGTCATGATAGCGGAGGTATACTCTGCTACGGGATCTTCGGTGCAAGACGCCACCTATGATGGCAAAGCACTCTACAGTATGGCGAAGGGCTCGCCTGTCAACGGCGGTGGCATATTCGGGAAAGGATCCGTCGCGAAGGTAATTCTCAATGTTGAAGAACCACAGATTGCCATCATCGAGGTCGATTTCTGGCTCATGAGAAAGGGCATGGACTTGAGGGGAAGGTTTCAGGAACTGCTGGAACCAAGGATCAATGTGCGAAGGGGTATGCATTCTTTGCACAATGATAGTAGCTAAGGGTCTTTCGAATGGAATGGGGAGAGAGGATGACAGAGAGGCTAGAGCATCAGCTATGATGTTTTGGGCTCTAGGGGTGTGCACTAGTGTAAGCTTCCTAAACCGTCGGACTACTTTGTTGACCAAATCCTGCTATGGCCTTAGCTTCGGGTCTCAGGTTTGGTACTTGCTGAGGGATTGTTGGAGTATGAGCTGTGAGTCTTCAATTATCCTGAGCTCCTTGACTTCTAGGGCTAATGCCATTTTTAAGCCTGTAAGGAGTGCCTCGTACTCAGCCACGTTATTTGTCGCGGGGAAGGACAGCTGACAAGCACGCAGAATGATTATCCCTTCCGAGGAGTGGAGGACGGCTCCGATTCCACAACCTTTGGAATTAAGTGCACCATCGAAGTAGAGAATCCACGAAGGTTCACCATCAATGATGGCTCCTAGCTCTTCGTTAAGGAAATCTTCATCGATGGGAGAATGTGTAGGAAGTGAATGATGGGCCAGATGCTCGGCGATGGCATGCCCCTTGACAGCCTTCTGACTGACGTAGGTAATGTCGAACTGGTTGAGAAAGCTTTGCCATCTTACCAAACGATCAGTCAACACAGGCTTCTCTAGCAAGTATTTGATTGGGTCCATTCGCGCCAAGAGATTCACCTCATGGGCTAGGAAGTAGTGTTTCAACTTTTGGGGACCCAGACGATGGCCGCGCACATTCTTTCCATGGCAGTGTACTTCTTCTCCGCATCGTTAAATAATTTTGATAGGTAGTAGACTGTCCGCTCCTTCTTCACGTCGTCATATTGAGCCAAAACTGCTCCAACGGATTCCTCCGTGGTGGACACATAGAGCAGTAGAGGCCGACCCAGGACCGAGGGTGTCAGGACGGGAGGATTGAGGAGGTAGCTCTTTAGGTCTTCGAAGGCCTTTCTTCATTGTTATGATGTCTTATGGGCAGTTGCCAGATGTTGACCAAAAAAAATCTAAATATGCCAAAAATCCAACAAAAATGTAAATATGTCAAAATCTAAAAAAATATAAATATTCAAACAAAAAAACAAAAAAAATCTAGGAGGGGCATCTCCCCGATACATGCATCTCACACACACCACCACATCACCTCCTTTCCTCTATCACTACCCCACAACTGCGAACCCCAAAGGCTACTCCCCTTTCTTCATTCCATCCCATCAGGGGATTAGCTACTACCGACACACAACTAGGGGCAAATTGCATGTCCATCTGTCCATCCAAGTTAGTCAAATCCATGGCTACCTTGTAGGGAGGTAGAGCATTCCTCGTTCTGTTGCTTTCCATGATCCGCCAGCTCAGCACTTCAATTTGAGTTCTAAGCAAATGGACCCTTTATATCACTTGATTTTCAGCAGATGCCTGGTTGCATTACAAATACCCTTTTCCTTACTCTCTCTACTCCATATCCCCCTGATCGGACAAACGTCCTACCTTTGTCAGCGGGTCCAAGATGGACTTCGGCTATGGAGCGTAAATTATCCTTTTGTTAGTCTTCCCCCAACCAGACACCTCGCTAGAGTTAATTGATGTGCTAGGTGAAGTTAGCATAGACACCCCTATCATCGGGAACGATCACCTCCGGGGACGTACCTATGCCTTGGTGACCATCCCCGCGGAATTCAATTATATCCATTAGGCCCACTGTAAAGTTGAAGGATGATATTTGCTTTCCCACTCCCCTTACCTTTGTGAATATATGCTTCCTCTTTTAATGCTTATTTATTTATGAACTTCACTAACGTGTGTTTGCACAGCTGTAGGTCTTATGGCAATGGGATTCGCTCCATGCCGCCTTCGGATTCGCTCCATGCCGCCTTCTCCGACTACTATATATATACTATATAAAATAGAGCTCGGAGGCTAATAACTTCGGGCACATAAACTCTGAGTTCCTCTCTAATAAAAATAATTAGGGGTTTATGTTCCCTAAGTTATTCGATGGCCGTCTGGTTTATTGATTGACCATGGGATGACAGACTTCTCGATCTCTCGACCGACGTCTTTCCCGGAGCCAGACAATAATACCTCTGGATATGTATTAGATAGATTTTCTCTTTAAACCCAGCATGCATCATATATGTCTTTTTCTTCTTTGCATCCAAAAACAACAAAAAATGCATATAGAAAAGCATTGCATATATCAATCAGCAAGAAGGAAAACAAAGGTTGACAGAAGGGTCTGCCATTGATCTGCCCTGGACTCTATCCCTCTTTCGTCAATCATCCAAGTCCTTCAATTCCATCACTTTTGTTGTCTACCTTATTCCACTCCGATTCAACAAGTTGAAAGTCTGTTTTGCATGCGATCGGCATGAGTATACTGAGATTGGAAGGTCATTTTCCCCTTATCCTGACTTTGTTACTTAATCCTATTTTGGATGTCTTATATCTCTTTGGGCCGGATTGCGATGCATCCCGGAGTGTGCCCAAGTCTCACGTGCGATTGCCTGGGGGTTTCTTGGACTGCTGATACAAGCCCTCTTAGATTAACTTTCTTTCCTCCCCTTTTGAATGACCTATCTTATTTCATTATGCTCATTTGTTCTTATGCAAAGCTCAATCTTTGCTCAAGAATCTCATTGAGCGGGATGTCCTAATTAGGCTTGTTTCTTTACCGAAACACCTATTTATCAGTCCGTCGGACTCCCTTGAAAAATAGGCATTACGGAGAGGCATCTGTAGACGCCTAATTTTAGACATCCCGCAGACCTTGTCTAGCCATCATAGAAGTGACATTTTCTCTTGGTTGATTGGGAGTGTCGGTCTCATCTTTATCTAGGTAGGCTCCATCCTGTCCTTTCGCGGATCCAATTTTGGACATCCCAGTGCCCCCCTGCCTGTAAGGTCGGGAGTTCGGGGGGCGTGAGCCCCCGAGGTGAATTTGGCCGCCCAGTCAGATAGGGCAAAGGGGGCTGGGCAGCCATCCCCTTGGCCGCCCAGAGGGCCTGGGCGGCTAGCCTTCTGACCGCCCACCCTGGGCAGAGCAAGGTCTGGGTGGCCATCACTCTGGCCGCCCAGAGGACCTAGATGGCCACCACTTTGGCCACCCAAACCACGGGCTATAGGGGATGAAGAGCAGGGCAGGACGGCCAGAGTGCTGGCTGCCTGCAACATTGGGCGGCCCAACTTATGGCCGTCTAGCAGACCTGGGCGGCCAGACCCTTGGCCGCCCAGTCCTGGACGCGACGGCCACCCATGTGGCCATCCCCTGCCGATTTCACAAAAAACATCCCAAACTCCACGCGGAGTCCGATCGCGAGCCCCATTCATCGTGGGACAAAGGGAAAACATGGGGAATCCAACCCCGAGCATTCCTATGACCAGAAAACCACGAGAGGAGCACGAATCAAGGCCTAGATCGGCCAAAAACTGCCGCTCAACCCTGACATGCATTTAACCCAAAACATGAAGTACTCCCGCTCTCGGTCTCACCGGGGCATGAAAACGTGGGGAGAGTAGGGATCCGTCCCCCTACCTTTCCGAAGCTTTAACCCACCTAAACCTCAAACAATGGCTATCACCCCACGCGGTCAGCTCCCGCAAACGCAACTGCCTCTGCCTCACATTCCTCACATCCCTCCCCTTGCCCTCGCCGCACGCCGTCATCGTCACTCTGCTCCAAGCTTCACCATTGTCGTTGACCGCCGGAGGTGGCAATGGGGGAGGGGAAAGAGAGACGGGAGAGTGAGGGAGAGGGTGAGTCGAGAGAGACGAGAGAAAGGAGGGGGAGAGATGGGGGTTTAAAAAGGGTTTTTAATTTTTATTTTTATTATATTTTTTCTATTTCTTTTACAAAATTCACAGGAATTCTGAACAACCCAAAAAAATAGATTCTGACCCAGAAAAATTCTGGGAAGAAGCGGGACCACTCCACACGCCACCACGGATCCAAAATAACCCACAAACGCACCATCAAAGGGTCCGAAAAATCAACATAAAAGTCTGAAATCCACTCGGACACGATCCGCAACCCGCGGAAACACGATCCGAAAATCCAAGGCGTTACACTGCGATCCCAAACTTTAATTTAAACGTGATCTTCTATTTATAAATTTTCAAATAAAGAAATTATTATTTTTATATGAATGCAGTTCTCAAGTAGACCGTGATCGTGATTTGTATTTTATTTAAAGTATGGTTTTCTCTCGGTGAAAATTCATATAAAATAATTATTTTCATTTGAACGCGGCCTTCCCATTAACCGTGTTCTGATCGCGGTGCCCATCCAGACCGTGTTATGGCACGGGTTTCTAGAAACCCTACATCCCTTCTAGCATGTTATGTTAGTGGGTTTGAATCTAGATGCATGTTTTTCATGTCTGTAAGTCACCCGAACAAACTTAAGTAACTAGGAAATATATAAACCCTAATTCCTTAAGTTCATGATTCATGTTAATCTTTCCTTTTGATTCCCTATTTTTACCTCATCTCTATTGTTCTAAAGCATGATTAAATGAGTAGATCTTCATGTTAACCTGAAATTGGTTCATCAAAGCATGTTTTAACTTTATGGCATGATTGTTATATCAATTGAGGTTCATGATTTTATTATATGAGATACCATGGATTTATTGATTAAAGGTTTTATCACTCTAGTGATAATAGCCTACCGCTTGATATTGGTTTCTGGTAGTGAGATAGGAACACAATTCTTGGTGAAGTTTGGGCCCTCCGCCGGATATTCCTTCCCCGAACTGTAACTTTCTTCATCGAGGCCTCCATAAGTCTCCGCGAGCCTTGGATTCCCACAAAGACGCCGAACAAGTTGGGCCACAAAAATCCTATAAACCACTGAAATCCTCATCCTACTATATAGGATAGGGTTCAACCGACCTTTGAAATGATAGAACAACGTTCTATCTATGTTCTGTTGACTCTGTACTAAACGCGGTTTGCTTCCAAGTTGCATGCAGGTTCTGTTTGACAACATGCCTGATCAGAGAACGTGTTCTCTCCAACCCTTGGTTGATCGTAGCCCTCGGACCGACCGCGTTCATCTTTGAAGGTGGTGATCACCCCAACCGCATTCTGGTCTGACCGGTCCCGTTGACCTTGATCGTAGTGGCCTCTATGGACCCGTTCTGGTCGCGATTTTGGGTCTGACCGCGTTCTTTAACCCAATATCTATGTTCGATTCACCTATGTTTTATTAAGATTTTCAAGACTGAGTCTAGTGATTTTACTACTTTCCAGCTTGGTTATCAGCGTGATTATTGCCCTCATGTTACTTGGCATTTGGTATCCTCTTGTTATATTCATGAATTGGCCCGATGTGCTAATCGTGAGACTCCATTCTATTTTCATATCCAATCCTTTGTACAATCATATTTCATGAACTTAAGTTCTTGATTCCAATTTGATTATATTATTCATGGAATTATCTAGCGATTACGTGGGGCTTTGGGTCTAAATAATATTTAATGCTGGTCAGACAGAAGTCTAAAAAATTACTTGTGCCCATGGGAGGGACTTGCGGTGTGGCATTGCACCTGATATGACATAGACAAGTTCATGACATCCCGTGATATGCTTGTTGTATAGTTGACTTGGCTTGCTCTTAACATGTTGGCCCGAGGGGCATCCTTGCTATACTTGCTTGATGGATAATCAACTCTAGTTAGTTACTTGCACATATTTGTTCAATTTACCTTCATGATAATCTTGATGTTGACTTGCTATGCATTCCTTATTGATCCTCATGATATCTCTTGAATTCTACATTGTTAAGCTTGCTACATGGCCTCTATTTTGAGCTTGGTTTGTATCATATAGCATGTTCTCCACATGATTGAAAATGTTAATTACTTGTATTTTGTCTGATTGTAAAGATGTAATTCCTACTGAGTGTTTTTACTCACTCAGTTTCTTCTTAACATTTTTCAGGTAATAATGAAGATGTTCAATCAGACGGGGAAGGGCAAGAGTGATGAGTGCTCTAGAGGATCGACATCTATGTCTTTTCTTTTTCTTGAGTCTAGTCTTGTAATCTTGAGTCTTTTCAATCTTTTCATGTAAGTGAGTCATAAAGTGCAATAATGGCATTTTGATATTAATAAAATTATAGTTTTTGTCATTTTTAGCCTTATTGTGTCTCTTGTGATTTGCTCTGATTATTCATGATTGTTCGTTGCCACGTTCCGAGCAAGTTTCCGCTACTATCGATTCGGGGCGTGACACTCTCAGACCCCGAGCATGCTCGGCACCCGAGAGTGGGGGCCTAGTGAGGAGGGTAAAACCCGTCAGGCCCTCTACGGCCCACAAGCGCTAGGCTCACGGGGACCCGGCCCAAAGTAGGCCATCTAATGACCTACGGCCCAGGCCAGGCGGCCCAAGAGCGGGACCACAAATTTGCCAACCCGCGAGAAGCATCGACGCGGGCATCTCGAGCACTGGGAAACTTTCTAATAGCCGAACATTACTCCCGCCGTTATAGGCCCCTTCCCCGGCAAGGACAAGGTCACGCCCACAGTGCCAAGATCATCGCCCCAAGGCTGCACTTCCCGAATAAATATGTGCACAATGGGAAGCTCCATCACGATCAAGGAGACGTTACTCCACGACCTACACCTTTCCCTATTGAGTAATGGACCTCAAACGTCAGGGCGACCTATATAAATAGGCCTCCAATCAGACGCAAGGGGGACGAAAACACTCAGACACACAGAGAGAAAGAGGAGAGAGACAGATAGACAAAAGCAGAAGCACACATAGAGGAGCAAGTTCTGCCGTCCCGAGCATCCCTGCGACTCTCTGAGCATGTCCCATGCCCAGCGAGCACTCTCCGAGCACTCGCCAGACATGACGAGCACCTCCGAGGACTTGGTCCTCATGCCTAGGCTCATCCATTCCACTCTCTCTCTCTCTCTCTCTCTCTCTCTCTCTCTCTCTCTCTCTCTCTCTCTCTCTCTCTCTCTCTCTCTCTCTCTCTCTCTCTCTCTCTCTGTGTGTGTGTGTGTGTGTGTCTCCTACTATTTCCTCCTTAGTATGATCCAAACTTAAGCATCGGAGGGTTGTTCCCTGGAGTAACGCCCGGGGCTCCTTCTGACGCCATCTTCCTAGTACTTGCAGGCTTCCACGGGTGACTAGACGTCTTTCCCCAACAAATAAATCGTAAAAGTGTGGTACGAGATCCGGAGACTATTTTTCCACTTCTACACCATCCATCATAATTTTTATCATTCTTTTCTATCATACTTTTTATCATTCTTTTCTTAATCATCCAATCATCATGAGATTTGAGGACCGAATTAAGTCACTTTGAGTTTGATGTTCCATCTCCAGACTTCCAAACTTCGCAAAAAAGGGGAGTGACAAAAAAATGTGGAATAAAAAGAGTGGCACCGTGACATTCTTTACAGGGTAATATAATTATTTAACACTTCAAGCATTTAAACAAAAAACATTAAAGATGAAACATTTATTGATATATTTTTAAGATAGAAATAGCCCTAGAAGACAAGTGTTACCCAAAACATCATCTAAATTACTAAATTCGATAAAAATTTAAATTATTTCGTTGGGATTTTTTATTTCCACATAATAGATATTGTTGTACATATATCCTTGCAATGTCTCATAATATTTATTTGGCCTTCATTTGTAAATATATCCACGGTTGTTTTCTCTAGGAGGTCATTTGGTTACTTTTATGCTGTAAAAGTTGCCCTAAGAAAAAAGAATTTTAATTTTTAATTCCTACCGTCTTTCATATTCATATATTAGTCCCTCAGTCCAAAGTAGATATTCACATAAGTCCTCAAAGTCACATGTTTTTTTCATAGACCCTCTTTTTAGGTTTTTTTAATTTATGAGATGCTTCACTAATATCTAGATTGGATGGGATAGTCCCTAATATGAGAGATTGCAGGGGTTGAAAACTGAAATTTCTGTCAAAAATCATTGATTCTAAGATATCTGATTTTAGGTTTTTCACTTATCTCGAACTAAAGATCAAAAATCAGTTAATAAGAGTGTCACATAGTTAGGTCAACTGATGATCTTGCATCCAACGATTTAATGCGTTCGTAGACACAGAAAGAAACACCGTAAAACATCTTACGACGAGGAAAATATTATTTACAATATTTTATGCTAGTATAAAATATCTTACGAACCTTAAAGAATTGACATTTCCTACATAATTTTTAACCGGTGGGAGGAGGGTAACATCGGCTCGGCCCATGTAAGGCCCATTTTCGCCTGGACCGATTTGGCCCGAGATCTACAACGCGCCTAACGGGCCCCGACGGTTGCAACCCAAAGCGGACAGCCCGGGACGGATAGCCCTCGGATTCGCGAGCGCACGAAAGACATCGATACAGGTGCAACGGCCGCTCGATGACCCTCCGGCGACCGAACGTTATCTCCCACGATGTCGGCCTCAACCCCACTAAAGGCGAGCACGCTTCACGGGCGCCACAAGACTCACCAGGGAACCGCCCGACTCTGGAGGAACGGACCCTCAACGGAAAACTCCCCACGATCGCGGGGAGGCGTTACTCCACGACTTACGCTCTTTCCTGCTAAGGGATAGGCCTTGACCACCAGGACAACCCTATAAATGGACGCTTGACGAACATAGGGAGGGGACACGTAGAGATATTCACCGAGAGACAGGCTAGGGAGAGACAAAAGCACTGACTTACCACTACAGTAAGAAAGGCCTCTACTATCCACCTCTCGGGAGTGGATCCATTGAAGGAGAGCGCAAGAGACCTTTCGACCACACTTACCGCCCAGCGAGGACTCTCTGGGTGCCCACTGGATACGGCGAACACTCCTCTGGAAGGCAGACCGCTCCTCCAGGCCCCTGCAGATGATCTCCAGCTCTCTTTCTCTCTCGCTTTCTCTTCTTTATTCTCTATCTCCCTAAGTGCTCACTTAAGCATCGGAGGGTGGTCCCCTGGGGTAACGCCCAGGGCTCCTTCTGACGCCCTTTTTCTCTAGTGCTTACAGGCTTCCACGGGTGCCGGACGATCTTCCCCAACAAATAAATTTAAAAGTGTGGTACGAGGCATAGGAACCAATTTTCCACCTCTACACTTTTTGGCGTTGTCTGTGGGAACACGATCAAAAAGCCATGGCACCCCGTGGGAGCTATTGCAACACCAGCCAACTGGGCTGAGGATCCCACCAGGGCCCCAGTTCTCACAGGGGATCGCAAGAAGCTTCATCCTCCACTCGGCCATGACGGGAGGTCACCGCCGATGAGCTTGCCCAAATGCATCAACAGCTCCAAGCCCTGACGAACTTGTGTCAGGATCTTCTGAACAGACCCACGGGACCAGTCCGCGTCCCATTGGAGCAACCTCAGAACGCCCAGGGCTCCTTCTGACGCCCTTTTTCTCTAGTGCTTGCAGGCTTCCACGGGTGCCGGACAATCTTCCCCAACAAATAAATTTAAAAGCGTGGTACGAGGCATAGGAACCAATTTTCCACCTCTACACTTTTTGGCGCCGTCTGTGGGAACACGATCATAAAGCCATGGCATCACGTGGGAGCTACTGCAACACCAGCCAACGGGGCTGAGGATCCCACCAGGGACCCAGTTCCCACCGGGGATCGCAAAAAGCTTCATCCTCCACCCAGCCGCGACGGGAGGTCACCGCCGACGAGCTTGCCCAAATGCATCAACAGCTCCAAGCCCTGACGAACTTGTGTCAAGATCTTCTGAACAGACCCACGAGACCAGTCCGCATCCCATCGGAGCAACCTCAGAATGGGGGGGCTCTGACCGTAACAAATTCCCGCTGAGTGCGGGAATCTTCCCATGCCTCTGTCGCTCAAGTCCGGTGACCGCGCAGCTCCCCCGCGTCAAGGGCACACAGCCCGCTGCACTCCAATCCGGAGATGGTCCAGCGGTTACAATGCATCGACGAGATCGAGGACAAGGTTCGGTACTTGGACAGCGTGTTGCTCACCGCCAAGACCGGTGGCCTGATTGACAATGATCTGGACGTCCACGCCCCCTTTTTCAGAGAGATTATGGAAGCCCCCATCCCACCAAAATTTCAGCAGCCATCTTTCACCCCCTACGATGGCACCACCGACCCAGCCAACCATATGCACAGTTTTGAGTCCAACCTGGTGTTTCACCAGGCTTCGGACGCTGTGAAATGCTTGGCGTTCGTCACTACTCTCCGGGAGAACGCCCGGACATGGTTCGAGTCCCTGCCGGCCGGGACCATCACCTCCTTCCAACAGCTGAAGAAGCTGTTTAAGGAGAACTTCATTGGATGCTGAAAGGAAGCCAAGTTCGCGGTGAGCCTGCTCGCTATCAGGCAGGGACGCGAGGAGACTCTCTGGGACTACTTCTCCCGCTTCCGGGCAGAGGCTCTCTGCATACCCCACCTCGACATCAGCATCACCGCCACCCCCCTGACGCAGGGAACCCGGGACTCTAGCCTCTGATAGTCACTCGGAGTCGAAGCCCCGACAACCCTGACAGACCTCCTCGACTTGGCATAGAAGCATGCACGGTGCGAGGAGAACATAGAGGCCCTTGGCCGCACGATCGGTACAGATCGGTCTGACCGTAAGAGATCTACTGACTCACCTCGGGAGGGGCGAAACAAGTGGGAGCTACGGGACCGGGAACATCACGACCGCCCGGAGAATAAGGAATGGGGCCAGTACCGACACTACACGCCCCTAACGGCCCCGCCTGACCAAATCCTCATGGAGATCCGTGAGGAACCTTTCCTCCAGTGGCCTCCTAGGATGAAGTCAGACCCGATGACAAGAAGTAACAAGAAGTATTGCAGCTTCCACCGCAACCACGGGTATTACATGGCAGACTACATTCAACTCAAGGATGCCATTGAGGACCCCATCCGGTAAGGACTCCTTGATAAATTCATTGCCAAGGCCGTCGAGAAGCGACAGCGTGAGCGGACCCCTCCACCTATCGACAATCGACCCAACGGAAAGGAGATCATGATGATCTCCGGAGGGCCGGCTTCAAGCGGAGATAGCTCCAGAAGACGCCGATCGTACGCATCAGCAATCAATGTTGTGGAGAAAGGCGACAGTAGCCATCATGAAACTGCCACCCAGGAGCACCTCAAAGATCCTATCGTCTTCTCAGACGAAGACCTAGAAGGTGTAACCACTCCTCATTCTGACGCTCTGGTGGTCTCGGCCACCATCAACCAATGTACCGTGCGACAAATTTTTAGTGGATAATAGAAGCGGCCCCGACATTATTTCTTACGACTGCCTGGTACTTATGGGTGTGGATTTGTCACATATAGTACCACTACACACACCCTTGTATGGCTTTTCTGGCACAACCATCCTCCCGAAAGGATGTATATCGTTGCCAGTCACGTTCGGAACCTCGCCAAGAGACGTGACGTTCATGGCGGACTTCACTGTAATCCGCGGGATGACCGGGTACAACGCCATCATAAGGCGAGGTATCCTTGGCACCCTCCGTGGAGTCCCCTCCTCCTATCATCAAAAGTTAAATTTTCCTACTCCTCGCAGGGTGGGAGAAGTCCGAGGAGATCAGAGAGAGTCGCGAAGGTGCTACTTGATCTCCACGCGCGATAGGCAATCCAAGGAGGCAACGCCCGAGAAGAAGAGGAGGATAGAGGGCCTGGGTCCGAGCACGAGCACCCAAGCAGAAGATCTGTACCTCATCCAGGTGGGGGAGGACCCGAGCAGAATGCTTTGGATCGGTGCTACACTATTCGAGCAGGAAAAGGAAGTTACACAAGTTTCCTAGAAGCAAACCAAGACGTATTCGCTTGGTCTGAGGATGAGCTCCTTAGAATTCCACCGGAAGTCATAACCCACCGACTGAAGCTGAACCCAAGCTGCCACCCGGTCCAGCAGCACAGGAGATGCTGCAACCCCGAGCGACAAGCCATTATCAGGGAACAAGTAGGCGAGAAGTTGCGCTTGGGACTATTGCGACCCACCCTATCCCGACTGGGTAGCTAATGTGGTCCTTGTTCCCAAAAGCAACGGGAAGTGGAGGATGTACGTAGACTACACCAACCTTAACAAAGCTACGCCCAAGGACAGCTTCCCCATGCCACGAATCGACCAACTGGTTGATGCCACAGTCGGGCACGAGATGTTGAGCTTTCTGGATGCTTACTCCGAATACCACCATATTAGCATGCATGAACCCGACCAAGACAAGACAGCTTTCGTCACAGATCATGGCCTATACTGCTACACCCGCATACCATTTGGGTTGAAAAATGCAGGGGCAACATATCAACGCCTGGTCAACCATATGTTCGATGCACAGATCAGTCGTAATATGGAAGTTTATATAGACGACATGCTCGTCAAAAGCTTCAAAGCGATCGAACACCTCGAAGACCTGGCGGAGACATTTGCAACGCTCCGAAGATACAACATGAAGCTCAACCCGAACAAGTGTGCATTCAGGGTTAAGTCATAAAAATTCCTTGATTTCCTTATGACTCATCGAGGGATCAAAGTGAATCCCTACAAAATTCGAGTAGTGTTGGAGATGAAATGACCAATGCGGGTGAGGGACGTACAGTGCCTTATCGGCTGCGTCACTGCCCTGACTCGATTCCTATCCCAAGTAGCAGAAAGATGCCTACCCTTCCTCCGACTCATTAAACAAGCGAACAAGGCACCGGAGAAGAAAGGGCAGATCGAGTGATACTAAGAGTGCAAGCAGGTGTTTGGAGAGCTGAAACGGTATCTGGCGTCCCCTCCTGTGCTCTCCAAGCCACATAAGGGAGAACAGTTGATCCTATATCTGTCGATGACCCCGAGCATGTTGAGCGTTGTGCTTACGCGAGAGGAAGGCAATGTCATGAAGCCCGTCTACTATGTGAGCCAAGCATTACAAGGGCCAGAGTCTTGGTATTCGTAGACCGAAAAGTTCGCTCTAGCCCTAATCACGGTAGCACCTAAGTTGCGACCATATTTCCTTGCACATCCAATCGCCGTTCTCACTAATCAACCCTTGCGTCAAATTCTCCAAAATCCGGACGCAAGGAATGGACTGGAGATGGTAAAAGTGAACGCTCAATGATTGCGCCCTCGCACGCGGATCGACCTGCGCGGCCAGGTAGCGAGGATCGGGGGCGGAGCCCCTGGAACAAAATTTTGATTATAGGGGCGATATACTTTTAATCTGTTAACTTCAAGAGTCAAAAGACTCAGTAGAAATCTTCAAGACTGTCAAGGTTGATGCCACAGACATGAACGGGATGTTAAATGAGTTAAAGGACTGAGCTAAAGGGGTTAACGGACTGAACCGGGGAAACCCGAAATTTCCCTAGCCGCGGTCAACCGCCCCCATCCTGGCGGTCAACCGATTTTGCCAGGGACCATCCGGCTACAGATTTTCTCAGTAGCGGTCGACCACCACCTACCTCCGGTCGACCGCCAGCCCCAAGCAACAATTGTTGACTTTATTTTTCTCTTCAAGAAGAGCCATTCTCCATAGATTTCTTTAATCCTAAAGTCACCTAATCACCCACAAAACGTGGATCTGGTCTGGATGATGTCCAAGGACCATTCAAATGGTATAAAACCAATGCAAGAGGGTTAGAAAACCCTAGTTGATCATTTGAATCAAAGAGAGATCAAGAGAGGCTAAAGAGGAGGTTGGAAGAAGAGGTACTGTAGCCGTGAACAGTACTCCATGCAGAAGTTCGTCATCCATTCCAAGGTGATTCAAGCCAAGATCTGAAGCCATCAATCTCCAAGCAAGAGTAGAAGCAAGCAAGGCTATCAAGGTGATCCAAGGAAGCTCATTTCTCAAGGGAGATCAAATCTCCATCCTTTATCTTCTTCATCAACTCAAGGTGATCCAAGGAAGATCATTTCACAAGGAAGATGATACCATTGAAGCATCAGATTCAAGCTCCAGCAACCTCAGACAAGATCTTCTCTCTTTGAGCATATTCCTCGTCTTGTTTGAGCATTTTCATCTTGTTCTCTTTTCATTTTATTCAAACTATTGAAATTGAGATTCGTCACTACCGGTGGTTAGTAGGAAGGCAATCGAAAGTTGTCCGATTTGCGGTGTTGACGTCCCTACCTGTGGTTAGTAGGAAGGTAATCGGAGATCTTTCCGATCTGCGGTTCAGTGCGTGGCATTAGTGGAGCCTCACCAGGTTTGGTGAGGGGTGGACGTAGGACTGGGGATTTAGTCCGAACACCTTAAAATCTCATGTGTTGTGGTTTGCTTGTGCGATTATTTTGTGTTAGATGCATGCTTAGGTTCAATCTCCATATTGCGTAATCATCTTGCTAAGCAAATCGTTTTATCCTTCGCTAAGCTTGTTATATTCCGCTGCTATTATCTTTATCTAGCCTTAAAGAGGGGTGTTTTGCGAAAAGAGGGGCAGATCTATTCACCTCTCCCCTCTAGATCCGCTATCCATTACTCAACAGGCATTTGGCTGGTGGTGCGCAAGAGGGGACGAGATGGTTGGGGGGAAGGCATGGAATAAGGCGTCCTTAACAGACGTGGTGGTTGGATTTGCTCTTGGTTTAGGGCCCCGACAGAGGCATTCTCTTGGTGCCACCCTTGTCCCCTCTCCACTTCATGGAAAGAGGTGACAGGGTTTACCTGTTGATTCAGGGGATGCTCCGGCAGTAGATTGTGGACAATCCCCATGTCTGGTTACGGCGCGGGAGCTTGCTGCTGCTGAGGAGGAGGTACTGCTTGTTGCTGAGAAGGCTGTTGAGCCTGTTGTTGTCGAGGAGGCCTTCGTACCTTTGGAGTGGCAATAAATCGCCTCATCTCATCCCAATCAATACCACCCTGGTCATTCATGTCATATATGTAATCTTTAAAGTGAAAATAGTGGTCAATGTTGTGCCCCGGCTGCCGATGAAAGACGCAGTACCGAGAAGTGTCTACATTAGCAGGCCACACCATTCTTTCTTTAGGCAGAGTGAGCGCATTGGCGGCCATGAGGGCATTGAAGATATCGGGTAGACTCTCGGGCAATGGAGGGTATTGGGCCCTTTTGGGACCCAGTGGTCTTCTCGGCTGTTGCGGCTGTTGTTGTGCATAGTTTGCTTGCGGGGCCACTTGGCGGTATTATGGAGGTTGATAAGGTTGTTGTTGTTGTTAAGGTGGAAGAGGTCGGAATCTCTGAGGAGGATTATCAATTGGTTGGTGGACTTGATTTTGGAAGGCAGGTTGTTGTGGTGGCGGCCTTTGGTTTGGAGGATGGCGAAAGGGTGTGGAATTACCAAATGCCCCCACCTGCTCGTTAGTGACGGTGCTCTCGGTGGTTCCACCACTATTGCCAGCATTAACATTCTTCCTCACATCTTTCGATCTTTGTTCAAACATACCCATGATGGGCGAGTCTTTCATTTGAGTTTGTATGTATCTTGCTCTCTCATAGAGCTCTTCCATTGTGCTTAGCTTATTCATAGCAAAAATGTAACGACCCGAGAATACAGTTACCGGGAAGGCCTGATAACCCGGGACTCGTACCACCACCCACGAGCCCGAAGACTCGGAAGGGTTAAAGGAATGGTGTGGAAACAACATAAGTATCACAAATAATTACAGAAATGAACAGTTATGTTATTAAGCAGGAAATAAATTAACAGTTCACATGATACAGGGTCCACGAGATATAAAAATAACAACAGCAGTAGTCCACAACTTGTACAAAGATAAGAAAGAAAAGTACAGCTACACGGGGCATACCCCGGCTCTGACCTCTGGCACTAACGCTGGGCACATGTACCACGTTGGGCCTCAGACGCGCTCCCCTGAGGCCGCGACTCACCTGAAACACGGTGAAAATAAGCAGGGAATGAGTCTCGGAACAAGACTCAGAAGGGATCACTCAGACCCTACCTCGCAAACAGAGAAACCGCTACGCTAGCAGTAAGCGAGTACCTCAGAAAAGAAAGCCCTGCAATCTACAAAACACCGCTCTCACGGCACGAAAACCGACACACATGCCACGGTGAAACGACCGGAGCACCACAGTCAACACGATAAAACCCGAAGGTCGAAGTCGCAAGGACTGATAGTCTGACACTCCCGACTCGACAGGCGTACCTCCCACTAGAAGCACAGCCGGTGGCATCCCCTGACGTCTTACACCGCACCGCAGGTGAACTGACTGACGTGGTAGCTACTACCAAAGGCACGAACACCGAACAAGTAACCACAAACAAGTGACTAACTGGGGTCACGCCCGTCAGGGTGGGTCCAACCGCCCCCAACCATGTGTGCACACACAGACCGTACGTCCTAGGTCTGGCCTCTAACTGATTTTCCCCTAGAGCCGGACTCTGGCTACCAACGAGGGGCCCGACAAAAACCAGTCTAAAACGTCCTCAGGGTAGCCTCTCCACCACTCCCTGGTGGGACCACACGCGTCTAAGTAGGCTACGACTAGTGGAGGGTCACTACGGAGTAGACTCTCAAGTCAACAGAAAATAATGTCCGCATCCGACAACGTACGGGGACCACCCCACGTACCAGCACCGTCGCACGGTGACCACGGTCGGAATAGAAACGGGGTTGCGAACCACCCGGGGCAACCCAGAGCCTGACAGTCTACCCTAGACGCGTCACAGGCTCTGACGGTCTAGGCAGGATCGTCACAATCACCAGACGGCCCAACGCAGGGGCGTCACACGCTCGGTGCAAAACAGGGCGTAACGCACCTACCATGGTGCGTTACAGACTGTGATGCGCCTACCCTAGTGCGTCACAAGACAACAGAGAACAGCTGTGACACATGCCACTCGGTGCGTCACAGCGTGTAACGGACCAACCCTGGTGATTCACAACGTGGGAATGCGTCTGCTCTAATGCACCCGCATAGGGGCGTCACATGGCTGTGACGCGCCAAGCCAGGTGCGTCACATGTTTTGACCCCCAAAGGTCAAAAACCAACGGTCGGCAGCCAACGGCCGAACGCCCCTGACGGTCCAACCTAGGTGCGTCACAGCACCGTGGTGGTCTATCGTGGGACCGTCATAACCCACAGACCCCACTTGGCTGCACTCAGGGCTGTAACGCACCCATCTAGGCACGTTACATAGTGTGACGGTCACTGGAAGGACCGTCACACCCGCCCGAGGGTCAAACGGCGAGAAACGCCCAAAAAAACTGGCCACGCCCCCATGCCTCCACCGAAGAGGGGGAAATCAAAGGGGAAGACCCCTGGGGACCCCTAGCATGATTCTAGGCCAACAAAATGCGAGATCATGCATCAAATCCATAGATCGGGCGAGCTCTCCCCAAATCATGGAAAACCCCAAACCCGCAAGAAATCCCATCTCTCGGCCTCCCCTCGGCCTACAAATCGCGGGAAAGGAAGACTAGATGCTAGGGAACATCACCCTACCTCAATTGCATCCCGAGACGCGCAGGATCAACCATGAATCGCAAAGAATGCTCGAAAACCTTCGTTCTTCATTGAGCTCCCACAGTTCACGTACGCCTCTATGATCACCTCACCGTCGCCGTCGTCACCACGCCGTCGCCCACAGCCGTCTGCAGTCGGAGGGGCTCGCCGCGGTCTCGCCGGACGAAGAAGAGAGGGAGAGAGGGCGTCGCACGGTGGGGGAAAAAGGAGGAAGAAGAAGAAGAAGAGGGTGGGGAAGTGAGAGCAAAAAAGGGGGGTATTTATAGGATAATCCAAAAATTCTAGAAAATACCCAAAAAAAATTACATTTTGTGATCCTCGGAATGCACCGATCGCAACGGTACCACTCTTGCCTAGGTGAACAACCCGGTTCACCCGCAGTGAGGTTCCGAAGGAATTACCGAAACACACACCGAGAATCAGAAAATACACGCGGAAAAGCCGCGGAACGCTTCTGGGCCTCCGAAACAACTCCAGATCGCGCCGATCCGAACACAAAAGAAGTCCAAATCGAAATTTCAGACACAGCGGAGCTGGACACTACGAGAAACTAGATCCGGGACTCATGAAGAAGGATCCAAAAGGTCCGGGATATTACAGCCCCCCCCTTAAGGAATTTCATCCTCGAAATTGAGAACAACCCAAGGGGAAAGAAGAGGAAGACTCACTCAAACAAGTAAGGGAACTGCTGACGCATCTCGTCCTCACACTCCCAAGAAGCCTCACCACCAGAGTGCCGCTACCACACCACCTTAACCAAGGGGATGACCATGTTCCGCAGGCGCTGCTCTCGCCTATCCTCTACGCGGATCGAAAACTCTGGGAGAGAAAGGTCTAGAGTCACCTCGGGCCAAACAGAATCCTCGAGCACATGAGAGTCATCGGGCATATACTTCTGCAACATCGAGACGTGGAACACGTCATGCACCGATGCCAACTCAGGGGGTAACTGCAACCGATAAGCTACGTCACCGATGCGCTCCATAATCACAAAAGGACCAATATAGAGGGGACTCAGCTTCCCACGCCATCCAAAGCGCATCACCCCCTTCATCGGAGAAACTCTCAAGAACACGCGATCGCCCACGGTGAACTCGAGGGGCCGCCGCCTACGGTCAGCATAGCTCTTATGCCGACTCTGGGCTGCCAACATGTTCCGAAGGACCAGGTGCACAACCTCCACACACTGCTGCACCAGCTCCGGTCCCATCAAAACACGCTCACCGACCTCAAACCAATCAAGTGGAGTACAACACGGACGCCCATACAAAACCTCATAAGGAGCCATGCCGATGCTCGAATGATAGCTGTTGTTATAGGCAAACTCCACCAACGGTAGGTGGTGAATCCAACTCCCCTGCCACTCCAGACAGCAGGATCTCAGCATGTCCTCCAAAGTCTGAATGGTCCTCTCTGACTGACCATCTGACTGAGGATGATACGCTGAGCTAAAAACTAAATCTGTGCCAAGTGCTCGCTGGAAACTCCCCCAGCATCCAGAAGTGAAGCGCGGATCCCGATCCGACACGATGGAAATGGGAATCCCATGCAACGGAACGATCCGCTTCACATAAAGACGAGCCAACCTGGACATGCTCCAGCTAACTTTGACCGATAACAACCGAGTCACCTTCGTCAGCCTATCCACCAGCAACCAAATACTATCCTGACCACTCGGAGTCCTCGGCAATCCCACCATGAAATCCATGGTCACGTGGTCTCATTTCCACGTAGGAACATCTAAGGGCTGGAGAGTACCTCCTGGTCACTGATGCTCCGCCTTCACCTGCTGACAGGTCAGACACCTGGCCACAAACGCAGAGACATCTCTCTTCATGCCAGGCCACCAGAACTGCCTCCGCAAGTTCCGATACATCTTCGTCGCACCCCGGGTGTACGGTGTACCTACTCCCATGAGCCTCGCGCAACACAGCATGATGAACCCGCTCCTCAGCTGGGACGTACAGCCTACCACGGAACCTCACGGCACCATCCTCGCCGAGCTCCACATCAGCCCAAGCCAATATCCGGGGCAACTCAGGGTCCGCATGTTGAGCCTCTGTCACCTGACGGCGGATAGCAGGCGTGACAGTCAGACTCGCAAGTACTGCCAACCCTGGATCCTGGGGAATCTTGAGCATGAATGAAATTTCGGGCACTTGTTCCCAGAGCCTCCACTTCCTCAACATCAAGGCACTGACCGCGACCTTCTGACTCAAGGCATTGGCGACGACATTCATCCTGCCCGACTGACAAGATAGGGTGAAGTCATAATCCTTCATAAACTCCATACATCGTCTCTGCCTGAGGTTAAGGTCCATCTACGTGAACACATATCGCAAACTCTGATGATCAGTGAACACCTTGAACCTCTCTCCGTACAAATAATGCCTCCAGATCTTCAGCCCAAAGATCACAGCTGCCAACTCTATGTCATGGGTAGGGTAGTTCTCCTCGTGGCGCTTCATATGCTGAGATGCATAAGCCACCACTCTACCGTGCTGCATTAGCACAGCACCCAATCCGACCCCGGAAGCATCTGTACCCACCACAAAGCCTCCCGATCTAGAAGGTAAAACCAACACTGGAGCCGAGGTGAGCAACCTCTTCAGTTTCCTAAAACTCTGCTCACACTCCTCAGACCAGACGAAAGGTACGTCCTTCCGCGTGAGTCTAGTCATCGGGGCCGCAATGCGAGAAAAATCCTGGATAAATCACCGATAATAACCCGCAAGCCCCAAGAACCTCCGGATCTCCGTCACAGACCTCAGCCTCGACCACTGCATTACTGCCTCGACCTTGGTGGGGTCCACGGAAATACCATCACCAGAAATCACGTGCCCCAAAAAGTGCACCTCACGAAGCCAGAATTCGCATTTACTGAGCTTCGCATACAACTGGTGATCTCGCAACGTCTGTAGCACCACACCCAAATGGTACGCGTGCTCTTCGGCAGACCGTGAATAAACAGGGATGTCGTCCAGAAATATGACCACGAACTGGTCTATATACGGATGAAACACCCTCTACATCAAGTCCATGAAGACTGCGGGGGCATTGGTAAGCCCGAACGGAATCACCAAGAACTCATAGTGCCCGTACCTCGTACTGAGCGCAGTCTTCTCCACGTCGGACTCGTGAATCCTCAACTGATAGTAACCGGACCGCAAATCAATCCGCGAGAACACTTGCGTAGACTGAAGTTGGTCGAACAAATCATCAATCTGCGGCAACGGATACTTGTTCTTAATGGTCACCTCATTCAGCTGCCGGTAGTCAATGCACAATCGCAAGCTACCGTCCTTCTTCTTCACAAACAACACGGGCGCACCCCAAGGGGAAAAGCTAGGGCGAATATACCCCTTGGCCAGCAGTTCCTGCAACTGCGCCCTCAACTCAGCGGGGGCCATATGGTAGGGAGCCTTCGCCAAAGGCCCCGTACCAGGCACAACCTCGATCACGAAGTCAATCTCCCGCTGGGGAGGTAATCCAGGTAAGTTCTCCGGAAAAACATCGGGAAACTCACACACCACCGGAATGTCCTCGACATCCGGCTCCATCCGGTCAGTCACAACCACGGAGGCGAGAAAACCCTGACAACCCGCATCAAGCAACCGACGAGCTCAAATCGCAGAAATAAGAAAGTGGGAAGAGGAAGACCTGATACCTTGGAAATAGAAGGTGGGTCCGTGAAGTCGCCAAAAATAAACCCTCTTCGAGCCGCAATCCACCAACGCATGATGTGCCTTTAGCCAATCCATGCCCAAAATCACATCAAGGTCCTGAAGCGGCAACGCATAGAGCCTAGCCAGCAAACTCCACCCTTCCACCCACACAAGAACCTCATCGAAGCAATACGGAGAGATCATAAAATCACCCGAAGGCAACTCTACTGCCAAATCACATGACAACTGGATCACCGGCTCCTCAATACTCAGTGTAAAATCCTCCGAAACAAATGAGTGAGACGCGCTAGAATCGAACAAAACCTGAGCCGCACAACCCAAAATCTGAACGGTACCTTCCACGAGCTGCGATGCCACTGCATCTGCCCTGGTCATGTGCGTGATCTGGCCTCGAGCTCTCTGCTTGCCTCCCACACTAGCTGACCTGGGTAGCGGTGGATACTGTCCCTGCTGCTGCCTCTGCTGCTGGGGAACCTGCTACTGCTAAGGAAACTGCTGCTACTGCCTCTGAGGACAGTCACACGCCATATGCCCTGGCTGGTCACACCGGAAACAAACTATCGGTGCCGTGCACTACCTACCTCGATGGAACTCGCTACACCACGGGCACGGCCCTCGCGATCCACCCACTGATCTCTGACGCTGAAAAGGAACCGGCTGCTGTACACTGCCCGATGACGCCTACTGCTCACGGCCTCCCTTCTCTTTCTTTCGGAAACTCTTCCCGAAGAACTTCTTTACCTTCGAGCCAAAGGACACAGATCCTGTCACTGACGCTGCAGGCGCCAGCACTCCTGAACCACCCGACGCATGCTGGAAAGAACCCTGCTGCTGGGTAGCCGACGGCTGGCTGCGACCTGACAAAGATTGTCCCTGGCTAATCGGTCCTCGAGTCCTCTGCATATCCATCTCCAAGGAAGCCGTGACACGAGACGCTGTCTCCAGATCAGTGGCAGCGTTCGCAATTAAATGGTGTCTCAACTCCTACCTCAAGCCCCGAACGAACTGTGTGGTCTTCACCCTCTCATGCTCTATGATATGGGGTGCATATCGACCTAGCTCAACAAATCGGGCCCTGTACTGCAACATGGACATGTCGCCCTGAACCAGCTCCAGAAACTGACGCATCCGTTATGTAGCAATAAACTCTGGACAGTAGGTACGCTCGAAAGCACTGACAAAGTCACCCCACACAATCTGCTCAAGTGGACGAAGCTGGAAAGACGTCTTCCACTCAGAAGACCACCACTCCCGAGCCGTACCCTACAACTGGTCGGAGGCCAACATCACTCTATCCTCCGCAGTACTCCGCACAGAACTGAACACCCGCTCCATCTCATCGAGCCAACTCCGAGCCAAATCAGGGTCTGGCTGACCGCCGTAGTATGGTGAATGAAACTACATGAATCCCTCACTGCTCGGCCTGGCCCACCCCTGGTCGACGAGCCCTCACCAGCCTCTCCGCCGAACTGCTGAGACATAAGCTGGTACATGCCACAGAAGAAATCCTCGACTCTCAGAAATCTCGCAGTATCCACTACCTCGGTGGCCGCATGTGGCACTCTACTCTGCTCCTCCTGCTCCTGCTGAACATCCTGCTGGATCTCCTGACCTCCAGCCAACTGCCCCTGCTGAGAGCGAGTGCTCCGCCTCGGCGCCATACTCGCTCCTGAAGTAAAAGATAGAAAACACGGAAACAGCAAGGTCAAGAAAAACGCACGATGCCCGATGCCAACGTCAACCATACATCATCGCTGTGGACTAGTGGACCACTATAATCACTTATGATTCTCGTATAATCCCACAACCGTCGCTCTGATACCAGCTGTAACGACCAGAGAATCCGGTTACCGGGAAGGCCCGATAACCCGATACTCGTACCGCCACCCACGAGCCCGAAGACTCGGAAGGGTTAAAGCAATGGTGTGGAGACTACACAAGTATCACAAATAATTATAGAAATGAACAGTTGTATTATTAGCAGGAAATAAATTAACAGTTCACATGATACATGGTCCATGAGATATAAAAATAACAACAGCGGTAGTCCACAACTAGTACAGAGAAAAGAAAGAAAAGTACAGCTACACGGGGCATACCCCGGCTCTGACCTTTGGCACTAACGCTGGGCACCTGTACCACGCTGGGCCTCAGACGCGCTCCCCTGAGGCCGCAACTCACCTGAAACACGGTGAAAACAAGCAGGGAATGAGTCTCGGAACAAGACTCAGTAGGGATCACTCGGACCCTACCTCGCAAACGGAGAAACCGCTACGCTAGCAGTAAGCGAGTACCTCAGAAAAGAAAGCCCTGCAATCTACAAAACACCGCTCCCACGGCACGAAAATTGACACATGTGCCACGGTGAAACGACCGGAGCACCACGGTCAACACGACAAAACCCGAAGGTCAAAGTCGCAAGGACTGACAGTCTGACACTCCCGACTCGACAGGAGTACCTCCCACTAGAAGCACAGCCGGTGGCGTCCCCTGACGTCTTACACCGCACCGCAGGTGAACTGCTTGACGTGGTAGCTACTACCAAAGGCATGAACACCGAACAAGTAATCACAAATGAGTGACTAGCTGGGGTCACGCCCGTCAACGTGGGTCCAACCGCCCCCAAACCACGTGTGCACACACAAACCTTACGTCCTAGGTCTGGCCTCTAACTGGTTTTCCCCTGGAGCCGGACTCTGGCTACCGACGAGGGGCCCGACGGAAACCAGTCTAAAACCATCCTCAGGGTAGCCTCTCCACCACTCCCTGGTGGGACCACACGCGTGTAAGCAGGCTACGACTAGTGGAGGGTCACTACGGAGTAGACTCTCAAGTCAACGGAAAACAACGTCCGCATCTGACAACATACGGGGACCGCCCCACGTACCAGCACCGTCCCACGGTGACCACGGTCGGAACAGAAATGGGGTTGCAAACCACCCGGGGCAACCCAGAGCCTGACAGTCTACCCTAGACGCATCACAGGCTCTGACGGTCTAGGCAGGACCGTCACAATCACCTGATGGCCCAACGCAGGGGCGTAACACGCTCGGTGCAAAACAGGGCGTAACGCACCTACCATGGTGCGTTACAGTCTGTGACGCGCCTACCCTGGTGCGTCACAAGACAACAAAGAACAGCTGTGACGCGTGCCACTCGGTGCGTCACAGCGTGTAACGGACCAACCCTGGTGCGTCACAACGTGGCAATGTGTCTGCTTTAACGCACCCACATAGGGGTGTTACATGGCTGTGACGCGCCAAGCCAGGTGCGTCACATGCCTTGACCCCCAACGGTCAAAAACCAACGGTCGACAGCCAACGGTCGAACGCCCCTGACGGTCCAACCTAGGTGCATCACAGCACCGTGGAGGTCTATCGTGGGACCGGCACAACCCACAGACCCCACTTGGCTACACTCAGGGCTGTAACGCACCCATCTGGGCGCGTTACATACTGTGACGGTCATTGGAAGGACCGTCACACCTACCCGAGGGCGAAATGGCGGGAAACGCCCAAAAAAATTGGCCACGCCCCCATGTCTCCACCGGAGAGGGCGAAATCAAAGGGGAAGACCCCTGGGGACCCCTAGCATGATTCTAGGCCAATAAAACGCGAGATCATGCATCAAATTCATAGATCGGGCGAGCTCTCCCCAAATCATGGAAAACCCCAAACCCGCAAGAAATCCCATCTCTCGGCCTCCCCTCAGCCTACAAATCGCGGGAAAGGAAGGCTAGAGGCTAGGGAACGTCACCCTACCTCAATTGCGTCTCGAGACGTGCCGGATCAACCACGAATCGCAAAGAATGCTCGAAAACCCTCGTTCTTCCTTGAGCTCCCACGGTTCACGTACGCCTCCACGATCACCTCATCGTCGCCGTCGCCACCACGCCGTCGCCCACAGCCGTCTGCAGCCGGAGGGGCTCGCTGCGGTCTCGCCGGACGAAGAAGAGAGGGAGAGAGGGCGTCGTACGGTGGGGGAGAAAGGAGGAAGAAGAATGAAGAAGAAGAGGGTGGGGAAGAGAGAGAAAAAATGGGGGTATTTATAGGATAATCCAGAAATTCTGGAAAATACCAAAAAATAGAAAATTACATTTCCGCGATCCTCGGAACGTACCGATCGCAACGGTACCACTCTTGCCTAGGTGAACAACCCGGTTCACCGGCAGCGGGGTTCCGAAGGAATTATCGAAACACACACCGAGATTCGGAAAATACACGCGAAAAAGCCGTGGAATGCTTCCGGGCCTCCGAAACAACTCCGGATCGCGCCGATCCGAACACAAAAGATGTCCAAAACAAAATTTTGGACACAACAGAGCCGGACACTCCGAGAAACCAGATCCGCGACCCACGAAGAAGGATCCAAAAGGTCCAGGATATTACACAAAATGTGACGGAACTGTGGAGTGGAGTTTGATATGATCATCTTCACCTGCTCAGTTTCTGACAGTGTATATTTCAATCTCTCGGCCATGGCCCTCCATCTATCGGTAAACAAAATCAAGTCCTCCTCGGGCTTCATCTTCTCGACAACTAAATCTGTAACAGACAAAGATGGACCCCACACGGTCCTTGTACTTCTGTAAGAATCTCCACTGAACCACATCAAAGTCGCCGGCTTCGGCTAGCTCCAAATAGTAGAACCACTCAAGTGTCGGGCCATGTAGTGATTGCCTAAAAAAATAGGCTAAAGAAGTCTTGTTGTCCTACCAGAACGATGCCTCGTACATGAAGTCTTTTAAGTGAATGAACGGGTTGCCCGTTCCATTGTATCACCGAAAGTTAGGCATCTCAGATGGTAGGAGATGGAAAACTGGCAGGGTAGGAAGAGTAACCTCTGGAGCTGTCTTCGGTGTTGTGACCTTTTTCAGCGGCTCCTCCATGCTAGCAATTTTTTGGAGGACTAAGGTGTTGGTATCAGACTCGGCTGGGGCCGGATTAGAAGAGTATGGATTTGGCATAGGCCTCCTTAAGAATTGAGGAACTGGAGGTTGTGGTTGTTGGGGCCTAGCAACAGAGTGACTTGCCGGTTGAGCCGACGTAGCCGTAATGGGAGTTGGTGGGCGCGAAGGCACCCTATGTGCGACCGCCTGGTTATTAGGAATATTCAAAGAATGGCCACCCGCGGCCTGAGGTGGATTGGAGGATGACGGGAGAGACTTCCCTTTTAAAGCGGTGTGGACCGCCTAATGTTGAGAATCGTCTAATTGAGACAGAGCTTTGAGGAAGTCGTTGAAATTGAAGGAAGGGGAGACATCCCCAGAGGTATTTTGGGTGGTAGGTTGAGTTTGGGAAGAAGGCTCAACCTCCTGAGAAGTGGTGTCAACCATGTGAACTTGAGGATAATGAGTAGGAGAGAGAGCATGGTTCTCCTCATAATAAATAGGATCCTGAGGGGGAACCTCACAAGATTGGTCAAATTGACCCTCCTCATAACCATCATAGGAGTAACCGTAGTTGGCCATGTTGATGATTTTACTTGAACGGAGCTTCATGTTTAAGGAGAGGAATATATTTCCAATCAAAAAGTAAAAGCAGGAAATAACCGCCCAATCAAGCAAGTTGTACACACAAGTTGTAATGGACCCAAGATTTTAAGGTTTTTCTTGAGGTTAAAATGGATTTTAAAGGTATGATTAATTCACTCTCTTCAATGTGGGTCCTAGTTGAGAGTTTGGGGTGTAATCTCCGGGTTGACTAAGTTCCTTCTCTCTCCTTGCCAACGAATGGGTTAACTAAACTCCGGGTGCTTCCAATGGTACAACTGGCTCGGCGTTCGTGAGGGAATCCACAGGTGCGGGGACTTACGGAGGCCTTGGAAAAGGAATTTTCGGTCTAAAGAGACGGAATGCTCAATGAAGGGTCCTCCCAATTCCAAGAAAGGGATGTAGGGTCCTAGAAGTGTAGAGAGAGGATGTCTCTCAACCAAATGCCCTAGAATGGACACTAATGCAAGCTGATCGAGTAGTGATAATCAAGCAACCAACAAATGAAGTCAGCAAGTGAAAACAACAGCAATAACCACTGTTCTTTGAGGACAAAAGCAAATGACGACCTGGAAGAGGTCACGATATCAATAAACAATGACTAAGTGTCAGCCGCTAATCACTATAAACAGTGTAATCAGAGAACAATCAAAGTAAAATAGCGCCTTGGTGTGAGGCGCTGAATGTGAAAATAACGCCTCTGTGGAGGGGCGTTAGATATTAGTAAAGAAACCGGGACAACAGTGATCAGGAAATGATGCCTTGGTGTGTGGCGTTAAATGCAGGAATGACGCCTTGGTATTAGGCGTTAAATGAAGCAATGGCGCCTCTGTGGAGGGGCGTCAGACTCAGTAAACAGTAATCAGAAATAACGAAGACAAACAATAGCAATCACAGAACTGACGCATTGGGGTAAGGCGTTAAATGCAGAAATGACGGCTGTAGAGCAGGCGCCAATCAGTTCCAGAGAACCGAGAGTGCTGATAACTAACAGAAATCAAATTTTCTTTCTAAAAAATGTTATGGACAGTTCAAAATTGGCTAATCCAGTGGGGAATGTGCACGTGGTGCACAAGGGGAGTGTGCTATGTGGAGCACCAAGGAGGGGCACATGTGGGTGCCAAAGGAGGGGCACGCGAGGGTGCCAAAGGGAGGGGCACACGTGGGTGCCAATGGAGGGGTAATCAAAATAAAAACATAAAGTGTCCCATCGTGATCGCCAATTTATGAACGTGTCACATAGACATCTTAAAAAGAAAGAAAATTTAAAATGGGTATAATGCTAAATATGTGGGAAATAAGGGAAGGGGAGAATGTGATGCTCTAAGGAGGGTGATCGCCAGAGAGGTTACTCAAAAGATAAAAGATGATCGCATGTACCTTGTATGAAGCGGGTGAGATCGTGAGCTTTTCCTTCCTCCTTCTACCGGCCGGCCAATGAAGGGGGTTTTTATGTTGATTACCCTTGTGTGTTTTTGTTTAAAACCCCTAAGAGGAGTAAAAGGTGGGAGATATGTTGTGATATGCAAACAAGGCAATATAATGCAAAGAGTATCTCTAGCAAAGAGAGAGCTAAAGAAAGGATGCGTATGATGATATGATGAATAAAAGACTAAAGCGGAGGTGCCCTTTTTACTGTGTTAGCAGCAGTAAAGGAGAAAAAGCATGCGGCGGCTGTAGCAGGATGAAGAACACGATGGATGAAGAAGTCTCCACTGCCCGTGGAGGAAACTACCGGAGGAAGAACACCCGTGGGAGGAAGAAAATCGCACTAGAAGGACCTGCAAAAATTGTTAATAAAAGAAAACTCTCTTCTCTCTCTGTTGGTTTGTGAAAACTCTCAGTGGAAAGCTCATGTGTGTTCTTCTTTTTCTTCTTCTTAACCTCTCGCGCATGAGGAAGCCATGGGGTATTTATAGGGCCAAAAGCCTTATTCTAATAGGATTAAAACAAGGAAGTCAATCCTCCAGCAAGGATCTCTCTTCCCAATCGAACAAGATGTTTAAAATGAAGAAGGATGCTTCACGGGAAGGTAGCAGACGAAACAGAGACGGAACTGAAATGACGACATGAAGAAGGTCGCTATTTGAAAATGATGACAGTCATGCAGTCGTTTATTCCTGGGTTTAATTATAAAACTAAATGACTTTCCATATTTAAAAATGAGAAATGACGCCTTTAAGAATGTCGTTATTTTAATCAGCGCCTTATTAACTGACGTTAATTCATTGAATTTTATTTTGAATAGGATTCGTAAAAACCAAAAAACACCAGGAACTGATGCCTACGCACGCAGTCACCAATTGTTGAAATGACGACACCTCTCTAGTCGTCAGTTAAATGACGCCCATCCTCCAGGCGTTAATTACAATATCATAGAAAAATACCAAATAAATTAGAAAAACTTCATATTAAGTCATTATTGAAGTCCATTTTGGGGCGTCACGTGGTGACATGAGATTTACTCATCATAGCATCAATTTTGGCGTGTCTACAGCTGCCCCACCTTGGCATCTGCTTTGCAAGGGAGTGAGACGGAAAATGAAGTGAAAGTGTAACAAGTGGAATGAAGTGGGAACGAACTGAAAGTAGATGCCAAGGTGTGATGTGACACATCTCCGACACTAAGTGCTGAAAATCTTTCCACTATTCTGAATGAAACAACCTCGGATGATTATGAGAAAGCAACAATCGATTGGATGAAAGAACTAAGCTAATGAACGAAATGTGCACGCGGGCACGAAAGGAATGACACCATTGGAGAGCGGTTACCAGTCAATGTGGACGTGCTACAACCAAGGTGAGTTTGCAGAAAAAGTAAAGTGAAGTGAGGTAAGAATCCAACGAACGAATGCTTTCAAGGAACCAGCCTGAGCGCTTTAAGGAGAACACAGTACTCGATTTTGAATGGAATATCTCATGTCAACTCAAATCAAGAGCAAGCGGCCCTCATTACTGGCTTAATATGAGGATTTTCATCATTAAAGCTCAAAGTCCTACATGATGCATGTTGGGCTAAAAGAAAATATTAAAACAAACTAAGAATAGAAAATAATCAAGGATAATATTACTAAACCATCCAGACTTGGTCAGGAATTCAGATCTCTGAGCTGATACTAAGCCAAAGCCCGTTTGTCCACGCATCAACTCAGAAAGTGGAATCGTCGTCCCAAACCTTAGATGACGTAACGGCATATCCGTATGATCAAGACTCCCCTGGAACTATCACTATTTTTGATGAAGGGGAACTCAAATTCCAGGTTCATCAGAACCACAAGGTCCTTGATATGCTATAATAGCGTAGATACCATATAATAGCAATGCATACAGGAGAGATACAAAAGATGGAATGATGTTACCAGACCCGAGCACCTTTTGAGACTTGCATAACTTATCCTTCTCTGCGCTCAAAGACCATCAGCTCCAATAAAATTCATAATATGATTAATTCATCAAGATATAAATGCATAAGTTCATCAAAGATCATAAGCTCAATAGAATTCATGAACTCAACAAAGATCATTATGACAATGCAGCAAGATATAGGGTAGAAGTTCATCAAAATGACATAAAGCATTTATTTCAAGAAATGACGACTTCACAAAGGGGCGCTATAATAAAATGACGATAGCCATGGCGGCGCCAATTCCTTTCATTGTTTAACTTGGAATCAGACAGCAAATGACACCTGCATGTGAGGCGTTAAATAAATGACGCCGCTACCTAGGTCGCGATTCAATAAAATGACACCAACAGGTATGTCGTCCATTATCTGCAAGTTCTGATGCTCCGTTTCAGAAAGAAAACTCCAGAGATTGATTCTTATTCAAACTCAAACTGCGCCGTTTGACAACTAACAGAGCTTTGAACCGTTATAAAAAGGGTGGCCTTCTCACCCATTCAACTGAAAGCCTATAGTCGAAGCAGTAATCCGAAGAACAGAGAACTGAGAACCAGTAAACAGGGGTTCCTTCAACCAACCAGAGGAAGAAGATGGATAAAATGCTGATGCAAAGGCCTTTGAAGAAACCTAAGATTGGATTTCCCAGGATTTTAGAAATCGCACGTCACATTAATGGGAGGATCTCCATGAATCAAGTAAGTGTGAAGATTTATTTTAGACTTCTATTCTACTCCTTTCTACTCTAGAATTCTGATCACACTTCTCTTTCTTCTTTTCTTTTCATCTTTATTTTAGGACTACCCAAATATACCGGGGGCAAGGAGATACACTAAGAACAAGTGACTTCCCCTCCTTCTCTCTAAACTTTCTTTAGACATGAGGGCCTACCTCTCTAGGTGGCATCTCCTAGGATTAATAACCCATGCAAAGCACCTTGATGATGTACACTTAGATTGGGCTGCCATAGGAGCTCTCATAGAAATTTGGCACCCAACCACTCACACTTTCTTATTTTCCACCTTTGAAGCCACCATTCTACTAGAGAAAGTGGAGATGCTCCTAGGCCTAAAGAAGATGAAGCAAGGAGATGAAGAGAAGATGGCCACTATGACAAGGAGCATAAGTGCTCATGAGATACTACTTTCAAGCCTCATCCCAAGCTCAAACATGGTGAACCAAATCAAAGCTACCAAAGGCATCAACCTTATGAAGCTTGCGGCGTGGGTCTACAAGTGGATGGATCAAGCCAAGGAGGATGAGCTAGAGAAGGTAACAAAAGCGTTTGCAATATTCTTTGTGGGAGCACTTCTCTTCCCTTCTTTAGAAGATTTCTTAGAAGAAACTCAATTGAGTGCTATTGCTAGCATTTGGGAAGGAGAGAGAATAGGATCGGCGGTGCTAGCCTATCTCTATAGTGGGCTCACCTCGGCGACTATGGGAGACCATTATACGGGTCCATGCTTCTATTTTCTAGTTGGGTAGACCTCCACCTAAAATTTGACCCATGTGAGGAAGCCCAACAAACATCTAGAATTTTCTCTAAAAGCCCACTCCACTACATGACGGGTTCACTAGGCTTGTGTGAGAGAGTGGTGAACCGGGTTCCAAAAGTGAAGAAGAGAGTGGAATGGAGATGTCACGCCCCGAACAAGGCGGAAATATCGGGACGTACAGTCAGAGGCAAGCAGGAAAGAGAGAGAGAGCTAATCTAAAATATACACAAGTGCTATGGAAAGGAAATACTAAATGATCATTTAACAACCAAACTGATACAATAATCTCAAAGGCAACTTAATACAACGTGGAATAACAATCACTAAGACTCAACAACATAACTGAAACTAAATACTCTCCAATCACAACTAACAATAAACACACTGCTAACACACTAGAACTGAAACACTTAAGACATCACTCCTGCCCTTCCCCGTCGGTAAGCGCATCACCTGAAGAGCCTGGAAAGGGGGGAAACACAACTATGAGCTAACGCTCAGTAGGAAATAACAGACATGTATAAGTGATTAACAGTTTAATTACATTTTCAAAATGTCATGATACAAACGATAATGCAATGAAAAGGTAATGATGATATAATGAAACAACGGTAATAACAAGATCTTGCAAGGTCAAGAAATATATAATTGATAATGATTAACAAGAATAACAAATACAAGAATTTACAACAGGAGATATAACAAGAGATATAACAAGAGATAGTAGTAAGGAATTGGCCAACAAGCAAGTATTTTAAACATTAACCAAGTATGATCAAGTAACAAGTAACAAGATACTTTTGTCATAGACGCCAACACTCAAGCAAGTACTTCGGTGCAATGCCCCACCTTGTCATTAACATCCCATGGGCTCACTAACTTTCGGGCGCTCTCCCCAGGACCAGACCGGGCCCTTATGATGCGATGGCATTGATTTACTGGGCCCAACGTCCCATCCGTCCAGACATTCAGTCAATTTTAATGGCCAATTAATCAGAGGAATTTCTGCCATAAGTTCAGATTTAAAGGACTAACCTTGTCCTTGGATTCAAGAGTACAAAACACGGTCAAACTCATCTTCAAGAGATGTGCGGTCGTAACGGAGCCGCTCGATGGGTATATACGGTTCATACAGGACCGTACGTACAGGAACTGGACTGAAACTCAGCCCGTGAAGTCAAGAAAAGAACGGCTGACAGTGGGCCGCCCTAAGGTAAGAACGGTGCAATATGGGCCGCTCATGTCTAAAAGACAGTGAGGCCCAAGAACAAGATATACGGTCCATACTGGGCCGTATAAAGATATGCGGTCACGATCGGGCCGCCGAAGAGGTTATGCGGTCAAATACTAACCGCGCATGCCTCGGGTCGTCCGATTTGATCCAAGACTTAACCCAGCGGTTTAAACTCATAAAACAAGGTATGCTGGTGTTAAACAGATTCTAATCATGATTATAATGATGTTCCAAGATGACGGTAAGACCACCGGATAGAGTTTCCGGGGTAGAACCGAGACTAGTACGCTAATCGGCCAATCGGCTCGTGCAAAGTCGGAAAGTTAAACATGCTGTTCCACTGTACTACAGCAGCTAATCAGCAAGCTAAACAGTCATATTAATCCTAATGCCAAGCCAATTTAATAGGGATTTGGTTATATATTAACCCAAGATGCCAAGAAAAGTATTTAAGATGATAACGAGTTCGCGTAAGTCGCGTAGGCACGAATAACAAGCAATAATCAGAAATTTAGTTGCATATTTAAACAGTTATTAAATGGGTTTCTATTTCACTAATTACCCTTAATGACATGCAAATGAATGCCTTAGAACACATATTAAGTCACTCTCTGTGGGGATAAACGGTTCTATATGGACCGTACATCTTACTGGGCATTCCGGGGCCGAACAGGGGTCACTCTATGATACAGGGAGATGGACGGTTCCTACGGGGCCGTCCATAGGTTTCTAATTATAAATGGTCATTATGACACTAAAATGGATGCATCATAATAATTACTAAGTCAATTACTGGGTAGATAAACGGTTCGGTTTGAACCGCACAACTATCAGGCTTAACGGGGGCTGAACGTGGGCTGAACGGGGGCTGAACGGGGGTCTGGCACTTGGGCGGTTCTCCCTGGGCCACCCAAGTGGATGGGTGGTCCTGTCAGGGCCGCCCAAGGGTATGGACAGTCCAGAGATGGCTGCCCATCCCTGGATGTGCGGCCCAGTAAGGGGCCGTTCATGTATATGTGGTCCATTCTGGACCTTTCATCCAGATATGTGGTTCCTGAAGAACCGTTCATCCTGGGATGAGTGGTTCCTGAAAAACCATTCAACTAGGGGCATGCTAGGGTCAAAATTGGTCATAAGGTGGGCTGGAGTTGGACGGTCTATCGTAAGACCGCCCATCTCTGGGTCGTCTCCGGTCATCCCTGCCGCGTCCGGTGAATGCCGGGAACAAGGTGATTGCTAGGGCTGCACTAAAACATTAATAACTACTAGGATTGGGCTCCAAATAAGGGGATTTTGGTATCAATGGAAAGCTAATACAAAACTCTACCTGTCTACAAGTTCAATTGCATGATCAATTGCTGGAATCGAGATCTATTAAGTCAAGAACACATGAAACCCTAATTCTGACATGCTGTGACTAAAACGTTAAATTCTCTCTACATACAGAATGGAATTTGGGGCTTCTTGGCTCAAATGAAAGCTACTTCGATGGTGAATCCAACCATATAAGATATGGTTCATGAGGATTAAGATTAATACTTCGAAATCATAAATCACTTCGGATGAACACATCGAACTAGGTCTAAAACATGCTGTTACTATAAACAGAAATTCTATAAGTATGCTTCATGAAACTTAGGGCTTTCTACGTGAAATGAAAGCTAATATCATGCTTATTACATCATATAAATTAATTAGAGTTTGGTCTGTTACACCTACCTCAAATCGGAGAGAGAAAACTCAAACCCTAGGATGAAGAACACTTGGACAGCACCTCACAAAAAGCTCGATTTCTCCACGGATACCTAATGAAAATTGGGGCTTTTGCCACCAATGGATAGAGCTCGATGAGAGGAACAATTTGCTATACTCATGATCAAAATTTGGTTGAGAATTCCTACCTCAATCGATGGATCAAAGAAGGATGAAGGGAAGCCAACGGCCTGCTGACCCACCTCCACAATTCGAGCTAGATCTCCCCAGATCTGAAACTTCAGTGAACCCCACAGCAGCCAAATGAAAGAAGACTCGTAGGGCTTCATTTTGATAGCTCATAGAGCTTCTGGAGCCTTCGGAGTTGGGAGTATTCGCTGCTGCAAGCTACGTGTTTAGAAACGGCGCCGAAATCTTTGACTTGACCAAACTATGTCGGCAGCACGTGTTGGGGCTAGGTTTACCTCAAATTGATTGAGGGTAAATGTTCCTTACATTGTGGCCTTCCATTTGCCACTGATTTCAGATCATTTGGTTGAGTATTGAGGTCGAATTTCGTGTTTTAATCCAAGGGTTAGGTATGGGTCAAAAGTGTGCACTTTTGGGTTTAAACTCTAAATAGATCTTCCCACGGATTTACAATGGCCTAATGCCAGAAGGAAAAGTTGTTATCTACCTCGACCTTAATCTGTTTACCATTTTTCTGGATTTTTATAAGGTGGTCAAAATTATCACTATTCTAATTCTAAGGAATTAAATATTAATAAATCCGAAATTCAATTATTAAATCAATAGAAATTCAATTCTTAATTAACAAGAGCTAAATAAATATATTAAATCCAATAAAATAATTCGGGGTCTTACACCCTCCCCTACTTAAAGGAATTTGGTCCTCCAAATTCACTGCACTAAGACTGAGAGTAGGGAAAGAGATCGCTCACCTAGAATAAGTCGGGATACCGCTTCCGCATAGTCTCTTCAGACTCCCACGTGGCTTCTTCGGTCCCACGCCGACTCCACTGAATCTTGACCATCGGTATTGAACGATTCCGGAGTTGCTGTTGCTTCCGGTCCAGAACCTTTATCGGTCTTTCCTCATAGGTCAGATCCTCCTTCAGCTCGAAATCCACATGCTGTATAACATGAGTGGGGTCGTACACATACTTCCGTAACATAGAAATATGGAAGACGTTGTGCACGCCAGACAATTGAGGCGGTAAGGCCAGCCTGTATGCCACCTCTCCCACTCTATCTAGAATCTCGAATGGACCAATGTACCTCGGACTCAGCTTGCCATGAATGCCAAATCTTCGGATCCCTCTCGTCGGAGAGACCTTTATGAACACATGCTCGCCAACCTGAAATTCCAATGCTCTTCTCCTGTTGTCGGCATAACTCTTCTGTCTTGACTGGGCTACTTGTAATCGGTCTCGGATAACACGGATGTTCTGTGAAGATTCCGAGACAAGATCCGGTCCAAGCCACTGTTTCTCACCTACCTCATCCCAACACAACGGGGATCGACAGCTTCTCCCATACAAGGCTTCAAATGGAGCCATCTGAATACTAGACTGATAGCTGTTATTGTAGGCGAATTCAATTAGTGCCAAATGCTCATTCCAAGTACCACCAAAGTCAATCATACATGCCCGCAGCATATCTTCCACTATCTGATTGGTTCTCTCCGTCTGTCCATCTGTCTGTGGATGAAAAGCAGTACTGAAATTCAGACGAGTACCAAGAGACTCTTGCAGTCCCTTCCAGAAATGAGAAGTGAATCTAGGGTCTCGATCAGATACTATATTCACTGGAATACCATGTAATCTCACCACTTCCTTCAAATACAAAGCAGCCAATACATCGACTGTCCACTTAGACTTAATGGATAAGAAATGAGCTGATTTTGTCAATCGGTCAACAATCACCCAAATTGCATCAAATCCACCACGAGTTCTAGGCAAACCCATAATGAAATCCATGCCAATACTCTCCCACTTCCATTGGGGTATGTCGAGTGGTTTCAATTTCCCTGCCGGTCTGAAGTGCTCAGCTTTAACTTGTTGGCAAACCAAGCATTTACTTACGAAGTCAGCGATTTCCCTCTTCATATTCATCCACCAAAAGGATCGCTTTAAATCTCTGTACATCTTAGTGCCTCCGGGATGAATGGTGTATCTGGATCTATGAGCTTCCACAAGAATCTTGTTCTTTACTGTAGCTTCATCAGGTACACAAGTTCTGCCTTTAAATAATAATCTACCATCATCAGCCAACCCGAAATCAGGTCTGCTGCTCAAGCTTCCCTTGATCTGTACCAGCTCGGGATCATTATCTTGCAAGGACTTGATCTCCATCAATAATTCAGGTTTAAGTTGAATCTGAGCAATCAAAACCCGATCATTGTCAATATTAAGATCCAGACTAGATAACTGTTCCAGTAACTTCCACTCTTGCAACATGAGACTTGACAATCTAGCTACTGGCCTCCGGCTCAATGCGTCTGCCACAACATTGCCTTTGCCAGGATGATACTCAATAGAAAAGTCGAAGTCCTTCAAATACTCCAACCATCTGCGCTGCCGCATATTGAGTTCCTTCTGAGAGAATAAATACTTCAAGCTCTTGTGGTCTGAAAATACCGTGAAAGATTCTCCATACAGGTAATGCCTCCAAATTTTCAAAGCAAAAACGACTGCTGCAAGTTCCAAATCATGAACAGGATAATTCTCCTCGTGCTTCCTCAACTGCCTAGAAGAATAGGCAATCACCTTCCCATGCTGCATGAGTACACAGCCTAAGCCAATTCCTGAAGCATCAGTATAAACGACAAATCCTCCTTCACCAGAAGGTAAAGCCAATATAGGTGCAGTAGTCAAACAATCCTTTAGAGTCTGAAAGCTTTGCTGGCAATCGCCTGACCAATCAAACTTGTTCTCCTTGCGGGTTAACCTTGTCATAGGTACCGCAATCTTAGAGAAATCCTGGATAAACCTTCGATAATAACCTGCCAGGCCAAGAAAACTTCTAACTTCCGTCACACTGGTAGGCTGCTCCCAATTCTTCACTGCCTCAACCTTCGAAGGATCCACAGAAATACCTTCCTGGGTGATAATATGTCCGAGAAAGGACACTTCTTGCAGCCAGAATTCACACTTACTAAACTTGGCATAAAGTTGATGATCTCTCAATAATTGTAATGCCATCCTCAGATGTTCAGCATGCTCCACTTCACTCTTGGAATAGATCAAGATGTCATCAATAAATACCACGACCCATTGATCAAGATAGGGCCGAAATACATTGTTCATCAACTGCATGAAGGCTGCCGGAGCATTCGTTAGACCAAAAGGCATAACGACAAATTCAAAATGACCATACCTGCTGCGAAAAGCCGATTTATAGATATCCTCCTCCTTAATCCGCAACTGGTGATATCCAGATCGAAGATCGATCTTAGAGAAATATTGAGCTCCCGCTATCTGGTCAAATAACTCATCAATCCTCGGCAGTGGATATTTGTTCTTGACAGTCAACTGGTTTAACTGCCGATAATCGATGCATAATCTCATCGAACCATCTTTCTTCCGAACAAACAATACAGGGGCTCCCCACGGAGACGTACTAGGACGAATAAAGCCCTTCTCGAGTAACTCCATCAACTGTTGCTTCAACTCCCTCAGTTCCGCAGGAGACATACGGTAAGGAGCCTTGGAAATAGGAGATGTGCCCGGAAAGAGGTCAATAGAGAAGATAACTTCCCGCTCAGGAGGAAGTCCTGGTAATTCCTCTGGAAAGACATCAGAAAAATCTCGGACAATAGGAATGTCCTTGATCTCAATCTGCTGCTCAGGGGTTGCATAGATAAAGGCTAGAAAAGCCTCACATCCTCGCCTCATCAGCTTATCAGCTCGAAGAGCCGAAATAAGCGATACAGAGTTATGGTGCTTAACACCCACAAAAGAAAGCCTCGGGTGCCTAGTAAAAGACACCGAGCCAGAACTACAATGAACATTGGCCTCATATCTGGCCAACCAATCTGCTCCTAGAATTACGTCATAACCCTTCATGTCCATGCAAATCAAATCAGCTGGAAAGTTCTGCTCACCAATCAAAACCTTACTAGAAGGATAGAAATGCTGGATTGCCGATCTAGTACCAATAGGGGTTGAAATCTCTAACGGAGTATCCATCATAACCGGTTCCATAGCTAATGACTTAGCAAAACTCCGAGAAATAAAGGAATGTGTTGCACCAGTATCAAAAAGAACAAATGCTGGCTTGTCGAGTATAATAAGAGTACCTTCGACGAGTCCACCATCTTCGGCTGTTTCCGCTTCTTCTGCATACAGAGCTTGGAGCTTCCCTTGCGGTTTCTTGAAGACTTGCGGTTTTGCCGGTGTTGCTTGCTCCGCTATCAAAGGACAGTTGGGGATACGGTGCTCTTTGCTTCCACATCGCAAACAGGCGCCCAGCTTGCGCCAGCATTCCTCCACCTTGTGACCTGGACGATCACAATACTTGCACACGCCCTTAAACGGAACAATAGGGCCAGGCTTCTTGTCTTCATGCCTCGGCATCTTGCCCTTCCACGATCCGGACCCGCTCCACGAACTAGGTCCACTAACAGGCCTCTTCTTGGTATACCCGGGTTTGACACTCCCGGAACCCGTAGGTTGTTCCTTCTTCGCACCGCTTCCACGGATTCTCTCCGTCATTTCGAGGGTATCCTCTAGAACTTGAGCCTTTCTCACCATCTCGGAATAAGTGGAAATCTCCATTGGTGCCAGTTGGTTGATATAATGCAGCTTCAATCCGTTGAGAAAACGCTTCGCCTTCATTTTCTCGGTGGAAATAAGGTGTGTAGCATATCGAGAAAGCCGTGCAAATTGAGCCTCATACTCTGCCACGGACAAACCTCGTTGCTTCAAGGCCGCGAACTCTGCCGCCTTCTTCTCTTGCACTCGGTCAGAAAAATACTTGCCGTTGAAAAATTCCTCGAACTCTTCCCACGTAACCTGATGATCACCGAGAGTCGCCTTGATAGAATCCCACCAAGTACGTGCATCACGCTCCAATTGAAATGTCGAGAGAAGGACACGCTCCTGGTTGGTGCATTGCATAACTTCAAATATTCTCCCCATCTCATCTAGCCAGTGCTCGGCTTGGTCGGGGTCGGTCGAACCCGCGAATCTAGGCGGATTCATCCCGCGGAAGTTCCGGTATAGATCACCGGTGCCATGTGGTGCCGCTCCTGCCTGAGCCACTTGCTGAAGGGCCTGGGTAAGGCCTTGAACCGTGCGCTGCAGGTTCCTCCATTCGGCGCGATCAGCTGCCATCTACACGAGAAATAGATTACTTAGGTTAATTCAAGATAATTAATTACACGATTAAGAAACGAACTTAACCCAAGTTTCTACCCATTCTCACCAGGTCAGGTCCTAGACTTTAACAAGATTAGGGGTCTAATGCACCTAGACACAACCAAAACTCGGTACCTGGCGGAGATAACCGGTCCGAAGACCACTCGCGCAAGTATGCGACCTTCCGATAGGCGTAGCCTAACGTTCGGACAACATCTTTTGATATACCGGGTTATTGGGATGCCATGCAAGAACTTAGAAAACCTAGAACTTAAGAACTTAAGAAAACCTAGGAATGTGAAACCTAGGCTCTGATACCAACTAAACTGTCACGCCCCGAACAAGGCGGAAATATCGGGACGTACAGTCAGAGGCAAGCAGGAAAGAGAGAGAACTAATCTAAATATACACAAGTGCTATGGAAAGGAAATACTAAATGATCATTTAACAACCAAACTGATACAATAATCTCAAAGGCAACTTAATACAACGTGGAATAACAATCACTAAGACTCAACAACATAACTGAAACTAAATGCTCTCCAATCACAACTAACAATAAACACACTGCTAACACACTAGAACTGAAACACTTAAGACATCACTCCTGCCCTTCCCCGTCGGTAAGCGCGTCACCTGAAGAGCCTGGAAAGGGGGGAAACACAACTATGAGCTAACGCTCAGTAGGAAATAACAGACATGTATAAGTGATTAACAGTTTAATTACATTTTCAAAATGTCATGATACAAACGATAATGCAATGAAAAGGTAATGATGATATAATGAAACAACGGTAATAACAAGATCTTGCAAGGTCAAGAAATATATAATTGATAATGATTAACAAGAATAACAAATACAAGAATTTACAACAGGAGATATAACAAGAGATATAACAAGAGATAGTAGTAAGGAATTGGCCAACAAGCAAGTATTTTAAACATTTAACCAAGTATGATCAAGTAACAAGTAACAAGATACTTTTGTCATAGACGCCAACACTCAAGCAAGTACTTCGGTGCAATGCCCCACCTTGTCATTAACATCCCATGGGCTCACTAACTTTCGGGCGCTCTCCCCAGGACCAGACCGGGCCCTTATGATGCGATGGCATTGATTTACTGGGCCCAACGTCCCATCCGTCCAGACATTCAGTCAATTTTAATGGCCAATTAATCAGAGGAATTTCTGCCATAAGTTCAGATTTAAAGGACTAACCTTGTCCTTGGATTCAAGAGTACAAAACACGGTCAAACTCATCTTCAAGAGATGTGCGGTCGTAACGGAGCCGCTCGATGGGTATATACGGTTCATACAGGACCGTACGTACAGGAACTGGACTGAAACTCAGCCCGTGAAGTCAAGAAAAGAACGGCTGACAGTGGGCCGCCCTAAGGTAAGAACGGTGCAATATGGGCCGCTCATGTCTAAAAGACAGTGAGGCCCAAGAACAAGATATACGGTCCATACTGGGCCGTATAAAGATATGCGGTCACGATCGGGCCGCCGAAGAGGTTATGCGGTCAAATACTAACCGCGCATGCCTCGGGTCGTCCGATTTGATCCAAGACTTAACCCAGCGGTTTAAACTCATAAAACAAGGTATGCTGGTGTTAAACAGATTCTAATCATGATTATAATGATGTTCCAAGATGACGGTAAGACCACCGGATAGAGTTTCCGGGGTAGAACCGAGACTAGTACGCTAATCGGCCAATCGGCTCGTGCAAAGTCGGAAAGTTAAACATGCTGTTCCACTGTACTACAGCAGCTAATCAGCAAGCTAAACAGTCATATTAATCCTAATGCCAAGCCAATTTAATAGGGATTTGGTTATATATTAACCCAAGATGCCAAGAAAAGTAATTTAAGATGATAACGAGTTCGCGTAAGTCGCGTAGGCACGAATAACAAGCAATAATCAGAAATTTAGTTGCATATTTAAATAGTTATTAAATGGGTTTCTATTTCACTAATTACCCTTAATGACATGCAAATGAATGCCTTAGAACAATATTAAGTCACTCTCTGTGGGAATAAACGGTTCTATATGGACCGTACATCTTACTGGGCATTCCGGGGCCGAACAGGGGTCACTCTGTGACATAGGGATATGGACGGTTCCTACGGGGCCGTCCATAGGTTTCTAATTATAAATGGTCATTATGACACTAAAATGGATGCATCATAATAATTACTAAGTCAATTACTGGGTAGATAAACGGTTCGGTTTGAACCGCACAACTATCAGGCTGAACGGGGGCTGAACGGGGGCTGAACGGGGGTCTGGCACTTGGGCGGTTCTCCCTGGGCCGCCCAAGTGAATGGGTAGTCCTGTCAGGGCCGCCCAAGGGTATGGACGGTCCAGAGATGGCCGCCCATCCCTGGATGTGCGGCCCAGTAAGGGGCCGTTCATGTATATGTGGTCCATTCTAGACCTTTCATCCAGATATGTGGTTCCTGAAGAACCGTTCATCCTGGGATGAGTGGTTCCTGAAAAACCGTTCAACTAGGGGCATGCTAGGGTCAAAATTGGTCAAAAGGTGGGCTGGAGTTGGACGGTCTATCGTAAGACCGCCCATCTCTGGGTCGACTCCGGTCATCCCTGCCGCGTCCGGTGAACGCCGGGAACAAGGTGATTGCTAGGGTTGCACTAAAACGTTAATAACTACTAGGATTGGGCTCCAAATAAGGGGATTTTGGTATCAATGGAAAGCTAATACAAAACTCTACCTGTCTACAAGGTCAATTGCATGATCAATTGCTGGAATCGAGATCTATTAAGTCAAGAACACATGAAACCCTAATTCTGACATGCTGTGACTAAAACGTTAAATTCTCTCTACATACAGAATGGAATTTGGGGCTTCTTGGCTCAAATGAAAGCTACTTCGATGGTGAATCCAACCATATAAGATATGGTTCATGAGGATTAAGATTAATACTTCGAAATCATAAATCACTTCGGATGAACACATCGAACTAGGTCTAAAACATGCTGTTACTATAAACAGAAATTCTATAAGTATGCTTCATGAAACTTAGGGCTTTCTACGTGAAATGAAAGCTAATATCATGCTTATTACATCATATAAATTAATTAGAGTTTGGTCTGTTACACCTACCTCAAATCGGAGAGAGAAAACTCAAACCCTAGGATGAAGAACACTTGGACAGCACCTCACAAAAAGCTCGATTTCTCCACGGATACCTAATGAAAATTGGGGCTTTTGCCACCAATGGATAGAGCTCGATGAGAGGAACAATTTGCTATACTCATGATCAAAATTTGGTTGAGAATTCCTACCTCAATCGATGGATCAAAGAAGGATGAAGGGAAGCCAACGGCCTGCTGACCCACCTCCACAATTCGAGCTAGATCTCCCCAGATCTGAAACTTCAGTGAACCCCACAGCAGCCAAATGAAAGAAGACTCGTAGGGCTTCATTTTGATAGCTCATAGAGCTTCTGGAGCCTTCGGAGTTGGGAGTATTCGCTGCTGCAAGCTACGTGTTTAGAAACGGCGCCGAAATCTTTGACTTGACCAAACTATGTCGGCAGCACGTGTTGGGGCTAGGTTTACCTCAAATTGATTGAGGGTAAATGTTCCTTACATTGTGGCCTTCCATTTGCCACTGATTTCAGATCATTTGGTTGAGTATTGAGGTCGAATTTCGTGTTTTAATCCAAGGGTTAGGTATGGGTCAAAAGTGTGCACTTTTGGGTTTAAACTCTAAATAGATCTTCCCACGGATTTACAATGGCCTAATGCCAGAAGGAAAAGTTGTTATCTACCTCGACCTTAATCTGTTTACCATTTTTCTGGATTTTTATAAGGTGGTCGAAATTATCACTATTCTAATTCTAAGGAATTAAATATTAATAAATCCGAAATTCAATTATTAAATCAATAGAAATTCAATTCTTAATTAACAAGAGCTAAATAAATATATTAAATCCAATAAAATAATTCGGGGTCTTACACCCTCCCCTACTTAAAGGAATTTGGTCCTCCAAATTCACTGCACTAAGACTGAGAGTAGGGAAAGAGATCGCTCACCTAGAATAAGTCGGGATACCGCTTCCGCATAGTCTCTTCAGACTCCCACGTGGCTTCTTCGGTCCCACGCCGACTCCACTGAATCTTGACCATCGGTATTGAACGATTCCGGAGTTGCTGTTGCTTCCGGTCCAGAACCTTTATCGGTCTTTCCTCATAGGTCAGATCCTCCTTCAGCTCGAAATCCACATGCTGTATAACATGAGTGGGGTCGTACACATACTTCCGTAACATAGAAATATGGAAGACGTTGTGCACGCCAGACAATTGAGGCGGTAAGGCCAGCCTGTATGCCACCTCTCCCACTCTATCTAGAATCTCGAATGGACCAATGTACCTCGGACTCAGCTTGCCATGAATGCCAAATCTTCGGATCCCTCTCGTCGGAGAGACCTTTATGAACACATGCTCGCCAACCTGAAATTCCAATGCTCTCTCCTGTTGTCGGCATAACTCTTCTGTCTTGACTGGGCTACTTGTAATCGGTCTCGGATAACACGGATGTTCTGTGAAGATTCCGAGACAAGATCCGGTCCAAGCCACTGTTTCTCACCTACCTCATCCCAACACAACGGGGATCGACAGCTTCTCCCATACAAGGCTTCAAATGGAGCCATCTGAATACTAGACTGATAGCTGTTATTGTAGGCGAATTCAATTAGTGCCAAATGCTCATTCCAAGTACCACCAAAGTCAATCATACATGCCCGCAGCATATCTTCCACTATCTGATTGGTTCTCTCCGTCTGTCCATCTGTCTGTGGATGAAAAGCAGTACTGAAATTCAGACGAGTACCAAGAGACTCTTGCAGTCCCTTCCAGAAATGAGAAGTGAATCTAGGGTCTCGATCAGATACTATATTCACTGGAATACCATGTAATCTCACCACTTCCTTCAAATACAAAGCAGCCAATACATCGACTGTCCACTTAGACTTAATGGATAAGAAATGAGCTGATTTTGTCAATCGGTCAACAATCACCCAAATTGCATCAAATCCACCACGAGTTCTAGGCAAACCCATAATGAAATCCATGCCAATACTCTCCCACTTCCATTGGGGTATGTCGAGTGGTTTCAATTTCCCTGCCGGTCTGAAGTGCTCAGCTTTAACTTGTTGGCAAACCAAGCATTTACTTACGAAGTCAGCGATTTCCCTCTTCATATTCATCCACCAAAAGGATCGCTTAAATCTCTGTACATCTTAGTGCCTCCGGGATGAATGGTGTATCTGGATCTATGAGCTTCCTCAAGAATCTTGTTCTTTACTGTAGCTTCATCAGGTACACAAGTTCTGCCTTTAAATAATAATCTACCATCATCAGCCAACCCGAAATCAGGTCTGCTGCTCAAGCTTCCCTTGATCTGTACCAGCTCGGGATCATTATCTTGCAAGGACTTGATCTCCATCAATAATTCAGGTTTAAGTTGAATCTGAGCAATCAAAACCCGATCATTGTCAATATTAAGATCCAGACTAGATAACTGTTCCAGTAACTTCCACTCTTGCAACATGAGACTTGACAATCTAGCTACTGGCCTCCGGCTTAATGCGTCTGCCACAACATTGCCTTTGCCAGGATGATACTCAATAGAAAAGTCGAAGTCCTTCAAATACTCCAACCATCTGCGCTGCCGCATATTGAGTTCCTTCTGAGAGAATAAATACTTCAAGCTCTTGTGGTCTGAAAATACCGTGAAAGATTCTCCATACAGGTAATGCCTCCAAATTTTCAAAGCAAAAACGACTGCTGCAAGTTCCAAATCATGAACAGGATAATTCTCCTCGTGCTTCCTCAACTGCCTAGAAGAATAGGCAATCACCTTCCCATGCTGCATGAGTACACAGCCTAAGCCAATTCCTGAAGCATCAGTATAAACGACAAATCCTCCTTCACCAGAAGGTAAAGCCAATATAGGTGCAGTAGTCAAACAATCCTTTAGAGTCTGAAAGCTTTGCTGGCAATCGCCTGACCAATCAAACTTGTTCTCCTTGCGGGTTAACCTTGTCATAGGTACCGCAATCTTAGAGAAATCCTGGATAAACCTTCGATAATAACCTGCCAGGCCAAGAAAACTTCTAACTTCCGTCACACTGGTAGGCTGCTCCCAATTCTTCACTGCCTCAACCTTCGAAGGATCCACAGAAATACCTTCCTGGGTGATAATATGTCCGAGAAAGGACACTTCTTGCAGCCAGAATTCACACTTACTAAACTTGGCATAAAGTTGATGATCTCTCAATAATTGTAATGCCATCCTCAGATGTTCAGCATGCTCCACTTCACTCTTGGAATAGATCAAGATGTCATCAATAAATACCACGACCCATTGATCAAGATAGGGCCGAAATACATTGTTCATCAACTGCATGAAGGCTGCCGGAGCATTCGTTAGACCAAAAGGCATAACGACAAATTCAAAATGACCATACCTGCTGCGAAAAGCCGATTTATAGATATCCTCCTCCTTAATCCGCAACTGGTGATATCCAGATCGAAGATCGATCTTAGAGAAATATTGAGCTCCCGCTATCTGGTCAAATAACTCATCAATCCTCGGCAGTGGATATTTGTTCTTGACAGTCAACTGGTTTAACTGCCGATAATCGATGCATAATCTCATCGAACCATCTTTCTTCCGAACAAACAATACAGGGGCTCCCCACGGAGACGTACTAGGACGAATAAAGCCCTTCTCGAGTAACTCCATCAACTGTTGCTTCAACTCCCTCAGTTCCGCAGGAGACATACGGTAAGGAGCCTTGGAAATAGGAGATGTGCCCGGAAAGAGGTCAATAGAGAAGATAACTTCCCGCTCAGGAGGAAGTCCTGGTAATTCCTCTGGAAAGACATCAGAAAAATCTCGGACAATAGGAATGTCCTTGATCTCAATCTGCTGCTCAGGGGTTGCATAGATAAAGGCTAGAAAAGCCTCACATCCTCGCCTCATCAGCTTATCAGCTCGAAGAGCCGAAATAAGCGATACAGAGTTATGGTGCTTAACACCCACAAAAGAAAGCCTCGGGTGCCTAGTAAAAGACACCGAGCCAGAACTACAATGAACATTGGCCTCATATCTGGCCAACCAATCTGCTCCTAGAATTACGTCATAACCCTTCATGTCCATGCAAATCAAATCAGCTGGAAAGTTCTGCTCACCAATCAAAACCTTACTAGAAGGATAGAAATGCTGGATTGCCGATCTAGTACCAATAGGGGTTGAAATCTCTAACGGAGTATCCATCATAACCGGTTCCATAGCTAATGACTTAGCAAAACTCCGAGAAATAAAGGAATGTGTTGCACCAGTATCAAAAAGAACAAATGCTGGCTTGTCGAGTATAATAAGAGTACCTTCGACGAGTCCACCATCTTCGGCTGTTTCCGCTTCTTCTGCATACAGAGCTTGGAGCTTCCCTTGCGGTTTCTTGAAGACTTGCGGTTTTGCCGGTGTTGCTTGCTCCGCTATCAAAGGACAGTTGGGGATACGGTGCTCTTTGCTTCCACATCGCAAACAGGCGCCCAGCTTGCGCCAGCATTCCTCCACCTTGTGACCTGGACGATCACAATACTTGCACACGCCCTTAAACGGAACAATAGGGCCAGGCTTCTTATCTTCATGCCTCGGCATCTTGCCTTCCACGATCCGGACCCGCTCCACGAACTAGGTCCACTAACAGGCCTCTTCTTGGTATACCCGGGTTTGACACTCCCGGAACCCGTAGGTTGTTCCTTCTTCGCACCGCTTCCACGGATTCTCTCCGTCATTTCGAGGGTATCCTCTAGAACTTGAGCCTTTCTCACCATCTCGGAATAAGTGGAAATCTCCATTGGTGCCAGTTGGTTGATATAATGCAGCTTCAATCCGTTGAGAAAACGCTTCGCCTTCATTTTCTCGGTGGAAATAAGGTGTGTAGCATATCGAGAAAGCCGTGCAAATTGAGCCTCATACTCTGCCACGGACAAACCTCGTTGCTTCAAGGCCGCGAACTCTGCCGCCTTCTTCTCTTGCACTCGGTCAGAAAAATACTTGCCGTTGAAAAATTCCTCGAACTCTTCCCACGTAACCTGATGATCACCGAGAGTCGCCTTGATAGAATCCCACCAAGTACGTGCATCACGCTCCAATTGAAATGTCGAGAGAAGGACACGCTCCTGGTTGGTGCATTGCATAACTTCAAATATTCTCCCCATCTCATCTAGCCAGTGCTCGGCTTGGTCGGGGTCGGTCGAACCCGCGAATCTAGGCGGATTCATCCCGCGGAAGTTCCGGTATAGATCACCGGTGCCATGTGGTGCCGCTCCTGCCTGAGCCACTTGCTGAAGGGCCTGGGTAAGGCCTTGAACCGTGCGCTGCAGGTTCCTCCATTCGGCGCGATCAGCTGCCATCTACACGAGAAATAGATTACTTAGGTTAATTCAAGATAATTAATTACACGATTAAGAAACGAACTTAACCCAAGTTTCTACCCATTCTCACCAGGTCAGGTCCTAGACTTTAACAAGATTAGGGGTCTAAAGCACCTAGACACAACCAAAACTCGGTACCTGGCGGAGATAACCGGTCCGAAGACCACTCGCGCAAGTATGCGACCTTCCGATAGGCGTAGCCTAACGTTCGGACAACATCTTTTGATATACCGGGTTATTGGGATGCCATGCAAGAACTTAGAAAATCTAGAACTTAAGAACTTAAGAAAACCTAGGAATGTGAAACCTAGGCTCTGATACCAACTAAACTGTCACGCCCCGAACAAGGCGGAAATATCGGGACGTACAGTCAGAGGCAAGCAGGAAAGAGAGAGAACTAATCTAAATATACACAAGTGCTATGGAAAGGAAATACTAAATGATCATTAACAACCAAACTGATACAGTAATCTCAAAGGCAACTTAATACAACGTGGAATAACAATCACTAAGACTCAACAACATAACTGAAACTAAATGCTCTCCAATCACAACTAACAATAAACACACTGCTAACACACTAGAACTGAAACACTAAGACATCACTCCTGCCCTTCCCCGTCGGTAAGCGCGTCACCTGAAGAGCCTGGAAAGGGGGGAAACAACGGGGTGTGAGCTGACGCTCAGTAGGAAATAACAGACATGTATAAGTGATTAACAGTTTAATTATATTTTCAAAATATCATGCTACAAACGATAATGCAATAAACAACGGTAATAACGAGATCTTGCAAGGTCAAGAAATATACAATTGATAATGATTATCAAGGATAACAAATACAAGAATTTACAACAGGAGATATAACAAGAGATATAACAATGATATAGTAATAAGGAATTGGCCAACAAGCAAGTAATTTAAACATTAACCAAGTATGATCAAGTAACAAGTAACAAGATACTTTTGTCATAGACGCCAACACTCAGGCAAGTACTTCGGTGCAATGCCCCACCTTGTCATTAACATCCCATGGGCTCACTAACTTTCGGGCGCTCTCCCCAGGACCAGACCGGGCCCTTATGATGCGATGGCATTGATTTACTGGGCCCAACGTCCCATCCGTCCAGACATTCAATCAATTTTAATGGCCAATTAATCAGAGGAATTTCTGCCATAAGTTCAGATTTAAAGGACTAACCTTGTCCTTGGATTCAAGAGTACAAAACACGGTCAAACTCATCTTCAAGAGATGTGCGGTCGTAACGGAGCCGCTCGATGGGTATATACGGTTCATACAGGACCGTACGTACAGGAACTGGACTGAAACTCAGCCCGTGAAGTCAAGAAAAGAACGGCTGACAGTGGGCCGCCCTAAGGTAAGAACGGTGCAATATGGGCCGCTCATGTCTAAAAGACAGTGAGGCCCAAGAACAAGATATACGGTCCATACTGGGCCGTATAAAGATATGCGGTCACGATCGGGCCGCCGAAGAGGTTATGCGGTCAAATACTAACCGCGCATGCCTCGGGTCGTCCGATTTGATCCAAGACTTAACCCAGCGGTTTAAACTCATAAAACAAGGTATGCTGGTGTTAAACAGATTCTAATCATGATTATAATGATGTTCCAAGATGACGGTAAGACCACCGGATAGAGTTTCCGGGGGTAGAACCGAGACTAGTACGCTAATCGGCCAATCGGCTTCGCGTAAAGTGGGAAAGTTAAACATGATGTTCTACTGTAGTACAGCAGTAAACAGCAAGTTAACAGTCATATTAATCCTAATGCCAAGCTAATTTAACAGGGATTAGGTTATATATTAATCCAAGATGCCAAGAAAACAATTTAAGATGATAACGAGTTCGCGTAAGTCGCATAGGCACGAATGACAAGCAATAATCAGAAATTTAGTTGCATATTTAAACAGTTATTAAATGGGTTTCTATTTCACTAATTACCCTTAATGACATGCAAATGAATGCATTAGAACATAAATTAAGTCACTCTCTGTGGGGATAAACGGTTCTATATGGACCGTACAACTTACTGGGCATTCCGGGGCCGAACAGGGGTCACTCTGTGACACAGGGAGATGGACGGTTCCTCAGGGGCCGTCCATGGGTTTCTAATTATAAATTGTCATTATGACACTAGAATGGATGCATCAAAATAATTACTAATTCAATTACTGGGTATATAAACGGTTCTCGGTTAACCGCACAACTATCAGGCTTAACGGGGGCTGAACGGGGGCTGAACGGGGTTCAAACTGGCCTCAGGGAGTTGGGCGGCTCTCCCTGGGCCGCCCAAGTGGTTGGGCGGCTCTGTCTGGGCCGCCCAAGGGGTTGGGCGGTCCTGGAAGGGCCGCCCATCCCTGGGTTGTGCGGCCAGTAAAGGGCCGTATAGGTATATGTGGTCCATTCTGGACCTTATATCCAGATATGTGGTTCCTGAGGAACCGTTCAACCTGGGATGAGTGGTTCTTTAAAAACTGTTTATATAAGGGAATGCTAGGGTCAAAATTGGTCAAAAGGTGGGCTGGAGTTGGACGGTCTATCGTAAGACCGCCCATCTCTGGGTCTACGCCGGTCATCCCTGCCGCGTCCGGTGAACGCCGGGAGCTAGGGTTTGGATAGGATTACACTAAAATGATCATAACTACTAGGATTGAGCTCCAAATAAGGGGATTTTGGTATCAATGGAAAGCTAATACAAAACTCTACCTGTCTACAAGGTCAATTGCATGATCAATTGCTGGAATCGAGATCTATTAAGTCAAGAACACATGAAACCCTAATTCTGACATGCTGTGACTAAAACGTTAAATTCTCTCTACATACAGAATGGAATTTGGGGCTTCTTGGCTCAAATGAAAGCTACTTCGATGGTGAATCCAACCATATAAGATATGGTTCATGAGGATTAAGATTAATACTTCGAAATCATAAATCACTTCGGATGAACACATCGAACTAGGTCTAAAACATGCTGTTACTATAAACAGAAATTCTATAAGTATGCTTCATGAAACTTAGGGCTTTCTACGTGAAATGAAAGCTAATATCATGCTTATTACATCATATAAATTAATTAGAGTTTGGTCTGTTACACCTACCTCAAATCGGAGAGAGAAAACTCAAACCCTAGGATGAAGAACACTTGGACAGCACCTCACAAAAAGCTCGATTTCTCCACGGATACCTAATGAAAATTGGGGCTTTTGCCACCAATGGATAGAGCTCGATGAGAGGAACAATTTGCTATACTCATGATCAAAATTTGGTTGAGAATTCCTACCTCAATCGATGGATCAAAGAAGGATGAAGGGAAGCCAACGGCCTGCTGACCCACCTCCACAATTCGAGCTAGATCTCCCCAGATCTGAAACTTCAGTGAACCCCACAGCAGCCAAATGAAAGAAGACTCGTAGGGCTTCATTTTGATAGCTCATAGAGCTTCTGGAGCCTTCGGAGTTGGGAGTATTCGCTGCTGCAAGCTACGTGTTTAGAAACGGCGCCGAAATCTTTGACTTGACCAAACTATGTCGGCAGCAGGTGTTGGGGCTAGGTTTACCTCAAATTGAATGAGGGTAAATGTTCCTTACATTGTGGCCTTCCATTTGCCACTGATTTCAGATCATTTGGTTGAGTATTGAGGTCGAATTTCGTGTTTTAATCCAAGGGTTAGGTATGGGTCAAAAGTGTGCACTTTTGGGTTTAAACTCTAAATAGATCTGCCCACGGATTTACAATGGCCTAATGCCAGAAGGAAAAGTTGTTATCTACCTCGACCTTAATCTGTTTACCATTTTTCTGGATTTTTAGAAGGTGGTCAAAATTATCACTATTCTAATTCTAAGGAATTAAATATTAATAAATCTGAAATTCAATTATTAAATCAATAGAAATTTAATTCTTAATTAACAAGAGCTAAATAAATATATTAAATCCAATAAAATAATTCGGGGTCTTACAGGAGAGAACACCTAAGAGTGATGCCTAAGAATCTCTTCACATGTGCACCGGGGTTCCTCAAGACTCAAAGCATCCGCACAAGACTCTCATCGGGAGTGGAACTCCGGCTAGTGGGCGCCACCGAACTAGTCCTCTACAATGCTCACCGGTGTCTACCTCAAATCGGCCTTCCACGCCATCACTTTGAAGAAGCATCTCACCTTCCACCTATCAAGAGGAGGGATCTTTGTTCCAATGAAGATGAGGAAGAGATCAAGACAATCCAAGCCATATGGAAGATCAACAAGCTTCATCAGCCCATAGAGAGGATTGAAGAAGATAAGGACCAATGGAAGTATTATGTAATAGCTCTTAGGGGAATGAGACCCAAAGTGGCTCATTGATGTAATAATGCTTTCTTTTAATGAAATAAAGGATTTTTCCTTAATTAAGCCAAAGAAAATATTTTATAATGATCAAATCTGCCAAATTAAGTTCACTTCTATCTTTCTGTTCTGAGCCGCGACCTACCTCCTGCCGTCAATTCATCAAACAGCACCTTCGACCACGTCGTCAATCATATTAATCAATTTCCTCAAAAATAATTAAAAACCATGATTGATGCCTTCTCACATTGGCGTTGATTAATTGACGCCCCACAACAAGGCGTTGATTCCTTTAAATTCTTTTCTGATATTCCATTAATTTTCCAAAATGATGCCTCAACGCATGTCGTGCCTTAACTAACTGACACCTCCGTGCGTTGTCATCAATTCAAAAATAGTAATCATTATTCCTATCACATCAATCAAATCCTCCATTAATGCTCTGACGATAGTGCAGATTCCCATGCAAGTGTTAACTGACGACGATCGTACTGTCATCATATCCTTAAATGACGCCTTGATCCCAGCCGTTAATCATCCAAATGATGACGCTCCTCATGGCGTCAATTTTTTTCGAATATAACCGCTTACCTTTCCCTCTTTTCTTCTCCTTCCTCCGTTTACACCCGTCGGTGGCTCTTCCTCTTCTTCTTCTTCCTTTCGTTTTCTGCTACGAACCCTAACCGAGCCCTCCATTTTTCCATTCTCTCTTCCATCTCTGCCATTTCATTCGTCTCATTCTCATACCCATGGTAGGCCCTGGCAAACGTCAGAGGGTCATGGCCCCTGACGTGGTTGACCTCGGCGACGATGAAGGGCAAAACGTCGGTGAAGATCTTCCTCCCATGGCGGCCGAAGACGCCCCAGCGGTGGAGCAAGGTGGAGAAGAAGAAGAAGCTGCTGAAGAGGAAGGAGGAGAAGGAGATGGAGATGAAGAAGACGGTGAAGAAGAAGGAGAGGATGACGAGGAAGACGATGACGAGGATGAGGGAGACGACGAAGAAGAAAAGAGGAAGAGCCACTGGTGGCGGCAGCAGCTCCCCAACCTCAGAAACCACTGCGTGGAGGCCTAATGGCGTCGGAACGAAGCAAGGTAGGTCCCCATTCCTAGACTTTGTCCATTTTTTTATTTTTTTTGTTAAATTTCCATAGCCCTCAGTGGAAGGGGGATGAACCAGGAAGACCAGACAAATGACGCCCCAAGGGGTGTCATCAATTTAAACGATGACCTGCCATAGGTCGTCAATTCATTTCATTTTTATTTTGTTTGAAAATAGATAATTCATGAAACACGCCCTGAACCATGTCGTCATTTGAAAACCATGATATTTATTTATCATCTGTGATTATTTTCCCGCCATTTTTTATTTTTAATATGCCCATGTTTTATTGTCGGTTCAAAAACAACCCATGAAATAGCGCCCCCCACAGGGGCGTCAATTCATAATCTGACGGCCACAGGGTGGTCGTTAATTTATATTTTTATCACTAAGGAAATTTAGGAAAATCAAACTCCTTTAGAAATAGCGCCCCCCATCGGGGCGTCAATTCAAAAGCCGACGGCCGCAGAGTGGTCGTCAATTCAGACAGTTGACAGAAACTAACAGCAAATGAATTTGGATCTTTTTAGGAACTAATGCGGACTCGGATTTCATGGGACCAAGTCCGAGCAGCTTACTACGGACTACCAGATTTTCAGAGGGCTAGAGTAGAGGCCATGGGGTTTGGTCCTTTCCTTAGCATAGAGCCCGTCCGCCCCGACCTACCCTTCATCCAGGTTCTTAGGGAGAGATGGGATAGGACTAGCTGGGCATTTCTGATGCCCTGGGGTCATATGGTTCCGAGCCATTGAGGACATCGCCCGGATCACGGGGCTGAGAGTAGATGGGGAGGCAGTGAGCGAAGTGACCCTTCCCGATTATGGAGAGTTAGCCCATAGACTGTTAGGGCTAGAGACGATAGCAGAGACACCGAGGGAGTGTAGGACCATCTACCGGACTGACCTGACCATAGCTATGGGGTTAGGAGACTCTAGATAGAGATCGAGAGAGTCCTTGGAGCAGTTTTCACATATATTGATAGGGAGAGCCCGAGCTACCTATTGCCAGGACCCGGCTCAGAGGGAGTGAGTGGACCGCGATCTGAGGAGATTTCTATTCTTGATGCTCGGGAGGCTGCTGTTGGGCACGAAGGTGGACATCATCAATTGCAGATTTTTGGGCATCCTCGAGGAATTAGAGAGCGTTGGCAGATACGCGTGGGGAGTTGCCCTGTTGGCGCACTCGATGGCCGATCTGTCCACGGGGACAGGTCGAGAGACTACTGTCAGTGGCTTTTCCCCCTTTCTTCAGGTATGCATGTCTTTATCTAAATGCTTATGAATATATGATTCTGCATATGAATGTTCACTTAATTCAATTGATGGGTGCTGGTGTGGAGCCATGTATATATGCCGATGGACCGCGTTGACCCCCGACCAGGAGATGAGGGTGCGTTCCCACTGGCACGACGCTGGTTGCCACTCGTGACCGGAGCGCCGCACGCCTACGAGTTGCGTGTTGTTCGGAGGGAGTTCCACGACTACCCCGCTTCACTGGTACGTATGTTAAATATGATACAATTTCCTTTTCATTTCCTGATTTATGAAATATGATGATGATATATGATATGATGATATGAATGTTGTGAATGCAGGTGGTTTGGAGGCCCTACCAGGGGATGACCAATGAGGGTCAGCCCTGGGTTGTAGCGGGCCGACCTCATTTTGGGCATGAGCTTTGGGTTCATTGCCTGAACGAGATCGAGCCGCTACGGCTTAGGCTGGTGATGAGGACCATCGGCCTACTCCAGGAGTGGGTCGAGGTTGGAGAGCCCCGCGGGATCGGGAAGAAGACTCGCGGGCGCACAAAGGTGACTGATTGGAGGATCCGGTTCCCGGACCAGTACGCCGACTAGCTGCGTGGCGGGACACGAGTCACCTCACAGGCGGCAGACAGCTTTGAGTACCTCCGATGCTACTAGGAGGTTTACACCGGTCGACCCCAGATGAGGGTCAGAGGGGTATGTATGAATGTATTTTTTGGTATTTTGTGATAATGATATGTTTATTATGCAACTAATATGTAATGAATGCAGGATGCACGGGATGTGGCAGCGATGGACATGCAGGTCCACCTCCACAGCCTGGAGGCTCAGCTCACAGCGACGCGGGCAGACTTGGAGACCCTGGTGAGTGCAATTATCTATATGCAAAATGATTTCCTAAATTATTAATGATTAGCCACTGACAATCTCAACGAATGCAGCGTGCCCAGTAGGGAGCGATGGCAGGAGGTGCAAGAGGGGCTTCCAGCTCGAAGGGGGCGAGTACAGAGACAACCACACTAGAGGAGCAGCTTGCGGGAGCGGTTGCTCGGGTAGAGGCGGCGGAGCATGACCTTGCCACACGGGTAAGCTTAGAACCGAACTCATAAATGCATTTGATTATCATTATGTGTGTTCATAAAAACTTGTGTTTTACAGACTGAGGAGCTCCGACCCTCGCTTACTTGTATGAGGCGGGACAGCGCGCGATGGTTGCACGGGTTAGTCAAATTATTTCAAATGCTTATGAAATTTAATATGAAGCTGATATTTTATTGAAATGATGCAGACCATAGAGCTGCAGGACGCGCTTACCCGGGCCGCTCTAGCTGGCACAGAGCTTGCCATCCGCGAGCAGCAAGTCACGGAGCTTCAGGAGGAGATGAGGCGGCGAGAGGAGCTTTCCCGAGACCTGATCGAGCTGAGAGTCTCCCTCGACATGGAGCGTAGGGAGCGCGCCCGGGAGAGGGAGGAACGAACGGTGGAGCGATCTTGAGAGAGAGAGGAGCGTACGGCTGAGCGTACTTGAGAGAGAGAGGAGCAGATAGCACGCGAGCGTGAGCTCGAGGACCTGAGGACGCAGCTGGGCGTTGTACAGGAGCGGCTTTGAGTGATAGAGGAGCGTCTCTAGAGGGGCAGAGAGCGAGTGCGGGCTGCGGGACACTCCAACGCGTTCGCCAGCACGACTTACTTGGCCAGTTCCTCGACGTGACAAAGGAATGAGGCAGAGGAGCAGGCTCGAGCTCCAGCTACTTCCCGGGGGCCCATGCCCCCTCCACAGACTCGTCAGTAGGACGAGGGTGAGGTAGAGAGTAGGAAAGAGGAGGGTAGAGGCGGGAGCTAGAGAGAGACACTTGTACTCCTCCACCTTCATATCTTGTACTCATATATTTATATATATATATATATATATGAGATTCTGATGTTACTTGAGTTGAGCACTTGAGCATTTGTGTACCTACGTTTACTTTTCCTTTCTTTTCTTCATTGCCCTGTGCCTGTAGTTCATACTTAGACAAACAGATTAATTCATTTGTTCGGCTTGGCCCCTTGCTCAATAAGCAAGGGGTTGTCACTAGTTTGACCTTGTTGATGGGTCAAGGGGCCAAGCCTCCAATTAATCAAGGCAAATAACAAATATATATAAGGAAAATGTAACATGCAAGCAAGCAAATGCAAACTTAAAATAAAATATGCCCACATAAGAATGCATCCAAGCAAAAGAGAAAGCAGTGGGCTTATCTTTCTTTTTCTTTTTCTTTTCTTTTTTTTTAAATGACGACCCTCCCAAAGGCGTTCATCAAGGAATTGACGCCCCCTTTCGCGGGCATTAATTGAAAAAACCATTTTTTTGTTTTATTTATTTAAAAAAGATGACATGTGGAGTGTCGCGAATCAAGTGAATGACGCCCCCTCATGTGGGCGTTAATTAAAAGACATTTTTTCTTTTTCTCTTTCTCTTTTTTTTCAAAAATAATGACACAGTGACTGACGCTACTTATTGAAATGATGCCCCTGGGAGAAGGCGTTAATTAAAAAAACATTATTTTTTTTTAATTTTTTTAATGAGGCTGAACATAGCACAGGAGTCTTAAACCTTACACAAGCACCATCTTAAATTCATTAATCTTTCTTAAATGACTTAACAACGGGTCAATGTGCTTAATAACTTGTGCTTTTACGCATATCCTCTCACGGCCCATCCTTCTTAATTGGTCTTTGCCATTCTTTGAGCTTAAAACATACCATAAAGAGAGAAATGAAGAATAAATTGAGGAAGCTCACGAGAGGTTTCGGAGAACTGGGAAGCTTTCCTCCCCTGCCCTAATGCCTGTTGGGGTTCGGTCTTTGGCTTAGGAAAATTTTGTTGCTCTTTTGCCCTTATTCTTGCATGCTTACGACCAGGGTTTTTCCGGCGGGGACTTTGCCCTCTTGTCATGCTTTTCTTTTCTGACTTTCACACTTCTTTTTACTTTTTTTTTCTTGTGCTAAAATAAAAACCTAATTGTACTTGGGCTTTATAACATTTTGTTCCCTTTTGGGCCCTGACTTCCACCTACTAGGGCGGCGGGTAGGTTTGGCTAGCATTCCCTGACTCGTACTTCCTCTCGTGAGCCGAAGAGAAGAGAATATGTAAGGTTTTTACACTCTTAGTTTGGTTCTGACTTTTCTCAAATTTTGGACCTGCTTGAGTTTAAGAGTAAAGCGTATAGTGTGTGCAGGTATTGACCCCAAGTTAAACTATCAAGATTGAAGAATGAATTAAGGATTTTGATTTTTTAGGTCTCGCGACCTCTACACTATGCCATCCTGCAATTTTTAATTTTGTTTGCTTTCTTTTCTTTTTTTTGTTTTTGCTTCTTTTTCTCTCTTTTTTTTTCAAAGACTCAAGGTAGTATTTCTTTAAATAAAGACCATTCCAAGGGTGAGCCAGTTCTTCCCCTTCAGCGTTAACCAATTTATAAGCATTGCCAAGATAAACTTCTTTTATTACGTAAGGCCCTTCCCAATTCGGGTGAAGTTTTGAATGAGGTCCTCCCGATTTTACAAAAATTCTTGTGATTACCATTTCACCGATTTTGAATTTTCTCTCAATCACTTTCTTTTGATAAAAACGTGAAAGCCTATTTTGATATACTCGTGCATGCTCGACGGCGGCCAAACGCTTCTCATCCAAGAGTTCCAATTGAGCAAGGAGAGATTCACGGCGTTCATCAATAGAGAAGTCATTGTCCAATTGTACTCTAAGAGAAGGAATGAGAATCTCATAAGGGACTACTGCCTCCATTCCATAAGTGAGGGCGAAAGGGGTTTGCCCAGTAAGAGTATGAATGGAAGTGCGATAGGCCTAAAGAGCTTCAACCAGCTTTTCTGGCCAATCCACAAATTTATTAGCCTCACATGTTTTCTTAATAATTTTGATCAAAGTTTTATTCGTTGCCTCTGCTTGACCATTGCCCTACGGATAATAAGGAGATGAATGATGCAATGCAATGTTATACCTGTTTCAGAGGTCTTTAAGCTCTTGAGAGATGAATTGAGATCCATTGTCAGTGACGATGGTACTCGGGATGCCAAATCTTGCGATGATCATCTTCATGATAAATTTGCAGACGGTTGATGCTTTGATCTCCGCATATGCTTCCGCTTCCGCCCACTTGGTGAAGTACTCTGTGGTGGTGACTATAAATGATTTTGGTTTTGTGAGGAGATTTAAATCACCAAGAGGTCCAATGATATCGAAAGCCCATATGGAGAAAGGCCATGGGGAGGATATAGGATGGAGTGAAGAAGCAGGAGAGTGAATTTTATCGGCATGTAGTTGGCACTTAACACACCTTCAAACATAGATGGAACAATCCTCTTCTAGAGTGGGCCAATAGAAGCCTAATCTAAGAATTTTCTTAGCAAGTATCTGGCTATTGGCATGACCCCCACATACTCCTGAATGTGTCTGTTCCACGACTTTTCAAGATTCGTTATCGTCGAGGCATCTAAGCAAAATTTCAGTGAGACCTCTTCTATAAAGCGTACCTCTAACCAAGGTGTATCTCTGAGCAACTCTTCTAATGGCTTTCTTCTCTTCAGCCGTGGCCTCTTCAGGATAAGATTGATCTTGGCAATACTTAACAATTTCGTAGTACCACGGCTTCTCTTCGTCGGCCAATTCTTCCTCTAGATCTAACAACATGGTCTCCTTATTCTCAATAATTCCACCTTCCTTAACCTTCTTGAGCACCTCCTCCGTAACACGAAGGAAAGCTCGATCTTTAACAGCAAGAGTGAGACGTCTTTGATCAATGATTGAGTGGAAATCCCTTTCGGGAAGGAAAACCAAGGAGGAAGCAAGAGAAGTAAGAGCATCGGTTAGAATATTCTGATCTCGCGGAACATGGACGAAGATTAGTTTGGTGAAAAGCTTAGCATAGGCAGAAGTCAGTTCCTGATAGGGTTTGAGTTTAGGATTGAGCATGCGACACTTGGTGAGCACTTGGCGAAGAATAAGCTGACTATCACCTACAATTCGCAATTGGGTAACACCGAATTGATGGGCGACCTCCAGCCCGGTCAGAAGAGCCTCATACTCAGCTATATTATTTGTAACTGGAAATGCAAGCTGAGAGGCGAGTGGAATAGTGATACCCTCAGGTGATAGAAGAACAATGCCAATCCCCTTCCCTTTTAAATTCAAAGCTCCATCAAAATGTAATGTCCACATTGAATCGGACTGATTGACGGACATTAGTTCCTCATCTGGAAACTCTGAGCGAACGGGGTTGAATCTGGGGAGAGGGTGATGAGCGAGGTGTTCTGCTATGGCATAGCCTTTAATTATTTTTTGCTGAATGTAGATGATATCGAACTGAGAAAGTAAACTTTGCCATTATGCTAATCGATCAGTGAGAATAGATTTTTTAAGAAGAAATTTGATCGGATTCATGCGAGCAATGAGATGAACCTCGTGAGCTAAGAAATAATGCTTCAACTTCTGCACTGCCCAGACTAAAGCAGCACACGTCTTCTCCATGGCTGAGTACTTCTGCTCACAGGGGTTGAGAAGCTTAGACAAGTTGTAGGCTGCCCTCTCCTTTCCTTCATCATCAACTTGTGCCAGGAGAGCACCTATAGAGTCATCCAGTACAGAAACATAAAGAACAAGCGGTTTGTCTGGAATCGGCGGCCTCAGGACAGGGGGATTGGCCAAATAATCCTTTAGTCTGTCAAAGGCTGCCTGACACTTGTTATCCCAATTAAATTTGACTCCCGGTTTAGTAAGCTCGTAAAACGGCCTACACCTTTGTGAATGCTGGGAGACAAATCGGTGAATAAATTGCAACCTCCCGATCAATCCTCGGACTTCCTTCAAATTCCTGGGAAGAGGCATATCCCTTATTGCCCTTGCCTTATTGAGATCAATCTCAATACCCCTCTTGCTGACTATGAATCCAAGTAATTTCCCCGACGAAACACCAAACACACACTTCTTGGGGTTCATCTTCAACTGATACTCCCGTGCTCTTTGCAAGACCTTGGCAAGAACCCCGGGATGCTCAATCCTTATTCTTGATTTCACCACCAGATCATCCACATACACCTCTATAAAAATGTGGATCATGTCATGAAAAATAGCCATCATGGCCCTTTGGTAGGTGGCTCCGGCATTCTTGAATCCAAACGGCATGACCACATAACAGTAAGTGCCCCAAGGTGTAGTGAATGAGGTTTTGTCCTGGTCTTCCTCAGCCAAGCAGATCTGATTATAACCAGAGAAGCCATCCATAAAAGAGAGGGTCTCATACCCTGCCGTATTATCAATCAGCACGTCTATGTGAGAGAGGGGGAAATCATCTTTAGGGCACGCACGGTTAAGGTCCCGAAAGTCTATACAAATTCTGACTCTTCCGTCATTTTTAATAACCGGGACGATGTTAGCCACCCAATTGGGATAAAGGACGACTCTAATAAATCTAGCCTTATGAAGCTTGTCGACCTCTTCTTTCATTTTCAATGCCATGTGCCGGTGGAAACGTCTTAACCGTTATTTGACCGGGACGGCTCCGGGCTTAAGGGTAAGACGGTGTTCAACAAGCGTAGGATCCAAACCCGGCATATCTTCATAACTCCATTCAAACGTGTCCTTGTATTCTTGAAGAACTTGAATGAGCGCCTCTTCTTCGGAAGGCGGCAAGTTTTTGCTGATGAGGACAATCCTAGGGTTTTCCTTGGTACCCAGATTAATTTCTTTGGTGGTTCTTCTACTGAGGCTGATGGTTCATCAAATCTCCTCATACCACTAGCAAAAGCATTAGCCTCGTCCTGATGGGGACATCGCTTACCCCTTCACATGGTCCTGCTGCTCGCCATTTTGTTCGCCATCATTTTCTGAGTATAGCCATGAAGTTTTCTCATTTTTTTTCTTGAGTCTTATCTATGTAATTTCCTCTTTATTGAGTCAAGTACCTAAGTAGGTAATGTCATCTACCTAAGTCCAAGGTCGCATTAAGTGGTTTAATAGGATAGTGGGTTAGTAGGCCTTAAGGGGCCACTTCTTTGGGCCTGGCCCATGGGCGCCCCATTCCCCACCCCTTGGTCTTCTGTCATTAGTCCATTTTCCAGGGACTTCTATGTAATTGGGGTTTCCCTATAAATAGGGCCCAAGCCACCATTTTGGGGTAATTGATGAATGAATGAAAACTTGAAATCCACTTGAATCCCTTTGAGTCTATTTCTCTCTCTCTCTCCCTCTCTAATTCTCTCTCCCTCCCTCCTTGGGGCGAACCCCCTCTCTCTCCTCCCTCCCTCTCTCTCTAGTTCGAAATTCCCTTCTCTCCTCACCCCTTGCCACCTCACTTGCCACCTAGGCAAGTCCCTTCAACTCCCAAGGCCCCATTATTTCTCTCCATTAACTTTTCCATCTCCCCAAGCACCCTTTCACCTTCCCAAGGCATCCCTCCCCCTTCCCAAGCATTACTCCACCTCCCAAGAGGTCTCTTCCCCTCCCCAAGACACCCATTACCATCCCAAGGTCGTCCACCCCCTTCCCCTCCCTCCTAGGGTCGACCCCCTCAACCCCTCTCCACCTCCATTGCCTTGGCCGGCCACCCCTCACCCCCCCCCTTGACCTAGTGGCAGCCAGCCATTTCCACCACCACTCCCTGCTAGCTCCGCCCTCCTCTCCACCTCCACTACCACCCATTCCATCCCCCAACAGCTCCCCATCCCCACATAGACACCTCTCCACCAGCTATACCCTCCAAGGAGACCATTCTCCCCCAAAGAGTCACTTCAGCTTTTGTGCAGGGTCGACCTGTAGACAAGCCCCTGATTGCAGCGATGACCACGACAACATATTGAGGCTTCTTGGTGCGTGGCATATATTTATGGAAAGGCCTCCCTGTCCTCTTCACAGGCGAGGTGGAATCACTCCATTCCGAATTCGTGGCCGCCCGTGAGAGCTGCTCTACCCCGACTGCGCCAGACACCACCTGCAGAAAGCCTGAGCCCGATTGGAAGCTACTTCGCGACCAACGGCGAAGGAATCAGGCTGAAGTCTCTTCTTCAAAATTCTTCCTCCATCTGTCCACGACCAGACGCAAGAAACGGAACGACATTCGGCATCCAGGAACCAGAGTTACAAATTTTATCCCTCTATCGCGCGGATCTGCCCCCTGCAGTCTGCAGAGACCAGTGCCTACTCTTCAGGGCACACCGACAGTCCACGGCCTCGGATCGCAGCCCCATCGACTCCAGCTGAAAGCTACCTCGACCACGGAGATGACACCGCTGATTTCGTGCCATTCGGAGTTCGGGATCGCCCGTGACAGCATCTGCAACCTACTTCTACAGAACAGGTCCGGCCAGAGACCACACCAGCTGTCCCGGATCAGTTGCCAGTGCCGCCAGTCCCTGCCTCTAAAGGCCGCGCCAAAATTCAGACAACACCGGCTTCAAGTCAGGAAGCATTGCGAGGTGGTTTCGCTCAATTTGGAGTCCGGACGAGCCCGGGACAGAGCCAACAACGGCACCCTATCCAGCAGTCCAGATTGCAGCTGAACCCTCATTGATTTCCTTTCTACCATTTCGGTCCGTCCTCCCATCCCCGCCTGGCCGGCTTACCGCCCCACCCTGCGTGGTGGTAGTGTTTGTTTGTAATTAACCAATTCCCACCCCCGAGATCACCCTCCTGCGCGAGGTGTAGTAATTGTACTCTTGAACAGGTTTTTGAAGCTTCACCGGCGCAGTGTGCGGGGAGCACACTTCCCCGCTCGCCCTCGTCTCCGACCGGGACCGGCGTCTTCACGCGATCAGGTGAGCTCCTGGCCACTCTTCGCTGCTGGTTATTACCATTGCTAGCTTAGTATCGCTCTTAGTTGCCCGTCGGAAGTGAGACGAGCGACCGACCCGCAATTCAATCAATTCTTGTGTTCGCCGCGGGGCAAGTTGAGAGAGAGCCATTGCATCCCACGCCCTCGGCGTGCCGGCCGCCCTTGAAATCGGGCATCCCTGGCCCATTGGGGTCCCTTCCTAGCTAGCCAAACCCTTGGGACCTTGAGGTCCAACCCCCGGACCCTCACCGCCATCGTCGGTCCTCCTTCGGACCCGAGTGTGCCTACGCGAGTGAGTCCGCTAGTGTGACGTTGCCGAACTCGTGTGTTGCTTGCTATCCTAGGTCCAAGGGAGTCGCGTCACATCAAATTAGTATCATTGTCCTCCGCTGCATATTGTGTCACATCAAGTGGTATCAGAGCAAGTTTTAGACTTGTCTCTACGAGTCTAGTCCTTGGGCATTATCATTTGAGTCTCCCTTGCATCATGGTTTCCATCACTCCATTGCATGACCACCCTAGGGAGATGTCCCAAATATCCATGGACCGATTTGACACTCTCACCAACAAGATTCATAACTATCTTGATACCCTCACCACCCGACTTGACCGGCTTGAAGCAAAAAGGAACCACGACCCTAGAGCTTGGTCACCTCGGGATGAATTTAGATGGGAAACCAAAGGACCCATAGACTCATTGGAAGAGATGAGGAGTGAGATTAGGAAGATCTTCACTCCCCAACCTACCCACTCCCACCTTGTGAATCATCACTCGAGGAGCACTCCCACTCCCCCTTCCCCTCCCAGTCAACCCAAGACCTCCCTTAGGGTCCAAACTCCACCACCCCAAATAATTCCAACTTGCACCACCCCATCGCCAAAAGGCCTTCCCACTCCCTTGGAGAGCAAGACCCCCACACCACAAGGGAATGAGATTGAAGTTGAGGAATATGAGGCCTCCCCCGATTGGGAAGAAGAGTATGAATCACAATATCATGGGTTAGGCCAAGAAGTTTCCATCCCAAGTGGAGGAAGCATCATGGCTCACTCCACCCTCACCATTCCAACCCGTGTGGTCCCCATGTCCACTCCACCTAGGCCCATGATGGCCACCACCACCCCACCCAAAACTCTCCCACAAACCCACACTCCACAAACTTCCTTGGTCCCCAAAACCACCCCTCCATCTTCCCCTAAAAGAGACACACCCCCTAAAACCAACCAACCCAATCCTCCTCAACCCATCCATCTTCCACTACCAACCCCTATCCAACCCCAACCTAGGCCTCCACTTCTCCCCTTACCGATCCCAAACCAAGTTCCCCTTTACCTCCCACCTCGGGGGTACCACACACCTATCCTCACCACCACACCCTCACGGGACCATCTCACCTCCTTGATAGAGGAACACATGATTCCCATACCCGACCCCATAAAGGTGAACACACCAACCCCCGCCATAGAGATCACCCATGTCCAGGAAGAAGAAGGAACTTCACATGGTGGTCTTAACCTTACACCACCCTCCTTAATAGGGACCGAGCTTATCTTAGGAGAACCCCTTTCACGTTGGCTAAAGGAGAACCCATTTGGAGATCTCATGGTCCATGCTTACCCACCCATGGAGCAAAACCTTCCTATAGTACCCTTATCCACCTATCACACCACAATCCAATCATCCTATCAGGTGGAAACATTAGGGGATTTTCTTGAGGGTCTAACTTGGCAAATGAAGCTAACTGGCATGTTGACCACTGTAGCCGACCAACCTAGGAGTCTTAACCTCCTACATCTATGTGTCGGGTCCATCTCTTCCATTTACACTATGGGTTGCTACACTAGCGACCTTCTTTTATCCCTCCCCATTCCCGAAGAGCCCGATGCTATCCGCGAATTGGAGTTACTTATTTCGGGTAGGATGCCAAGCCCTCCAATCATGACCAACCAACCCTCCTCGAACTTCGGTTCAATTACTACATTTGAGGAGGAGGACTCACCATTTGGAGACCTTGAGGTGAAAGAATACCTCACCCTTGGTAACACATTCCATGACCCCTTTGATCCCACCCTATGGAAGACAATGAACCCATGGGACCTGACCGCCCTACCCACCACCCACTCCCTCCTACCCTCACCAACCATGCTAGAACCAACACACCTCGTCCTAGACCCAGTCCACACCAAGGGAACCATGACCATGGGCAGTATACACCTAGGGAACAAGGTAGTGCCCCACCCCATGATGCATACCTACTATGATCCCTTCGACCCTTACAAATGGGAGCTTAAAGGTCACCCCATACCCACACACATGGTCATCATCTCTAGGAGAAGAAAGCACCCATCTTGGCATGTCACATCATTCGACAAGGGTCATGAGTCCAGCCCTCCCATGCATGTCACGCACAGTTTAGGCTCAATACATAACTGGCCTACATTTGGTTGTGCTGGCCCACCCACATTCTTCATAGCCCTTACACTTGAATGGAGCACACATGGATGTCCGGGTCCCCCGGTAATTCTCACAGCCATACACGATAGATCCACCTATGGTTTCCCAGGCCCCCCTGAGTCCACAAGATGCCTCATCACATCCATGAATGATAGGTCTATGTACGGTTGCCCCGGTCCCCCTCTGCATACCACATACTTCCCACCCCCACCGCACCATCACTCAAAGCATTCTCATTCAAGCAAGCATCCAAATATGGGTAGTAACGATCATAATGAGCGGGCTATAACTCAAGGGTGGCACTTTGAAATCCAAGGAGGTAACCTCGCGATGGTGGCATTGGAACGACTCTATCTTAGGGCCACCTCCAAATCGAGGGCACGAGGACTTGGACCTTTCATGTTCCAAGCGGCTTTGGCCAACCTGGCTTATGGATTAGATTTACTAATGGGCTATGGGATATACCCCAATTCTCATGCGGCTGATCCGGCACCCTATATGGGCACCGTGGTGAATCCCAGTGAGTACTTTGAGCCTATAACTTCCTTTAAGAGGGACACCCCGGAGAGCTTCCACCAAATAGCCTTGAGAGCCCGACGTGTACACAGAGGGGCAATACTATGCAAGCAGGGTTCCACCGCCAGCATGAGGGTGTGTCCGGGCCGCCTTGAGAGGATGAAGAGTCGTCCCCTGGACGCAGGTGCAGGTTGGGTTTGGAGATTGCAGGTCGCCCTGAGCTGCTTCCTCGGTGGGCCCTTACTCGACGGAGTCGAGTTCTCCGCACCCCGGGAGTATGATGGGGACATCGCTTACCCCTTCACATGGTCCTGCTGCTCGCCATTTTGTTCGCCATCATTTTCTGAGTATAGCCATGTAGTTTTCTCATTTTTTTCTTGAGTCTTATCTATGTAATTTTCTCTTTATTGAGTCAAGTACCTAAGTAGGTAATGTCATCTACCTAAGTCCAAGGTCGCATTAAGTGGTTTAATAGGATAGTGGGTTAGTAGGCCTTAAGGGGCCACTTCTTTGGGCCTGGCCCATGGGCGCCCCATTCCCCACCCCTTGGTCTTCTGTCATTAGTCCATTTTCCAGGGACTTCTATGTAATTGGGGTTTCCCTATAAATAGGGCCCCAAGCCACCATTTTGGGGTAATTGATGAATGAATGAAAACTTGAAATCCACTTGAATCCCTTTGAGTCTATTTCTCTCTCTCTCTCCCTCTCTAATTCTCTCTCCCTCCCTCCTTGGGGCGAACCCCCTCTCTCTCCTCCCTCCCTCTCTCTCTAGTTCGAAATTCCCTTCTCTCCTCACCCCTTGCCACCTCACTTGCCACCTAGGCAAGTCCCTTCAACTCCCAAGGCCCCATTATTTCTCTCCATTAACTTTTCCATCTCCCCAAGCACCCTTTCACCTTCCCAAGGCATCCCTCCCCCTTCCCAAGCATTACTCCACCTCCCAAGAGGTCTCTTCCCCTCCCCAAGACACCCATTACCATCCCAAGGTCGTCCACCCCCTTCCCCTCCCTCCTAGGGTCGACCCCCTCAACCCCTCTCCACCTCCATTGCCTTGGCCGGCCACCCCTCACCCCCCCCCCTTGACCTAGTGGCAGCCAGCCATTTCCACCACCACTCCCTGCTAGCTCCGCCCTCCTCTCCACCTCCACTACCACCCATTCCATCCCCCAACAGCTCCCCATCCCCACATAGACACCTCTCCACCAGCTATACCCTCCAAGGAGACCATTCTCCCCCAAAGAGTCACTTCAGCTTTTGTGCAGGGTCGACCTGCAGACAAGCCCCTGATTGCAGCGACGACCACGACAACATCTTGAGGCTTCTTGGTGCGTGGCCTATATTTATGGAAAGGCCTCCCTGTCCTCTTCACAGGCGAGGTGGAATCACTCCATTCCGAGTTCGTGGCCGCCCGTGAGAGCTGCTCTACCCCGACTGCGCCAGACACCACCTGCAGAAAGCCTGAGCCCGATTGGAAGCTGCTTCGCGACCAACGGCGAAGGAATCAGGCTGAAGTCTCTTCTTCAAAATTCTTCCTCCATCTGTCCACGACCAGACGCAAGAAACGGAACGACATTCGGCATCCAGGAGCCAGAGTTACAAATTTTATCCCTCTGTCGCGCGGATCTGCCCCCTGCAGTCTGCAGAGACCAGTGCCTACTCTTCAGGGCACACCGACAGTCCACGGCCTCGGATCGCAGCCCCATCGACTCCAGCTGAAAGCTACCTCGACCACGGAGACGACACCGCTGATTTCGTGCCATTCGGAGTTCGGGATCGCCCGTGACAGCATCTGCAACCTACTTCTACAGAACAGGTCCGGCCAGAGACCACACCAGCTGTCCCGGATCAGTTGCCAGTGCCGCCAGTCCCTGCCTCCAAAGGCCGCCCCAAAATTCAGACAACACCGGCTTCAAGTCAGGAAGCATTGCGAGGTGGTTTCGCTCAATTTGGAGTCCGGACGAGCCCGGGACAGAGCCAACAACGGCACCCTGTCCAGCAGTCCAGATTGCAGCTGAACCCTCATTGATTTCCTTTCTACCATTTCGGTCCGTCCTCCCATCCCCGCCTGGCCGGCTTACCGCCCCACCCTGCGTGGTGGTAGTGTTTGTTTGTAATTAACCAATTCCCACCCCCGAGATCACCCTCCTGCGCGAGGTGTAGTAATTGTACTCTTGAACAGGTTTTTGAAGCTTCACCGGCGCAGTGTGCGGGGAGCACACTTCCCCGCTCGCCCTCGTCTCCGACCGGGACCGGCGTCTTCACGCCGATCAGGTGAGCTCCTGGCCACTCTTCGCTGCTGGTTATTACCATTGCTAGCTTAGTATCGCTCTTAGTTGCCCGTCGGAAGTGAGACGAGCGACCGACCCGCAATTCAATCAATTCTTGTGTTCGCCGCGGGGCAAGTTGAGAGAGAGCCATTGCATCCCACGCCCTCGGCGTGCCGGCCGCCCTTGAAATCGGGCATCCCTGGCCCATTGGGGTCCCTTCCTAGCTAGCCAAACCCTTGGGACCTTGAGGTCCAACCCCCGGACCCTCACCGCCATCGTCGGTCCTCCTTCGGACCCGAGTGTGCCTACGCAAGTGAGTCCGCTAGTGTGACGTTGCCGAACTCGTGTGTTGCTTGCTATCCTAGGTCCAAGGGAGTCGCGTCACATCAAATTAGTATCATTGTCCTCCGTTGCATATTGTGTCACATCACGTCCTCATTTTCTTCATAATCTTCATCCCCCTCTTCAATAGATTCTTCATCATTCATGATCTCATAGACTCCAAACCCTTCATCTAAAGAGCACACATTCTCACATTCTATATCTGGCAGGAGTATCGGATCCTCTAGAAACTCGGAGAGAGCTAAACATGCCCAGCATCTTTTAGCTAGATCTAGCAAGAACCTACGGGGAACCTGTCTACCCTCGGCTTTCTTATGTGTATCTACCCCAAGACTCTTAGAAGAAGAGGGAGAGGAACAAGATGACAAGCTAGATGAACTACCCTGACCTAAGGGAGGAGGAGAAGAGGAAGACGCAATGGATACAGGAGGAGATACAGGAGGCTCCTCATCATAGGAGAAAAGAAGGTCCATTAACGAACCTTGAAAGAGCGGCCCTTGGATCGGGGCACACTCTGGAGCAAGATAGGAGGTCTCCTCAATAGAGATGGAAGATTGGAAAGTTTAAATTTTGGCATTTTTTTTTTCATTTTCAAGAATGAAGCAATAGGAGGAAGAGGTAGGAGATGATGTTGAAATTGAGAGATTAGAGAAAGATTGAATAAGTGATTGCCCTCGTGGGGGCGTGATGGAGAGTTGGGAAAACTGCTCGAGGAGCAAAGGAGGAACTGGAGTAGTTTGGAGTAAATCTGGAGAAAAGGTTATCAGGACCGCGAGCGGTCTAGGAATATCTGGGGAAAACAAGTGGGAGCACCAGAAGGTGATAAGTGAAGGATGCATGAAATGGAGAGAGAAAAGGCCGGTCCACAGCCTATCCACGGTGAAACCTTCTTCATACGGCACATCCGACTCTCCGATATCTGTATAATTGCTTAGGAGCTGCCTCTTATCTGTAATCACCGCTGGCTTTTCAATCAATTCATGAATCAATGGCGGCCATTCCGGATCAGTAGGCATAAACAACCGACTCAAAGATATAGCAATATCATCCATATCAAACCACCTGTACCACTCACATTCCGAATCATCCATCTTTCTTCTCTTAAGTGGTCTTAATGACTCCAGGTCTTTGTATGTGGCTAGTGGGGCTATATGGCGAGCAAACTGACGTGCATGCACATCTTGATAATCTAGCATGGAAGTAACCAATGTGGTCTGCTCGTCATGTTGAATACCCACTTTTACAAAGTGTGTTTATAGGGTCCATGTGAGAGGCTGCCGATCTGTCTTGAGAGTGAAAGTCATAACAGGCCATGGCTCTCTTTCATCTTTGCTTGGCCCTTTGTATCCCAGGCCACCTCGGGAAATCAGTTTCTGGTGCTTAACGGGCTTGACTCTGCCCTAGAGGTTAGCACCTAGGCCTTTGTCAGTTCCATACCCCATTTTCATCAAAATATTCCACCCCGGGGTATGCATCATGTTCTTCTTTTTCTTCCCCTGGGAAGGTAGCGGTGACATTAAAGCTGAAGCCTGCTTAGTGACTGAGGGCCTTGACAACTCCTGCCGCGGGTCGGCAAGTTCTAACACTGACAATAAAGGCCTATTCGCTGGCTAAATGGAGGGCACCGACGTTGCTGAGTGTATATCCTCTGGTGGAAAAATGGGCATGCTTGTAACTTTGATAATACGCCCTTTGTGTGGGAATTTTATGCATTGATGATTAGTTGAGGGCACAGCATCAAGCTCCTGAATATAAGGACGGCCCAAAATGCCATTGAATGTTGGGTCCATATCCAAAATATGAAAATCTGCTGTAATTGAGACTGGACCCAGTCCCACTTTTAAGGTAATCATGCCCAGAGGTGGCTTCTTAGTATTATCATAGGCTGTAACAGTAATGGTGGATGGCCGAATTTTACTTTTCGGAATGCCACACATCTTTAAGGTACTAGGAGGCAACACATTAATGGACGCTCCCGTATCCACCAGGCATTTCTTGACTGCCACTTTATTAATATCAACTGTAATGCATAAAGCATACTTTCTTGCCGGCTTCGGAGCCAACTCATGTTCATGGAAAGTGATAGCCGGCTGGTCACTTGCTGGAGTCAAAACTGATGTGATTTGTTCAGCCTTTTGCAGATATTCTTTCAAAACTTGCTGATGAACTGTGGATCTCTTTATCAGCTCTAAAATGGAAATCCTTGTCGGGGTTTTGTCCAAGTGCTTTAGCAAGTCATATTGTGTGCCCGGTATGGATTCTTGTTCTGGCTCTTGCTCCTGTGCGAGCTCTAGCTCCCTTCGGGGAAATACACGATGGAACATCCGTCCACTGCGGAGCACCGTGATTTGCAAAGATCGCGCCTTTGTTGGGTTGTGGGTAGGTGGAGGGTTGGTGGAAGAAGATGGGATATTAGGATTAGTAGATGTTGGAAGGGTGACCAAAGGGGGAACCCTTATGAGGGGCCTCGTTGGTTGGGGGATGGTGGTGATTGGTGAAGTAATGGTAGGAGGGGTAGAAGGCGCCTGAATGGCTGGAGGAGGTGTAGGCCGAATGAATGAAGGATTAGTGGGTTGAGATGAGGGGGGCCTTACCGGTGAAGGGTTGGCGGCAATGGTAGGGGGAACAGGTGTTGATGGGGTGCGGATGAGAAGTGGCCTAGATGGCAACGGGTTTGTGGGGGGAAGAGCTTGTTGTGGTGCGGAAGGTGGTGGCGGTCGGATGAGGAGAGGCCTAGCCAGTGAAGGATTGGGAGTGGTGGTAGTGAAGGGCATTGTTGTGCCCCTGTGGTCATTTGAGTCATTTGATATTCATGGTTTTGATAATGGCTGAATACTATAAGTCATTGATGCTTTCCACTCTCATATGACCGAAATACTTGATGTTCTTTCATGACAGATAAGTCAAGGAATGGAGTGGAGATGGCAAAAGTGAACGCTCAATGATTGTGCCCTCGCACGCGGATCGACCTGCACGGTCAGGTCGCGGGGATCGAGGGCGGAGCCCCCAGATCAAAATTTTGATTATAGGGGCGATATACCTTTAATATGTTAACTTCATGAGTCAAAAGACTCAGTAGAAATCTTAAAGATTGTCAAGGTTGATGCCACATACATGAACGGGATGTTAAAGGAGTTAAAGGACTGAGCTAAAGGGGTTAACGGATTGAACCGAGGAAACCCAGGATTTCCCTAGCCAGCGGTCGACCGCCGGCCCAAGACTGGTCGACCGCTAGGAACGGTGGACCGCCCCCATCCTGGCGCTCAACCGATTTTTCCAGGGACCATCCGGCTACAGGTTTTCTCAGTAGCGGTCGACCGCCACCTACCTCCGGTCGACCGCCAGCCCTGAGCCAACAATTGTTGACTTTATTTTTCTCTTCGAGAAGAGCCATTCTCCATGGATTTCTTTAATCCTAAAGTCACCTAATCACTCACAAAATGTGGATCTGGTCTGGAGGATGTCCAAGGACCATTCAAATGGTATAAAACCAATGCAAGAGTGTTACAAAAACCCTAGTTGATCATTTGAATCAAAGAGAGATCAAAAGAGGCTAAAGAGGAGGTTGGAAGAAGAGGTAATGTAGCCGTGAATAGTACTCTATGCAGAAGTTCTTCATCCATTCCAAGGTGATTCAAGCCATGATCTGAAGCCATCAACCTCCAAGCAAGAGTAGAAGCAAGCAAGGCTATCAAGGTGATCCAAGGAAGCTCATTTCTCAAGGGAGATCAAATCTGCATCCTTTATCTTCTTCATCAACTCAAGGTGATCCAAGGATGATCATTTCACAAGGAAGATGATACCATTGAAGCATCAGATTCAAGCTCCAGCAACCTCAGACAAGATCTTCTCTCTTTGAGCATATTCCTTGTCTTGTTTGAGCATTTTCATCTTGTTCTCTTTTCATTTTATTCAAACTATTGAAATTGAGATTCGTCACTACCGGTGGTTAGTAGGAAGGCAATCGGAAGTTGTCCGATTTGTGGTGTTGACGTCCCTACCTGTGGTTAGTAGGAAGGTAATTGGAGATCTTTCCGATCTGCGGTTCAGTGCGTGGCATTAGTGGAGCCTCACCGGGTTTGGTGAGGGGTGGACGTAGGACTGGGGATTTAGTCCGAACCACCTTAAAATCTCATGTGTTGTGGTTTGCTTGTGCGATTATTTTGTGTTAGATGCATGCTTAGGTTCAATCTCCATATTGCGTAATCATCTTGCTAAGCAAATCGTTTTATCCTTCGCTAAGCTAGTTATATTCCGCTGCTATTATCTTTATCTAGCCTTAAAGAGGGGTGTTTTGCGAAAAGAGGGGCAGATCTATTCACCTCTCCCCTCTAGATCCGCTATCCACTACTCAACAGGCATTTGGCTGGTGGTGCGCAAGAGGGGACGAGATGGTTGGGGGGAAGGCATGGAATAAGGCATCCTTAACAGACGTGGTGGTTGGATTTGCTCTTGGTTAGGGCCCCGACAGAGGCGTTCTCTTGGTGCCACCCTTATACCCTCTCCACTTCATGGAAAGAGGTGACAGGGTTTACCTATTGATTCAGTGGATGCTCCGGCAGCGGATTGTGGACAATCCCCATGTCTGGTTACGGCGCAGGAGCTTGCTGCTACCGAGGAGGAGGTACTGCTTGTTGCTGAGAAGGCTGCTGAGCCTGTTGTTGCCGAGGAGGCCTTCGTGCCTTTAGAGTGGCAATAAATCACCTCATCTCATCCCAATCAATACCACCCTGGTCATTCATGTCATATATGTAATCTTTAAAGTGAAAACAGTGGTCAATGTTGTGCCCCAGCTGCCGATGAAAGACGCAGTACCGAGAAGTGTCTACATTAGCAGGCCACGTCGTTCTTTCTTTAGGCAGAGTGAGCGCATTGGCGGCCATGAGGGCGTTGAAGATATTGGGTAGACTCTCAGGCAATGGAGGGTATTGGGCCCTTTTGGGACCCAGTGGTCTTCTCGGCTGTTGCGGCTGTTGTTGTGCATAGTTTGCTTGCGGGGCCACTTGGTGGTATTGTGGAGGTTGATAAGGTTGTTGTTGTTGTTGAGGTGGAAGAGGCCGGAATGTCTGAGGAGGATTATCAATTGGTTGGTGGACTTGATTTTGGAAGGCAGGTTGTTGTGGTGGCGGCCTTTGGTTTGGAGGATGGTGAAAGGGTGTGGAATTACCAAATGCCTTCACCTGCTCGTTAGTGACGGTGCTCTCGGTGGTTCCACCACTATTGCCAGCATTAACATTCTTCCTCATCACTTTTGGTCTTTGTTCAAACATACCCATGATGGGTGAGTCTTTCATTTGAGTTTGTATGTATCTTGCTCTCTCATAGAGCTCTTCCATTGTGCTTAGATTATTCATAGCCAAAATGTGACGGAACTGTAGAGTGGAGTTTGATATGATCATCTTCACCTACTCCGTTTCTGATAGTGTATCTTTCAATCTTTCGGCCATGGCCCTCCATCTATCGGCAAACAAAATCAAATCCTCCTCGGGCTTCATCTTCTCAGCAACTAAATCTGTAACTGACAAAGATGGACCCACACGGTCCTTGTACTTCTGTAAGAATCTCCGCTGAACCACATCAAAGTCGCCGGCTTCGGCTGGCTCCAAAGAGTAGAACCACTCAAGTGCCGGACCATCTAGTGATCGCCTAAAAAGATAGGCTAAATAAGTCTTGTTGTCCTGCAAGAACAATGCCTCGTACATGAAGTCTTTTAAGTGAATGAACAGGTTGCCTGTTCCATTGTATCGCCGAAAGTTGGGCATCTCAGACGGTAGGAGATGGAAAACTGGCAGGGTAGGAAGAGTAACCTCTGGAGCGATCTTCGGTGCCGTGACCTTTTTCAGCTGCTCCCCCATGCTAGCAATTTTCTGGAGGAGTAAGATGTTGGTATCGGACTCAGCTGGGGCTGGATTAGAAGAGTATGGATTTGGCATAGGCCCCCTTAAGAATTGAGGAACTGGAGGTTGTGGTTGTTGGGGCCTAGCAACAGAGTGACTTGCCGGTTGAGCCGGCGTAGCCGTAATGGGAGTTGGTGGGCGCGAAGGCACCCTATGTGCGACTGCCAGGTCATTAGGAATATTAAAAGAATGGCCACCCGCGGCCTGAGGTGGATTGGAGAATGACGGGACAGACTTCCCTTTTAAAGCTGTGTGGATCGCCTGATGTTGAGAATCGTCTAATTGAGACAGAGCTTTGAGGAAGTCATTGAAATTGAAGGAAGGGGAGACATCCCCAGAGGTATTTTGGGTGGTAGGTTGAGTTTGGGAAGAAGGCTCAACCTCCTGAGAAGTGGTGTCAACCATGTGAACTTGAGGATAATGAGTAGGAGAGAGAGCATGGTTCTCCTCATAATAAATAGGATCCTGAGGGGGAACCTCACAAGATTGGTCAAATTGACCCTCCTCATAACCATCATAGGAGTAACCGTAGTTGGCCATGTTGATGATTTTACCTGAACGGAGCTTCATGTTTAAAGAGAGGAATATATTTCCAATCAACAAGTAAAAGTGGGAAATAACCGCCTAATCAAGCAAGTTGTACACACAAGTTGTAATGGACCCAAGATTTTAAGGTTTTTCTTGAGGTTAAAATGGATTTTAAAGGTATAATTAATTCTCTCTCTTCAATGTGGATCCTAGTTGAGACTTTAGGGTGTAATCTCCAGGTTGACTAAGTTCCTTCGGTTAACTAAACTCCGGGTGCTTCCAATGGTACAACCGGCCCGGCGTCGGTGAGGGAATCCACGAGTGCGGGGACTTATGGAGGCCTTGGAAATGGAATTTTCGGTCCAAAGAGACGGAATGCTCAATGGAGGGTCCTCCCAATTCTAAGAAAGGGATGTAGGGTCCTAGAAGTGTAGAGAGAGGAGGTCTCTCAACCAAATGCCCTAGAATGTACACTAATGCAGGAAGATCGAGCAGTGATAATCAAGCAACCAACAAATGAAGTCAGCAGGTGAAAACAACAACAATAACCATTGTTCTTTGAGGACAGAACCAAATGACGACCTGGCAAAGGTCGAGATATCAATAAACAATGACTAAGTGTCAGTCGCTAATCACTGTAAACAGTGTAATCAGAGAACAATCAAAGTAAAATAGCGCCTTGGTGTGAGGCGCTGAATGTGAAAATAACGCCTCTGTGGAGGGGCGTTAGATATCAGTAAAGAAACCGGGACAACAGCGATCAGGAAATGACGTCTTGGTGTGAGGCGTTAAATGCAGGAATGACGCCTTCGTATTAGGCATTAAATGAAGTAATGACGCCTCTGTGGAGGGGCGTCAAACTCAGTAAATAGTAATCTGGAATAACGAAGACAAACAATAGCAATCACAGAACTAACGCCTTGGTGTAAGGCGTTAAATGCAGAAATGACGACTGCAGAGTAGGCGCCAATCAGTTCCAGAGAACCGAGAGTGCTGATAACTAACAGAAATCAAATTTTCTTTCTAAAAAAATGTTATGGACAATTCAAAATTGGCTAATCCAGTGGGGAATGTGCACGTGGTGCACCAGGGGAGTGTGCCATATGGTGCACCAAGGAGGGGCACACGTCGGTGCCAATGGAGGGGTAATCAAAATAAAAACATAAAGTGTCCCACCGTGATTGCCAATTTATGAACGTGTCACATAGACATCTTAAAAAGAAAGAAAATTTAAAATGGGTATAATGCTAAATATGTGGGAAATAAGGGAAGGGGAGCATGTGATGCTCTAAGGAGGGTGATCGCCAGAGGGGTTACCTCAAAAGATAAAAGATGATCGCATGTACCTTGTATGAAGCGGGTGAGATCGTAAGCTTTTCCTTCCTCCTTCTACCGGCCGGCCGATGAAGGGGTTTTTTATGTTGATTACCCTTGTGTGTTTTTGTTTAAAACCCCTAAGAGGAGTAAAAGGTGGGAGATATGCTGTGATATGCAAACAAGGCAATATAATGCAAAGAGTATCTCTCGCAAAGAAAGAGCTAGAGAAAGGATGCGTATGATGATATGATGAATAAAAGACTAAAGAGGAGGTGACCTTTCTGCTGTGTTAGCAGTAGTAAAGGAGAAAAAGCAAGCGTCGGCTATAGCAGGATGAAGAACACGATGGATGAAGAAGTCTCCACTGCCCGTGGAGGAAACTACTGGAGGAAGAACACCCTTGGGAGTAATAAAATCGCACTAGAAGAACCTGCAAAATTTGTTAACAAAAGAAAACTCTCTTCTCTCTCTGTTGGTTTGTGAAAACTCTCAGTGGAAAGCTCCTGTGTGTTCTTCTTTTTCTTCTTCTCAACCTCTCGCGCGTAAGGAAGTCGTGGGGTATTTATAGGGCCAAAAGCCTTATTCTAATAGGATTAAAACAAGGAAGTCAATCCTCCAGCAAGGATCTCTCTTCCCAATCGAACAAGATGTTTAAAATGATGAAGGATGCTTCATGGGAAGGTAGCAGACGAAACAGAGACAGAACTGAAATGACGATATGAAGAAGGTCGCTATTTGAAAATGACAATAGCCATGCAGTCATTTATTCCTGGGTTTAATTATAGACATAAATGACTTTCCATATTTAAAAATGAGAAATGACACCTTTAAGAATGTCGTTATTTTAATCAGCGCCTTATTAACTGACGTCAATTCATTGAATTTTATTTTGAATAGGATTCGTAAAAACCAGAAAACACCAGGAACTGACGCCTGCGAACGCAGTCACCAATTGTTGAAATGACGACACCTCCCCAGTCATCAGTTAAATGATGCCCGTCCTCCAGGCGTTAATTACAATATCATAGAAAAATACCAAATAAATTAGAAAAACTTCATATTAAGTCATTATTGAAGTCCACTTTGGGGCGTCACATGGTGACATGAGATTTACTCATCATAGCATCAATTTTGGTGTGTCTACAGGGACGAGCACTCGCACGGACCCTCATTCGGAAAGGGTACTGGTGGATGACATTGCAACAAGATTGCCTCGACTACATCCGAAGGTGCCCTCAATGCCAGAAGTTCTCCAACTTACATCACTAGCCAGCAACACAATTGCACGCCCTGATGGAGCCTCGCCCATTTGCTCGATGAGGGATAGGCATACTGGTCCCTTCCCCGAGGCTCGGGGGAGGAAGAAATTCCTCATTGTTGCCATTGATTATTTCACCAAATGGATTGAGGCAGAACCGTTGGGGAAGATTTCAAGCAAAGCAACATGGAAGTTCATGCTACGATGCATAATCTGACAATTTGGGATTCCACGCGTCCTCACAACAGATAATGTCAGGTAATTTGCAAGCACTGCCTTTTAGGAAAAGTGCTCGGAGCTGGGGATTTGGAAACATTACACGTTAGTGGGACATCCCCAGGCAAACGACTTAGTTGAGAATGCCAACATAACCCTTCTTCATGGCATCAAAACCCGTTTGGAATAGGCCGATGACTCATGGGTAGACTCCATTCCAAGTATCCTATGGGCACACCGGACCACTGCCAGGGCTGCCACAGGAGAGACACTGTTTCACCTTGCATACGGAGCAGAGGCAGTCATCCCGGTCGAGATATCTAACCCGTCACTACGAGTGGGCCAATTCGATGAGCCAGAAATAACCAGGCAATGCGAGAAAACCTGAACCTGTTCGATGAAGATAGAGAGCGCTCCCAAGTAAGACTCGTAGCCTATCAATAAAAATTGGCCCAGTACTACAATGCTCGTGTCAGAGAATGCCACTTCCTCCCTGGAGACCTGGTGCTGTGACGAGCTAGCGTGGCGGACCCCAGAGTAGCCATGGAAAAACTAGCACCAAACTGGGAAGGCCCGTACAGGGTAACGGAAGTGCTCGGCAAAGGAGCATAAAAGCTAACGACGTTAGAGGTGCGAGAAATACGGAGGACATGGAATTCTATAAACCTCAGAGCTTTTTATCAATAAACCCATTTTTAACATATTCCCTTGCCAGTCTAACGAAAGTGTCGCCAGCTAAGCTCAACAATGGTGGCTTCTAAGCCTCCAAGAGGCGAGCACTCATGCTCCCTCAAAAATCATGGTGGCTTCTAAGCCTCCAAGAGGCAAGCAATCATGCTCCCTCAGAAATCAGGGTGGCTTCCGAGCCTCCAAGAGGCGAGCATTCTAGCTCCCTTAAAAATAATGGTAGCTTCCGAGCTCCCAAGAAGTGAGCACTCACGCTCCTTCGAAAATAATGATAGCGTTCAAGCTCCCGAGAGGCGAGCATTCCCACTCCCCTAGAAAACAACGAGCAACAGTCTTGAAGAGGCGTAATCTCGCGCTAATCCTGAGCCATGAAATCTGGGAGGAATCTTTCAGTCACGGTCACCACGTCTGTATGAATCTGCAAGGCAGGAAACAGATCAGAGGTGCCCAGGGAGGAGTCCCTAGGGTAAACCCTCCGATGCTTAAGTCAGCAAGTGCGATAGAGCATGAAGGCGAAGAGAGAGGATAGAAGAGAGAGGGCACGAGATTATTCTCCACCAAGAAGTGTGGTGGTTTTCTCTTAGGATCATTGTCTTACCTCCTCGGAGGGTCTCCCTAGGGTTTATATAACAATCTATTTAACGTAATAGTCCAGGGAGCTGAGGGGGCTTCGGGGGGGTTACGTCCATGTAGTGGGCTCCTTTATGGCACGATGACTCTTGCCCTCCCCTTCCCTTTGGAGTTCCCTGCTCCTACTGGATGCGTAACGGACGCCAGGATGAGCTTTCGACAGTAGGCCCGAGCCAGAGGCGTTCGCTCGGGGTTTTGTCCCGAGCGATGAGTGTATAGCTCGGGTAGGCCACATCGGGTCCCCGCAGGGGATCTCTTGACCGTTCTGTCGCTCGGACTTCCAGACCTGAGGGCCTCCTAGGAAGTGCTGCTCCGAGTGGGTTTTTGGGCTTGAAGTAAGTGGGCCCAAAATGGGGCTGTCACTTTGGGGAGCTGGGCCTAGTTTGGTCGAATTGGACCTAGTTGGGCCGTGCTCTCGGGCGGCAGATTTTCCCCCTCTCCACTTGTCCCCCTCCTACTCCCGATCCAAGATTGGGCTCGGATGAGTAGTAGTTATGGGGATGACATTGGTGGCTCAGTTTGGGTGGGGAATTATCTCCGACAGGGGCCACTTAATGCGGCTGTCCTGGGAGTTTGCCTATAATGATGAGTCTTTTGAGTTGATGTGAGGAACCCCTTCCTTGGGTTTCGAAACGTCGCGCTGTTTCCCACCAAGTTCAAGGGGAGATAAATATCACGCGTGCTTGCGTTCCAAACTGCCTTCGTTTAGGGTCTTCTTTTTCCACCGCATCAATATTTCGGTGGGGCTCATGCGCCGTGAGAGGGATCGGGAAGACCAGCGTCTTGCGGAGGCCTTTGCAGAGCTAGCGGAGATAATGGCAGCAGTGATTCGCCAACTTCCACCTCCTCCTGAATCGTCCGACTCGGCGCTTTTTCCCTCTTCTTCCAGTTCCTCTCTTCTTCCATGGCGGAGCAACATCCTTCGTCCGAGATGCGCGAAGCTGGGCTTGGCATGAAAAGTTTGGTGTCGTAGCCTGAGCATCCTAGGCGCAGTGAGCTAGGCGAGGCCGAAGTAAAGAGGATGGAGAAGCGGTATGGGTTACCGTGGAGGAATTTCTTCTCTCCACCATAGCCTCATGAATCCAGCTTGTCCTATCATCCGGGCCTCTTCTGTACTTTCCTTTTGGCACGGAAGAGTGGGTTCCGCCTCCCTCTTCACCCTTTTGTCATGCAGTTGCTTCAATTTTACCGACTGGCTCCTGTCCAATTGGTCTCCAACTCATATATGTTTATCTTCGCTTTCATCTTCCTCTGCCGCTCGTGCGGGCTCCATACTTCTTTGGAGCTTTTCAATTCTTTCTTTGAGTTGAAGGAGCAGACCCACGCAGGTAAGGGCTTCTTCTATCTTCAAGCGAGGAGGGGAAGGAGCTGCGTGTCCCTTTCCGCCAAAGATTCTTCTCACAAGGGGTGGAAGACCCAATTTTTTTGGGTGGGTTCATCTATGGAGGACGCCCCCTGGAATTTCCCGACGGTGGTTAATTTCTATCCGTCTATCCCCCCGAAGTAGGCGACGGTTCCTTTGAAACTGGAGGAGGAGATTAGGGTTCTTCAAGAGAATCATCGATTCGCCGAGTTGATGACAGCGGTCAATATCGAGGATTATCCCTCCCGTGCATTGTCGTCTCATGGTAAGAACCTTAGGGTTCCATGTCGCTATTTCCAGGCCGAGTAGGTAGGCTCTCTTCTGACGTGCTGACTTCCGCTGCTCAGATTCTAGGCAAACGAATGACGAGGGGGAACAGCCGTCGAAGTAGGAGATCGTCGACCTGGAGGGGACGCCTGCTCTGAGTGAACCCCAAGTGTTCGGGGACCCTTCTTGCGCGCGAGATCGGGGCAAGCAGATTGCTCGGGGGGATGCCTCCGAGCACCGCGGGGCCAAGCGCAAGGATCCAGGGGAGCGGATGCTCATGTCTTCGATGAAGGCCCGGACCACTGAGAAGAAGCGATTGAAGAAGGCGGGATTCTCTCGTCCGGTCGAGGATCATGCTCGCTTGACCGAGGGGTGTGCCCGCTCGGTCGAGGAGCGTCCAGCCAAGGAAGTCTGCCTCTAGGATCTCCCGCCCGTCGAGCCAGAGGCAGTGACCGATGGTGGGGGAGGTGTCATCGAACCTGACAGACCGCAGATGGAGGCGGTGGCCTCTGAATTCCAGACAGAAGTTGGTGGGACGTGGGACGAGGTGGCATCCCTGTCCGTGCCGAGCGTTGTCGTCTCGGAAGTGGGGATGCTCGGGGGAGATGCTTCGGTCCCAACTCCTCCAGAGGGATTCCTCCTCCCATGGTGGGTGCACCTATCGTCCGGGCTTCTCTATATCAACGGTGCCGATCCTTGGTGCCTTCGTTGAATCGGAAAGAGATCAAGCGTGGTCTCCCCTCTTTACTCTTCGAGAGGGTTATGGAGGGTGGTTTGATCATGGCCCAGTTGGGGGCCGAGATAACAGATTTCTTTGCTCGGCGGGATAGTGAAGAGAGGTCCCTTTCTTGGGTTCGTGCTGAGTCTGATTGGAAGGTCAGTCAATTGACTTCCGAACTTGAAATCTCTCGGCATGAGGCAACCTCGTTCTGGGCTCAGCTCCGGTCAAGCCAAGAGGAGGCACCGACATTGGTCGATCAGCTGGCCCAGGCTCGCTATATGGCCAACCTGAAGGGCGAGATTCTGGAAGAGGAGCGTCAGTCTCAGGTCAAGCGCTCGGAGCAGTGGAGGGCCGAGCGGGAGGAGCTTAGCAACCAGGTCCAGGGGGCCGAGCGAGTGCGGGAGGAAGCCAAGGTCATGCGGACTGAAGCTGAGGTGAAGTTGTCTGAGACCGAAGGGCCGAGCAGAGAATAGCCGAGCTTGAGAAGGAGGCTGAGCAAGCCGTGGCGGAGGCGATTGACCGATACAGAAGTTCTGAGGGTTATCGCACCGCTCTCGAGAAGGCCGTCTTCTCGTGTCATGAGCCAGGCTACCATCGAGGGCTGCGGAAAAGATTCGCCCAAGGTTACCATCGAGCGGTCGTTGAGGCCCAACAACAGGTGTCCAACGAGCTTGTCTTTCCCTCTGGGCAACACTATGACTCGGACGTGGATACCATGGATTCTCCCTCTTCGACGTCGAGCGAAGGAGGTAGTGGGGATGCCTGCAGCTCAGCAGAGGGATCGCCAACTCTAGCCACTTCTAGAGGGCACGGGGTCAAGGCAGTTCCCACACAAGTGGGGTCAGTGTCTGGACCGGCCGTCGCCGAGGGTGCCGGGGGCAGATCTCCTGGCGCTGAGGATCCTCCATCTGTCAAACCCCAAGAAAGGCTGCGGGCTTCTTAGAGTCCTCCCGGTTCCATAGGCTAGGAGAAATTGTCCCCTTTCTTTTTTGTGCAAGGTTGGCCATTGCGATATGTAATGGCAGTAGTATTAAATATAGAGTTGACTGTTTCTTACCGCCTTTGGCGCAATTTGACCACCGTATCTGCGGTTACTAAAAAGGTGGAAATCTTTATTTGCGGATATCTCACGTGCGGCGACTGTCATAGTACTAGCGCCTTTCCGACTTTCCATGTCTCGAATGACTTGCCATTTCACGCATCCCAGGGGAGAGGTCATTGGAGGGAGAGTAACTGCCCCTTGGGGAGGGGTTGCCGCCTTTCACATTTTTTCATGGGGAGGATAATTTAAGGCAAGCGTTCCCCTGCCGGCCTATAAGAAAGGTCCCGGAGGGCGCCTCCACTCCTCTTCAACGCTTAAGGCTTTTATTGCAATTCTTCCTCTTTCTCCCTTCTCGCGAAGTGCCTGTCTCTATGTTGGGAAGTTATCAGCGAAACATGGAAGGCGATTCGGAAGGCGATAATCCTGGCGGCTGCCACAGGCGCTCGTGCTACTTCGGCGTGGAAGAAGGGACAGCGATGGGTGGGCGGCGTGCAAGAAGGGACAGCGCGTAACAGCGCGCATGTTCCCGACCGCTAGACTGCCGCCACCGTCTTAGGAGGAAGGTAGAAGCAGAGGGAGGTTCGAGGAAGTAGGGCATCCGGCACGGCAGCCTCGCCCTGCTCCTTCCTCACCTTGGCCCGCTTCTCCCTCCTCTTCCATCCCCGCCGTCCTCTTTCTCCCTCTTCCGCTCTTCAACCAACTTCTTCCCTCTTCTTTCACTCTTTGGAGGATACCTTTATCCTTGCTCGCACCACTTGAGGGTGCTTGTTTTCTGTTCGGCTTCCGTCCTCCTTCCAAAGAGCTGGCAGAGCATGCCTTCTCTTATTTTCCTTCCTTTTCTTCCTCTGATACCTCTCTTCTTTTTCTTGTTTCTGAGTTTCTCGAGCGAACGAGGTTAGCTGCCCCGTTATCCGAGCCAGTTTCTACATTGGGTAGAGTCAGTGGCTCGGCCTGAGGGTGCCAGCCATGTCCGCGCCGAGTCATCAGCTCGTGTAATACCCCGATTTATTTATTGAGCTTTTATTAATTAAAAATTGAAATAAAATGGTTTAATGCATGAATTTCAGAATTTAATATTTAATTCCTTAGTAAATAGAACAAGTGAAATTTCGACTACCTTATAAAAATCTAGAAAAATGGTAATTTGGTTAAGGACCATGTATTTAACAACTTTGTCTTCTGTGGTCGACCCAACAAAAATCTGTAATTAGGTCTAATTAGTGGTTTAAGCCCAATAGTACACACTTATCTAACTCTTACCTAACCTTAGCTTAAACCGTTGAATTAGAGCTTAATACTCCACCAAATGACCCCAAATCGGTGGAAAATGAAAGGCCACGATCTAAGGATCATTTCCCCTCTATCAATTGATCGAAACACTAACCCTAAAACGTGGTGTCGGCCGAGTTTGATTAGGTCAAACATTTCGGCGCCGTTTCAAACACTCACCTTGCATCGACGAATTCTGATGGGGCATCAAAGGCGATTTCCTTACACGGGTAGAGTGTATTTGTGTGTTATGGCTTGTATGAGATTGTAATTGTGTAATTTCTTTCATTTGGGCTCCTTGTAAGGCTTATATCAAGCCAATGGGCCATTTGTAATGTAAAGTCCATGGCTAGGTTGCCATTAGTAGAGTCCATTAGAAGCCTAGTTCATATTGGACCATAATAGCCATTTAAGGCCCAATTGGGCCACTCCCTCTCATGGGCTATCTAGATGGGAGAACCCATGGACCAAGCTTGGGTTGTGGATTGGGTTGGCTGGCCTTGGACCAGCCTAGGCCCAAGAGAGGCCCATGAAGGGGGCGCCCCCTCTTTTGGCCTTATTAGGCTTGGTAGGTGTGGTTTAGGTGGAGTTGGAATGGAATTAATCTAAGTTTGAATAGAAATGGTCAAGTTAGATTAAAATATGTATTAAGTGTGTTGATTCACATTGCATCCCAGTCCTTCAATCCCCTTCCCTAGATCCTAGGGTGCACAATTGATTTGGTTGGAGTCATATATAACCTTGTATTTTCATATGAAATTCAATGGGAAAAAATCAGAAAATTGTTGAGTTGTTTGAAGCTTGGTGCGCCCCTCTCTCTTCCCCTGTTGTTCTTCCATCCCCAACCCCAGATATAGAGTGTATTCTGTCTTCTTTCATCCCCTCTCAACCTCCGGTGATCGTCTGCGCCGCCGCCGCCGCCGTTCGTGCCGCCATTGAGCCGCCTCTGCAGTTCTGTCTTCATCCGACCACAGCAGATTCCACGAATTGTCTGTCTCAGCCAAGAGCTTGGATTGATCGAAATTTTTTATGGTGTGTTCATATCTTGCATCTCAAGATCCACTTAAAGTTTCACGCCAAAATTCCATCATTTAGTATTTTTACATTTTCGTCCAATCTGTCATCCCAGATCTGCCAGGTTTCTATCTACAGTGACAAAACCTCTGAGTTCTCCCCCTCCGACCATCTTTTTGATTTATCCAAGCCCTCCCAATTTTACTGGGAGTTCTGTCTATCACCCTCTACCTCAAAAATTTTCTTAATTTTTTATCAGTCTTCTAGCTATTTTTAGAAATTCGTGTTCTTCCTCTGATACAGTGTTTTTAGTCAGATCCCAGATCCGACCACCCTCCACTTCAAAAATCAGAACTAATCACCACCACCTCCAAATCCAACTCCAAAAATAGTCCTGGTTTCCTTGTTCAATTTCCTACAGCCTTGCGGAAGAACACATCTTCAAATTCGGACATCTACTTCACGGTCAAAGGTAATCAACAGGGAAGTTGTCTGCAGATCTAAGTCTTCGGTTACTACACAACAGCAGCAAATAAAATTCGCCAACACAAAGTACAAATCTGGTGAATTTTTCTGAAGGCCACTAGATTGTAGTACTTCGAAGCAGCTTTCCAACGGCTCTGATCTCGTCGCATTCTGACACCGGTGTTGATCGCAGCGTCCGTTCTCGCCGGATCGCGCGCTGAAATACAGAACCGGCAGATTTCCGATCGGTTTTTCCGACCGGTGCCGAACGGAGCCGCCCGGCCTCCGGCCGGCGAACCAGCGTGCCGCCAGCCCGGGGAGTGCTTCCCCAAGTGTCTCCACTACAGCGGTACCACCGGGTCCCACACGGCCCCTCCGGACAGCACGTGGGCCCCACGGTCGTGAACACGCGTGTAGCCGAATCAACACCCGAAGCTGCCCGTCAACCCAAATTCGGTCCTCCCGGGCCCATTTGTATAGCCCTTTACCACCCTGCGTGGAGTGGGCATGTTTCCATTGCTGTAATTATTGTGTGTTAAGTTTCCCGGGAGTACGAGTCTTCGGCCGGGTCCGTCTTCCCCACGCCGAGCGCGTGGAGGTATCGCCTTCGCTCCCTTACATGGCATTTTGCTTAATTTCATATATGCTTGTTTATGCCGCTGCTAGAGAGCATGATAAGATAATTAGCTCACTTTCTATTTATATCACCACTACTGCGAGAGAGAGCGTTACCGTCCCGTGACCCGATCTGGGAACGAAAGAGAGAGCCGACCACCCTAGCTCTTGCCGGTTTCTCAACCGCGCACGTCCGACGCTTCCCTCGTTAAGGGACGATCGCGAGCTTGTCGTGTCCGTGTCTTGTCCCGCATAAAATTCTCCCAGCACCAAAGGCTCCAGAAGGTGTATGAGCTATAAAAATAAAGCTCTTCAACCCTAGTTTCCTTTGGTAGCAGCGGCAGCCTCAGTGGAGTTCGATCTAGGAAGATCTTTGGCGATTAGTGGAGGTGGGTCGGCATCCCGTCGTCCTCCTTTCTTCATCTTTGTTCCTTCGATTAAGGTAGGTACCCTCAACCAAAATTAGCACAAGAGTACATCATTTTGTTCCTCTCGACGAGATCTTTCCATTGGTAGTAAAAGCCCTAATTTTTATTAGGTATCCAGGGAGATCTCGAGGTTTTTGTGAAGTGCTGTCAAGATCGTTCTTCATTCTAGTTCTTTAGTTTCTCTCTTCGATTGAGGTAGGTTATAACAGACCAAACACTAATTAATATATATGCATGTAATCAGCAGCATGTTAGCTTTCATTTGGCGTAGAAAGCCCTAAATTTCATGAAGCATGCTTAGAGAATTTCTGTTCGGAGTAAGAGCATGTCTAGACTTAGTTTTTGATGTGTTCTTTCAAGTTAAGTTATGATTTCGAGTTATCAATCCTAATCCCCATATAGCATGCCTTATATGGTTGGAATCAGCATCAAGTAAGCTTTCTTTTGATATATAAAGCCCCAAATTTCATTGTTTATATCGTGAGAATTTTATGATTTAGTAACAGCATGTCAAAACTAGGGTTTCTAGTGTTCTTGCCTTTATAGATCTCGATTTCAGCAAGTAAATATGAAATTGACCTTACTGTTAGGTAGAGTTTTACATTAGCTTTCCAACAGTACCAAAAGCCCCATGTTTCAAGACCTTTTGCATTAGAATTTAGTGTTTTTATCAAACCCTAGCAAACCCCCAACTTCCCGGCGTTCATCGGACGTGGAAGGGACGACCGGAATACACCCAGAGATAGACGGTCTTACGATAGACCGCACAACTCAAGCCCATACTTCAACTCCAATTTAGCTGTAGTTAAACGGTTCCTAACAGACCACACAACTGGATAAACGGTCCAAAACTGACCACATATCTAGTTAAACGGTCCAGAAGTGACCACATAACCCCCTGGCAGGATGAAAGGTCCCCAGAGGACCACATATCTGGCAGGGCCAGGGATGGGCGGTCCTGCCCTGACCGCCCAACCCTTGGACGGCCCCCAAATGACTGCCCAACCCCTTGGGCGGTCCAGAGAGAGCCGCCCATCCCCCTGCTCATGCCCCTTCAGCCCGAATGCATTCCTGTTAAGTCGAGAGATGTAAAGTTCGCCATGAACCGTTTATCTAGACAGTAAGTGACTTAATGAGAGTTCTATATGATTCATCTTAGTGTCATAAATGATAATTAGTAAATTAGAAACCCACATGATAAGTGGTTAATTTTGTAACTAAATTTCTGTTAATTGCATGTTGTTCATTCCTACGCGAACTTGTTCATTCTCTTTAGCATCTTGAATCATATCTTTGGCAAATACATAACTGTAAATTGTGATCCTTGATATATTAACATGGTAATTAGGATTAAAACTAATTGTTTAGTTGATGGATAGCCATTATAATGTTTTGACGAACCGCTGGTTTAAAGTCTTGATCGAATTAGACTATGCGAGGCATGCGCGGCCAGTAGTGGACCGCATATCCTCACAGGCGGCCCCATAACGACCGCATATCTTCAATACGGCCCAGTATGGTCCGTATATCTTATTCATGGGTCTTAATGTCCTCTGGACATGTGCGGCCCATAGCTTACCGTTCATACCTTAGAGCGGCTTACTGTCAGCCGTTCATCCTTGACCTCGTGGGCTGAGTTTCAGTCCAGTTCCTGTATACGCGGCCCTGTGTTAGCCGTATATACCTCTTGAGCGGCCTCTGTACGACCGCACATCTCTCGGAGATGAGTTTTATTGTGTTTTGTACTCTTGAATCCAAGGACAGGTTAGTCCTTTAAATCTAAACTTATGGACAGTAATTCCTCTGATTAATTGGCCACGAATTTGACTAAATGTCTAGACGGATCTTGGGATCTTGTATCCAATAAATCAATGCCAACGCATCATAAGGGCCCGGTCTGGTCCTGGGGAGAGCGCCCGAAAAATTAGTGAGCCCATGGGATGTTATAATGACATGGTGAGGCATTGCACCGAGTGCATGACTAGCTTGTTGTCTACGACAGAAAAACTCTTGTTACTCTTGTTACTTGATCGTGCTTGACTTGTTATCTCTTGTTACTTGCTAGTGGCCATTCCTCGTTACAGTTCTTGTTACACTTGTACATGTTATTCTTGTTAAATTCTAGTTATCTTATATCTCTTGACCTTGCAAGATCTTTTCATTATGTTGTTTCATTATATCGTCATTCATTTCTTTTATTAGCATGGCATATGAAAATGTTATTAAATTGTTAATCACGTAAACTTGCCTGTTATTTCCTACTGAGCGTCAGCTCATAGTTGTTGTTTCCCCCCCTTTCCAGGCTGTTCAGGTGATGATGCGCATACCGATGGGGAGGGACAGGAGTGATACTTTTGAGTGTGCCTGTTAGTAGATGCCGAGTTGGCATAGATGTTTACCTCTAGTCATTCCTTAGAGTTGTGTTAGTACTTTATTACTTTTGGAATCGGTTATTGTATTAGAGTCAGTTTGGAAGTTACGTTTGATCGTGTTTAAACAGTTGTTGGTTATTGTAATAAAATTTGGTATATCCTTGATCAATAGAGTTATTTCTTTCCATAGCACCTGTGTAATTGGTTAGTTTAGCTTGTTAATGTTATTTCTAGCTAGTTTCTAACTGTACGACCCGATATTACGCGTCGGGGCGTGACAGTTTAGTTGGTATCAGAGCCTAGGTTAATATTCCTAGGTTTTTCTAAGTTCTAGGTTTTCCAAGTTCTAGGGTTCTAAGTGTTATCATAGGACCCCTAACCTTGTTAAAGTCTGAGGACCTGACCTGGTGAGATTGGGTAGAAACTTGGGTTAAGTTCATATCGTAATTGTGTTATTATCTTTCTTAATGAACCTAAGTAATCTATTCCACGTGTAGGCCTTTGCAATGGCAGCAGATCGAGCGGAATGGAGGAACTTGCAGCGCACGGTTCAAGGCCTTACTCAGGCTTTGCAACAAGTAGCTCAAGCAGGAGCTGCACACCATGGCACTGGTGACCTTTATCGGAACTTTCGGGGGATGAATCCGCCGAGATTTGGTGGCTCGACTGACCCTGATGAAGCCGAGCACTGGCTAGATGAGATGGGAAGGATATTCGAAGTAATGCAGTGCAGCAATCAAGAGCGTGTCCTTCTTTCAACCTTTCAACTTGAACGTGATGCAAGAACATGGTGGGATTCTGTGAAGGCTACCCTTGGTGATCAGCAAGTCACATGGGAGGAGTTCGAGGAATTCTTTAACAGCAAGTATTTTTCTGATAGAGTGCAAGAGAAGAAGGCAGCAGAGTTCGCGGCTTTGAAGCAGCGCAATCTATCTGTGGCAGAATATGAAGCTCAATTTTCTCGGTTATCCCGATATGCTAACCACTTGATATCTACCGAGAAGATGAAGGCCAAGCGCTTTCTCAATGGACTGAGGCTGCATTATATCAACCAATTGGCACCAATGGAAATCTCCACTTATTCTGAGATGGTGAGGAAAGCTCAAGTCCTAGAAGATACTCTAGAAATGACGGAGAGAATCCGTGGAAAAGGTGCAAGAAAGGAACAACCTACGGGTTCCGGGAATATCAAACCCGGGTATGGCAAGAAGAGGCCCATTAGTGGACCTGGTTCGTGGAGTGGTTCTGGATCGTGGAAGGGCAAGATGTTGGAGCATGAAGACAAGAAGCCTGGCCCTATTATCCCATTCAAGGGCGTGTGCAAGTTTTGTGATCGTCCAGGTCACAAGATGGAGGTGTGTTGGCGCAAGCTAGGCGCCTGTCTGCGATGTGGAAGTAGGGAGCACCGTATCCCTGACTGTCCTCTTCTGTCGGAGCAAGCTACCCCGGCCAAACCACAAGGCATCAAGAAGCCACAAGGCAAGCTTCAAGCTTTACATGCAGATGAAGTAGAAACCGCCGAGGATGGTGGACTCGTCGAAGGTTCTCTTATTATACTCGACAAGCCAGCATTTGTTCTTTTTGATACTGGTGCCACACATTCATTTATTTCTCGGAGATTTGCTAAGTCTTTAGCTGTGGAACCTGTTTTGATGAATTCTCCGTTAGAAATATCAACACCTATTGGTTCTAGATCGGCAATTCAGTATTTCTATCCTTCTAGTAAGGTTATGATTGAGGAGCAGAATTTTCCAGCTGACTTGATTTGCATGGACATGAAGGATTATGAGGTAATCCTAGGAGCAGATTGGTTGGCTAATTATGAGGCCAATGTTCACTGTAGTTCTAGCTCTGTGTCTTTTACTAGACACCCTGGACTTTCTTTTGTGGGAGTTAAGCACCATAACTCCGTATCACTTATTTCGGCTCTTCGAGCTGATAAGCTAATGAGACGAGGATGCGAGGCTTTTCTAGCCTTTGTCTGTGCAACCCCCGAGCAGCAGATCGAGATTAAGGACATTTCTGTTGTCCGAGATTTTCCTGATGTCTTTCCAGAGGAACTACCAGGACTTCCGCCTGAGCGGGAAGTTATCTTTTCTATTGATCTCATTCCTGGTACATCTCCTATTTCCAAGGCTCCCTATTGTATGTCTCCTGCGGAACTGAGAGAATTAAAGCAACAGTTGATGGAATTGCTCGAGAAGGGTTTCATTCGTCCAAGTACTTCCCCTTGGGGAGCCCCTGTATTATTCGTCCGGAAGAAAGATGGTTCGATGAGGTTGTGCATCGATTATCGGCAATTGAACCAGCAGACTGTCAAGAACAAATATCCATTGCCGAGGATTGACGAATTATTTGACCAGATAGCGGGAGCTCAGTATTTTTCTAAGATCGATCTTCGATCTGGATATCATCAGTTGCGGATTAAGGACGAGGATATCTATAAAACAGCTTTCCGCAGCAGGTATGGTCATTTCGAATTTGTCGTTATGCCTTTTGGTCTAACGAATGCACCAGCCGCTTTCATGCAGTTGATGAACAATGTATTTCGGCCCTATCTTGATCAATGGGTCGTGGTATTCATTGATGACATCCTGATTTATTCCAAGAATGAAGAGGAGCATGCTGAACATCTGAGGATGGCATTGCAACTATTGAGAGATCATCAGCTATATGCCAAGTTCAGTAAGTGTGAATTCTGGCTGCAAGAGGTGTCCTTTCTCGGACATATCATCACAAAGAAGGAATTTCTGTTGATCCTTCGAAGGTAGAGGCAGTGAAGAATTGGGATCAGCCTACCAGTGTGACTGAAGTTAGAAGTTTCCTAGGCCTGGCAGGCTACTACAGAAGATTTATCAAGATTTCTCTAAGATTGCGGTACCTATGACAAGATTAACCCGCAAGGAGAACAAATTTGATTGGTCAGAAGATTGCCAGCGAAGCTTTCAGACTTTGAAGGAATGTTTAACTACTGCACCTGTATTGGCTTTACCTTCTGGTGAAGGAGGTTTTGTCATATACACTGATGCTTCAGGTATTGGTTTAGGCTGTGTACTCATGCAGCATGGGAAAGTGATTGCCTATTCTTCTAGGCAGTTGAGGAAGCATGAAGAGAATTATCCTGTTCATGATTTGGAACTAGCAGCAGTGGTATTCGCCTTGAAGATTTGGAGGCACTACTTGTATGGAGAAACATTCACAGTGTTTTCAGATCATAAGAGTCTGAATATTTATTTTCTCAGAAGGAACTCAACATGAGGCAGAGAAGATGGTTGGAGTACTTGAAGGACTTCGACTTCTCGATTGAGTATCATCCTGGAAAAGGCAATGTTGTGGCAGATGCATTAAGCCGAAGCCTGTAGCTAGATTATCAAGTCTCATGTTACAAGAGTGGAAGCTACTGGAACAATTAGCTAGCCTGGATCTGAATATTGACAATGATCGGGTTATGATTGCACAGATTCAACTTAAGCCCGAATTGTTGATGGAAATCAAGTCTTTGCAAGATAATGATCCCGAGCTGGTAGAGATCAAGGGAAGCTTGAGCAGCAGACCTGACTTCATGATGGCTGACGATGGAAGATTGTTATTCCAGGGTAGAACTTGTGTACCTGATGAAGCGAAATAAAGAACAAGATTCTTGAGGAAGCACATAGATCCAAATACACCATTCATCCTGGAGGCACTAAAATGTTCAAGGATTTGAAGAGATCCTTTTGGTGGCCGAATATGAAAAGGGAAGTTGCAGACTTCGTGAGTAGATGCTTGGTTTGTCAGCAAGTTAAGGCTGAACATTTCGACCGGCAGGAAAATTGAAACCACTCGACATACCTCAATGGAAGTGGGAAAGTATTGGCATGGACTTCATTATGGGTCTACCTAGGACTCGTGGTGGACTTGATGCGATATGGGTGATTGTCGATCAATTGACAAAGTCAGCTCATTTCTTACCCATTAAGTCCAAGTGGACAGTTGATATATTGGCTGCTTTGTATTTGAAGGAAGTGGTAAGGCTCCATGGCATACCAGTCAGCATTGTGTCTGATAGAGACCCCAGATTTACTTCACATTTCTGGAAGGGACTACAAGAGTCTTTGGGTACTCGTCTAAATTTCAGTACTGCTTTTCATCCGCAGACAGATGGACAGACTGAAAGAACCAACCAGATAGTGGAAGATATGCTTAGAGCATGCATGATTGATTTCGGAGGTAGTTGGAGTGATCACTTGGCATTGATTGAATTCGCCTACAACAACAGTTATCAATCCAGTATACAGATGGCTCCTTTTGAAGCATTGTATGGAAGAAGCTGTCGTTCCCCGTTATGTTGGGATGAGATAGGTGAGAAACAATGGCTTGGACCGGATCTTGTTTCAGAATCATCACAGAACATCCGTATTATCCGAGACCGGTTACAAGTAGCCCAATCAAGACAGAAGAGTTATGCCGACAACAGAAGAAGAGAATTGGAGTTTCAGGTTGGCGAGCATGTATTCTTAAAGGTCTCTCCTACGAGAGGGATTCGAAGATTTGTCATTCAGGGCAAGCTAAGTCCGAGATATATTGGTCCATTCGAGATCCTAGATAGAGTGGGAGAGGTTGCTTACAGACTGGCATTACCGCCTCAGTTGTCTGGCGTACACAATATTTTCCATGTGTCTATGTTACGGAAATATGTGTATGACCCCACTCACATCATTCAGCATGTGGATTTCGAACTGAAGAAAGATTTGACCTATGAAGAAAGACCTATCAAGATTCTGGATCGGAAGCAACAGCAACTTCGGAATCGTTCCATACCGATGGTCAAGATTCAGTGGAGTCGGCGTGGGACCGAAGAAGCTACTTGGGAATCTGAAGATACTATGCGGAAGCGGTATCCCGACTTATTCTAGGTGAACTATCTCTTTCCCTACCTCCTGTATTTAGTGCAGTGAATTTGGAGGACCAAATTCTTTAAGTAGGGGAGGGTGTAATACCCCGATTTATTTATTGAGCCTTTATTAATTAAAAATTGAAATAAAATGGATTAATGCTTAAATTTCGTAATTTAATATTTAATTCCTTAGTAAATAGGACAAGTGAAATTTTGACTACCTTATAAAAATCTAGAAAAATGGTAATTGGGTAAAGGACCATTTATTTAACAACTTTGTCTTCTGTGGTCGACCCAACAAAAATCTGTAATTAGGTCTAATTAGTGGTTTAAGCCCAATAGTGCACACTTATCTAACTCTTACCTAACCTTAGCTTAAACCGTCGAATTAGAGCTTAATACTCCACCAAATGATCCCAAATCGGTGGAAAATGAAAGGCCACGATCTAAGGATCATTTCCCCTCTATCAATCGAGCGAAACCCTAACCCTAAAACGTGGTGTCGGCCGAGTTTGATTAGGTCAAACATTTCGGCGCCGTTTCAAACACTCACCTTGCATCGACGAATTCTCCCAGTACCGAAGGCTCTAGAAGGTGTATGAGCTATAAAAATAAAGCTCTTCAACCCTAGTTTTCTTTGGTAGTAGCGGCAGCCTCAGTGGAGTTCGATCTAGGAAGATCTTTGGCGATTAGTGGAGGTGGGTCGGCATCCCGTCGTCCTCCTTTCTTCATCTTTGTTCCTTCGATTAAGGTAGGTATCCTCGACCAAAATCAGCACATGAGTACATCATTTTGTTCCTCTCGACGATATCTTTCCATTGGTAGTAAAAGCCCTAATTTTTATTAGGTATCCAGGGAGATCTCGAGATTTTTGTGAAGTGCTGTCAAGATCGTTCTTCATTCTAGTTCTTTAGTTTCTCTCTTCGATTGAGGTAGGTTATAACAGACCAAACTCTAATTAATATATATGCATGTAATCAGCAGCATGTTAGCTTTCATTTGGCGTAGAAAGCCCTAAATTTCATGAAGCATGCTTAGAGAATTTCTGTTCGGAGTAAGAGCATGTCTAGACTTAGTTTTTGATGTGTTCTTTCAAGTTAAGTTATGATTTCGAGTTATCAATCCTGATCCCCATATAGCATGCCTTATATGGTTGGAATCAGCATCGAGTAAGCTTTCTTTTGATATATAAAGCCCCAAATTTCGTTGTTTATATCGTGAGAATTTTACGATTTAGTAACAGCATGTCAAAACTAGGGTTTCTAGTGTTCTTGCCTTTATAGATCTCGATTTCAGCAAGTAAATATGAAATTGACCTTACTGTTAGGTAGAGTTTTACATTAGCTTTCCAACGGTACCAAAAGCCCCATGTTTCAAGACCGTTTGCATTAGAATTTAGTGTTTTTATCAAACCCTAGCAAACCCCCAACTTCCCGGCGTTCATCGGACGTGGAAGGGACGACCGGAATACACCCAGAGATAGACGGTCTTACGATAGACCGCACAACTCAAGCCCATACTTCAACTCCAGTTTAGCTGTAGTTAAACGGTTCCTAACAGACCACACAACTGGATAAACGGTCCAAAACTGACCACATATCTAGTTAAACGGTCCAGAAGTGACCACATAACCCCCTGGCAGGATGAAAGGTCCCCAGAGGACCACATATCTGGCAGGGCCAGGGATGGGCGGTCCTGCCCTGACCGCCCAACCCTTGGACGGCCCCCAGATGACCGCCCAACCCCTTGGGCGGTCCAGAGAGAGCCGCCCATCCCCCTGCTCATGCCCCTTCAGCCCGAATGCATTCCTGTTAAGCCGAGAGATGTAAGGTTCGCCATGAACCGTTTATCTAGACAGTAAGTGACTTAATGAGAGTTCTATATGATTCATCTTAGTGTCATAAATGATAATTAGTAAATTAGAAACCCACATGATAAGTGGTTAATTTTGTAACTAAATTTCTGTTAATTGCATGTTGTTCATTCCTACGCGAACTTGTTCATTCTCTTTATCATCTTGAATCATATCTTTGGCAAATACATAACTGTAAATTGTGATCCTTGATATATTAACATGGTAATTAGGATTAAAACTAATTGTTTAGTTGCTGGATAGCCATTATAATGTTTTGACGAACCGCTGGTTTAAAGTCTTGATCGAATTAGACTATGCGAGGCATGCGCGGCCAGTAGTGGACCGCATATCCTCACAGGCGGCCCCATAACGACCGCATATCTTCAATACGGCCCAGTATGGTCCGTATATCTTATTCATGGGTCTTAATGTCCTCTGGACATGTGCGGCCCATAGCTTACCGTTCATACCTTAGAGCGGCTTACTGTCAGCCGTTCATCCTTGACCTCGTGGGCTGAGTTTCAGTCCAGTTCCTGTATACGCGGCCCTGTGTTAGCCGTATATACCTCTTGAGCGGCCTCTGTACGACCGCACATCTCTCGGAGATGAGTTTTATTGTGTTTTGTACTCTTGAATCCAAGGACAGGTTAGTCCTTTAAATCTAAACTTATGGACAGTAATTCCTCTGATTAATTGGCCACGAATTTGACTAAATGTCTAGACGGATCTTGGGATCTTGTATCCAATAAATCAATGCCAACGCATCATAAGGGCCCGGTCTGGTCCTGGGGAGAGCGCCCGAAAAATTAGTGAGCCCATGGGATGTTATAATGACATGGTGAGGCATTGCACCGAGTGCATGACTAGCTTGTTGTCTACGACAGAAAAACTCTTGTTACTCTTGTTACTTGATCGTGCTTGACTTGTTATCTCTTGTTACTTGCTAGTGGCCATTCCTCGTTACAGTTCTTGTTACACTTGTACATGTTATTCTTGTTAAATTCTAGTTATCTTATATCTCTTGACCTTGCAAGATCTTTTCATTATGTTGTTTCATTATATCGTCATTCATTTCTTTTATTAGCATGGCATATGAAAATGTTATTAAATTGTTAATCACGTAAACTTGCCTGTTATTTCCTACTGAGCGTCAGCTCATAGTTGTTGTTTCCCCCCTTTCCAGGCTGTTCAGGTGATGATGCGCATACCGATGGGGAGGGACAGGAGTGATACTTTTGAGTGTGCCTGTTAGTAGATGCCGAGTTGGCATAGATGTTTATCTCTAGTCATTCCTTAGAGTTGTGTTAGTACTTTATTACTTTTGGAATTGGTTATTGTATTAGAGTCAGTTTGGAAGTTACGTTTGATCGTGTTTAAACAGTGGTTGGTTATTGTAATAAAATTTGGTATATCCTTGATCAATAGAGTTATTTCTTTCCATAGCACCTGTGTAATTGGTTAGTTTAGCTTGTTAATGTTATTTCTAGCTAGTTTCTAACTGTACGACCCGATATTCCGCGTCGGGGCGTGACAGCTCGTGTTGTAGTATCAGTGGATGTAGTATTTTTGCTTTTGATATGCGATGTATTGGCTGTGGCCTATATGATGTATGAAGAGACATTAATGAAAGGAAAATTATTGCCATTTATTGCTTACATGTCTGTGAAAAGCTCAAAAGTAGAACTTTCGTAATGTTGTTGCATTCCACGTCCGGGGGATAGGCGCTCCTTCCATGGTAGACAATCGATATGCCCCCCTCCCTAGCGTCTCGGCCACTCGGTAGGGGCCTTCCCAATTAGGGGCCAGCTTCCCCGCCACCTCCAGTGGTCGAGAGGCTTCGACTTTTCTTAGGATGAAGTCTCCTTGATGGAAAAGTATGTCCCAGACTCTGGCATTGTAATATCGAGTAAGGCGCCGCTGGTATTCCATGGCTCGGATGCTAGTAATCTCTCTTATCTCGCTTGCCATATCGAGGTTCTCTAGTAGTTTCTGCTCATTTGCCTCGGGCGAGAAGTTGATGACTCGAAGAGATGGGCTACCGACCTCCAAAGGAATCACGGCGTATGTGCCGTACACCAACTGAAAAGGAGTCTCACCGATGGCGATTCTTGGAGTAGTTCGGTGCGACCATAGTACGCTCGGTAATTCCTCGACCCAGTTACCCTTGGCCTTACTGAGCCTGGCCTTAATGCCTTTTAGTATAGTTTTATTGGCATTTTCGACCAGTCCGTTAGCTGCGGGTGGGCTACCGAAGTGAAGTGGTTGCGAATGTGAAGGTCGGCGCATTTGTTCCTAAAGTAATGGGAATCAAATTGCTGACCATTGTCGCTCACAATCACTTGGGGGATGCCAAAACGACAGATGATCGATTTCCACACGAAGCTCCATACGACTGACTCGGTAATCCTAGCAGTGGCTTCGGCTTCAATCCATTTTGTAAAATAATCGATGGCGATGATGAAGAACTTCTTCTGGGCTTGGGCCGTGGGAAACGGCCCCAGCATGTCGATCCCCCACAGAGCGAAAGGGTATGGCTCGGTAAGGGTGACGAGCTTTGAGGCAGGTTGATGCACCAGATGATCGAAACGTTGGCATCGATCGCACCTTTGTACGTAGGCCGAGCAGTCGCGTTGGAGAGTGGGCCACCAGTAGCCTTGTCGCAACAAGATCCTGGCGAGTGCTCTTCCTCCTTGATGTGCGCCGCAAACGCCTTCGTGGAACTCTTGAATTGCTTGACCGGCTTCCTCGATATCGAGGCACTTGAGGAGGGGACCAGAAAAAGACCTTCGGTACAAAGCATCGTCTAAGATGACGAAGCGCCGAGCTTGATACTTCAGTCTTTGAGCATCCCGAGGGTTAGAGGGCTCTCGAGAATCCCGGAGCTAGGATATATAGGGGGTCCGCCAGTCGCTTGATAACGCCTGGTCAACGGTCATGAGTTTCGCTTCTATGCTCAGTCGTTCTAGCTCTTCGAGGAAAACCGATCGTGTACCTTCTGGGGCAACAGAGGAGGCCAATCGAGATAGGGAATCCGCTCAGGAGTTTTCCTCCCGATTGATCCGGATAACCTGAAAGGTCTCAAATAATGGGGCTATTCCTCTTACCAGTTAGAGGTATTTGACCATCGGTGCTTCCCGAGCTTCGTAGTCACCGTTGACCTAGCTGGAGACCAATTGGGAGTCAATGTGGATTCTGACTCGTTCGGCCCCCAGTCGTCGCGCCATCCTGGCTCCCGAGATGAGGGCCTCATACTCGGAGATGTTGTTGGATGCCGGGAAGTTCAACTTCAAGGCGTATTGCAGTTCCGCTCCTTCCGGGGATCGGAGAAGAACGCCAGTGCCGCTGCCAATAGAATTGTAGGATATGTCGACAAAAAGATCCCAGGTGGGCCCGGGCGTCAGCGGATGAACTTCCTCGATCGAGACAGTACTCTCGGCGATGAAATCCGCGAGTGCCTGTCCCTTGATGGCCAAGCGGGGGCGGTACGATATGTCGTTGGCCCCGAGCATTATGGCCCACTTGACGAGGTGACTCGAAGCTTTAGGGTGAGTGAGGATATTCTTCAGAGGCTCATTGGTCAGCACGACGATGGAGTGTCCTTGGAAGTAGGGCCGGAGGCGCTTGGCTGAGGTTACCAACGCTAGCATGAGTTTCTCGGTTGCAGGGTATCGTCGTTCGGCATCGCCGAGCACCTTACTGGTGTAATATACTGGTCTCTTCACTCCTGCGTCATCTCGAACTAGGACCGAGCTCACCGTAGAAGGGGTCAACGAGAGGTAAAGGTGTAGTGTTTTGCCCGGGACTGACTTCGATAGCACTGGGGGCGAGGCCAAAAACTCCTTCAGTTCTGCAAAAGCTTTCTGACATTCCTCGTCCCAAGCGAACGTAGCAGATGCCACTTTGGGCCCTCTCAATAGTTTGAAAAAGGGCAAGCATCGTTCGGCCGCTCAGGATAAGAAACGGTGGAGCGCAGCAATCCGGCCAGTCAAGCGTTGGACGTCTTTGACGCCAGCGGGTGGCTTCATATTCAGAATAGCTTGGACTTTATTGGGGTTGGCCTCGATCCCATGCTGAGTGACTAGAAAGCCCAGGAACTTTCCGGATCAAACTCCAAAGGCACATTTAGCTGGGTTGAGCTTCATGTTGTACCTCAGGAGAGTGTCGAAGGTTTTCGCCATGTCGGTAAAGTGGTCCTCGGCCTTGGGTGTCTTGACGAGCATGTCGTCGATGTAGGCTTCAATGTTACGACCGATTTGCCCTTTGAAAATGTGGTTGATCAGCCTTTGATATGTTGCCCTGGCGTTCTTCAACCTGAAAGGCATTCGGGTGTAGCAGTACACGCCGAAGTCGGTGATGAAGGCCGTCTTTTTGATGTCTTCAGGATCCGTTCGGATCTAATGGCAGCCAGAGTAGGCATCCAGGAAGCTGAGCAATTCTTTGCCGGCGGTCGAGTCGACTAGCTGGTTGATGCTCGACAGTGGGTAACAGTCTTTCGGAGTGGCCTTGTTGAGGTCGGTGAAGTCCACGCACATTCGCCATTTTTCCGAAGCCTTTGGCACTAAGACGACATTGGCGAGCCATGTCGGGTAAAGGACCGGTCAAAATAGGCTGGTTTTCTTCCATTTAAGAATTTGCTCTTTGATGATCGTCTGCTTCTCCGGGGCATGTTTTCTTCTGCGTTGCTGGACGGGTTGCACTGATGGGTCAAGGTTGAGCTTGTGTACCACCATCTCTCCACCAGGAAGATGCTCATCAGACCATGCGAAGACTTGAATATACTCCAAAAGAAAATCTTTGTACTGCATTTGTTCATCAGGTGATAAATCAGCTCCAATTTTTACTCCTAGGGCCAGGTCATCTTTGAGGAAGACCGTCAACAATTCGCCACCAGGATCGGATGTTGTTGGTCTATCCTTGACTCCCTCACCCTTTTTCTTTTTCCCCTCTGGCCTTATGACTTCGACCGAGATTATGTAGCACCTCCGAGCTATTGCCTCGTTACCTCGGACCTCCCCGGTACCATATTTGGTAGGAAACTTCATTTTTTGGTGATAGGTGGAGGGCACTGCCTTTGTCCGACTGAGGATATCTCGTTCAAAGATGGCATTATAGGCCGACATCCCCTTGATCACGATAAAGTCAACCATAACGGTAACGGTTTTGGGAGGGGTGTCGATGGTGACTGGCAGGCTCATGGTTCCCTCGGGATAGGTTGCCTGGCCGTTGAACCCACAATGGGGGGTTTGAACAGGGCAAAGTTTGGATGGATTTTCACCCATCTTAAGGAAGCATTCATACGAAAGTACATCAGGGGCACTACCATTGTCGACCAGTATCCTGTCTACGTTACAATGGTTTATAGTAGCCGATATTACAAGAGCGTCGTCGTGCGGTGTAGATAACCCTTCCAGGTCTTGGTCGGAGAATACCAAGGCCTGCTGCTCGGTGGCTGGTGGGGCTTTGGGGGGTTCGGAGGCCCTGCTTGCCCGTTCAGCGTGACGCTTACTTCCTTAGCTACTGTCTCCTCCTGATGCCGCACCGCCAGAAATGACGTTGATGTGGACCCTGTGAGGTTGATTGTCAATCTCCTCTGGAATGCCATGGTCTTCCTTCTGGCACTCAGACACATACCGAGATAGGTCTTCTTGGGGGACGAGATGCTCGATCTCATCCTTGAGTTGGTGACAATCTTCGATATGGTGCCCATGGTCGTTGTGGAACTGGCAATGTTTGCATCGGTTGCAATGCTTGACCTTCATACGCTCGGGTTGGCGGAGAATGCCCGAGCCTTTGATGTCTTCATATATTTCATAGATGGGAGCATATAGAGGAGTGTACCGCTCGTATTTCCGAGGGGGCTCCCTTTGGTCCCCGTCTTGATTCTGCCATTTTCCTTGGCCCGAGCCTTACTCGGATGGTCGCTTCTTATCCCCCTTTTGACCCGAGCCCATTGGGCCGTGGTAGGCGCTAAGGACTTCCTCGCACTCCGTGTGGCGCAGGGCTAGGGTCACCAGGTCGGCAAGGGAGGTGGGGGGATGGAGGACCAGTTCTCGCCGAAGGTTCTCATCGCAGGTGCCTCCGGTCAGCGCGGTGATGGTTGAGGCAACATCCAAGTGGGGGATACGTAGGGTTTTCGATTTAAATCGATTGACGTAGGCCTGGAGTTTCTCCTCATGGGCTTTCTTTAGTGCCAGCAACCCCGCTACTAACCTTGGAGGGCCGCTGCCGGCGAAGCTCTCCTTGAATACTCACCCGAATTGTCTGAAGTAGTGAATGTTGCAGGGGGCGATTGCTCGGAACCAGGCTTGAGCGCCTTAGACCAAAGTGGTCATGAACGCTCAGCATTTGACAGCGTCGGAGGCCCATGCAAAGTCATCAGGGCGTCGAAGCTGTCGTAGTGGTCGACCGGGTCTCCTTGGCCATCCTACGACTTGAAGGTTGGCAGCAGGATCCTGGGGGAGATCTCGCCCTTCAAGATGTGGTCGGAGAATGGGGATTGCTCCTCATCATCCTTGGTGGAAGTATTCTTTAAGGCGCGTAGGGCGCACTCTTGTTCCGCAAATCATCGCTCGAAATCTCGCAGCTAGAGGGATAACTCCGGTTGCTGCTGGATCAAGGGGCTGTGGGGGCATCCCTGCGGGCTGCCACATCATCCCTCGGTGGGATCAGTTTTGGGGAACTACTGGCGCGTCCCAACTTTTTTTCTCCTCGGGGTGGAGGAGGCTTTTTGCTCTGGAGGGGGGGCGTGCGAAGGTCCCCCTGACCTGTTGCGTATAAGCCGTAGTCCCCGGAGGGTGAAACGGCCTCCAGTCGTTTACTGGGAAGCTTCTCCATGGGGAGGGCTTTCCCGTGGGAGTCGTGACTTCTCCTCCCTAGCTGCCCTGGTCCTCATTAGTTCTACGAGGATATCCAGTTTAGCGTTGAGGGTTCGGAGGGTGTCAGAGCTCCCGTTAGGGGGTTGCACCTCCGCGGGTGGTGGAGGCAGCTCGTCGGCTGGATTGTTGTCATCGGCGGGGGGGTCTCCATGGGGTGGGAGAGCGCAGGTTCTCTTTCCACCGCTATGGTCTTTCCTCTGTCGCCGGTGACTTTTCTACCATAGTTTCTTCGCACCATGATGGCTCTTTGTTCGTTTCCCACAGACAGTGCCAGATGAAGAGGCATAATCTCACGCTGATCCTGATCCGTGAGATCCAGGAGGAATCTTTCGGTCACGGTCACCACGTCTATATGAATCTGCAAGGTAGGAAACGGATCAGTGGTGCCCAGAGAGGAGTCCCTGGGGTAAACCCTTCGATGCTTAAGTCAGCAAGTGCGATAGAGCATGAAGGTGAAGAGAGAGGGTAGGAGAGAGAGGGCGCGAGATTATTCTCCACCAAGAGGTGTGGTGGTTTTCTCTCAAGATCATTGCCTTACCTCCTCGAAGGGTCTCCCTGGGGTTTATATAGCAAGCCGTTTAACGTAATAGTCCAGGGAGCTGAGGGGGCTTCGGAGGGGTTACGTCCATGTAGTGGGCTCCTTTATGGCGCGAGGACTCTTGCCCTCCCCTACCCTTTGGAGCTCCCTGCTCCTACTGGATGCATAACGGACTCCAGTATGATATTCCGACAGTCGGCCCGAGCCAGAGGCATTCGCTCGGGGTTTTGTCCCGAGCGATGAGTGTATAGCTCGGGTAGGCCACATCGAGTCCCCGTAGGGGATCTCTCGACCGTTCTGTCGCTCGGACTTCCGGACCTGAGGGCCACCTAGGAAGTGCTACTCCGAGTGGGTTTTTGGGCTTGAAGTAAGTGGGCCCAAAATGGGGCTATCACTTTGAGGAGCTGGGCCTAGTTTGGTCGAATTGGACCTAGTTGGGCCATACTCTCGGGCGACAGATTGTCCCCCTCTATAAGTCTTTTCCCACCAAGAAAAGACGTACGCTCTCCCCAAATCCAATCACGAGTAGCGCATAAGTCTTCAAAGGTGAAAGAAGTCCCAATCGTCACAAGAGACAAAACGCATCGTTAACCTAAGACAAGTGAGAGCCCTAGTTTTGCTAGGGAACGGGACATGCGCACGCGACGGGGATGAATTCGAATGACGGATCTGTCTAAGCTCATGAACTCGCCACACACAGAGGTTACTCACCAAAAACACATACAGGCATGGAGCAAGAAATCCCCACTTTTATTTGTAATACAAGTCGTCGAACTCTAGTACAGCGTCCTGGTCTGGCCAGCTGTTATACGCGCGCGGGGAGTCACTTGTGTTTTGCCCTCGCGACGGGGGGCGCACACTCGCCTTTTACGGAAGGCCGACATAGGTTGACTGGACACGCAGGGATTCCGGGGGTATTGAGAAGAAGGCAGAGAGAACGATATGAACGCGCTGGAGGGGATGGCGTATGGTTCATCATTCTGGGAGACTGGGACGGGGATGGCTGGGTGGAATGCGGGCATGCCAGTCGATTTCTCGACAATCACCCATGGAACCAAGGATTGACCGGGGAAGCGTCGCCAGGACGCGACACGTGGCTCGAGAGATCGGGCGACACGTGGATAGAAGGGGCTCCATGGGTGCGAGTGCGTAGGCGATTATGGGGATTCGTGTACTGGACGTCTTTCCCCACCGGTCGCAATCAACCGGTGTTTATTTCACATCGGATTGAATCCGAATACCTTTGTTTCTACTACCGAAGAGAGAGTCAGGGACCCCGGGAGCCGCCACGTCGGGAGGGCTTAGTCCGTGCAATAGTGACAGGGCAACAGTAACACAATAGGGATAACTGGGGGCAGAGAGACTGGTTCCGATGAGGAGGGGGATCCGCTCCCTAACGGGATTACATGACTTACATGCCATGAAAGGCATTTATATGGGGGCATGAGAGCCCGATTACAATTGCATGCAAGCCACGGGACAATTCCACCATTCATGACGGTCCCCGGGTCATTGCATTATTGTGTGGGTAGTTCTGTATCTGTACATAGTGTCCGTCAGAGGACCTGTGACTCAGCAGGATGGTGCCCGAGAGGCGTCACAATATATTCCCGACATGAGACAGTGTCGAGGTCGGGGCAGTAGGGGTGCCGTGGGCACCGTTGTGTGGGAGAAGTGGAGTGGTCAAGTGTCGTAGGCCCCGATGTGACTAGAGTAGCTGGCAGTCGGGTGCCGGGGGCACCGTTGTGTCTGGAGTTGTTGAGTGATCGGGTGCCGCGGGCCCCGATGTGACTAGAGTAGCTGGCAGTCGGGTGTAGGGGGCACCGTTGTGACTGGAGTTGTTGAGTGATCGGGTGTCGCGGGCCTCGATGTGACTGGAGTCGTTGGCAGTCTGGTGCCGGGGGCACCGTTGTGACTGAGTGGTTGAGCGGTCGAGTGTGGGGGGCCCCGATGTTACTGGAGTAGCTGGCAGTCAGATGCCGGGGGCACCGTTGTGACTGAGTGGTTGAGCGATCGGGTGTCGGGGACCCCGATGTGACTGGGGCACCGTTGTGTCTGGAGTTGTTGAGTGATCGGGTGTTGCGGGCCACGATGTGACTGGAGTAGCTGGTAATCGGGTGCCGGGGGCACCATTGTGTCTGGAGTTGTTGAGTGATTGGGTGCCGCGGGCCCCGATGTGGCTGGGGTGACTACTAGTCGGGTGCCGGAGGCACCATTGTGACTGAAGTTGTTGAGTGGTCGGGCACTGCGGGCCCCGATGTGGCTGGGGTGACTAGCAGTCGGGTGCCAGAGGCACCGTTGTGACTGAAGTTGTTGGCAGTCGGGTGCCGGGGGCACCGTTGTGATTGGAGTTGTTGGCAGTCGGGCGCTTGAGGCAGCGTCATGACTGAAGGAGGCGGGCGCCGTGAAGAGGCTGCGACCCGAGTACATGTACATGTGCTCAACTGGTTTCATGCTGTATGAGAGCCACGTGGGCTTTACAAATGGTCCAAGGAGGCCAAATTACAACTGGCGCAAGCCATGGGACAATTCCGACGCGCAGGTCGGTCCCCGGGTCAATGCGTAATAAGGCAGATATCCGCGAGTTTTACAGAGGCTCTCCATGAGGAGATCGAGACAAGCCCGACTGCCTAGGTGGCAGGGGCGGTCGTGGGCTGGCGCTTGACGGAGGTCAGACGCGGCTCAAGGTGAGCAGTCGGGTCCGGGCCTCGGAAGGCGAGTGTCGTCATGCTGGGGAGTCAAGGCCGGCCCAGGGAATATTACTCCCGGGCCAGGGTCCGGCTAACTCGAGTCATCAGTCCGAGCGATCGGCGGCCAACTCGAGGGGAGTGATAGGAAAAACGCATGCCGTTAATACGTCCACTACCAAAATTAATTATCGGCCCATAAATTAATTAAAAGGAAATAGTTAAGCGGTGAGACCGAGTCGAATCCACGGAGAAATTTAGATTTTAAGATAGAAAATCTTGAGTTTTTTATAATTAAAAATTAATGGCAAATGGACACTAAAATAAAAGTTGATAAATTAAAATTAAATAACATAGGTGAACAAACTTAAGAAACTAATACACAAATTAAATTAACTAAGTACAAGGAAGACATCAAAACACCACGTTTAGAGAATAGGAAGAGAGAGAGAGATGAAGATGAATAAAAAAACACTTATATTAATGAAAGAACGTGCTTACAATGTGTTCATCTATTCTAAGACAACTATGATCAATGACTAATTAAGTTAAACTACAAAGAGAAATAGACAAGGAAAGAAACTAAAAGGAACGACGTGAAAATAATAATGAAAGTAGGAGAAGAAAAATAAACAAAATATGCAGCACGGAAGCTCAGCTCGCCGCCACCCCTTCTCTTCCCGTCACGGATACCACACGCGGCTGAGGAAGCTCGCCGGAGCAGAGGAAGCTCGCGGCCAAAACGGCGGGCTTCTGCTGCTCTCTCCCTCTCTCCGTCACGGACACCACATGTGCAGCAGAAGAGGCCCAACTGGCTGCCACGGACAGCACCCAGGGGATGCCGCTAACAGAGCCGCGGTAGCAAGGGAACTCTACGAGAGACATGCGGACGCTGCACTACCTAGCCGAGGAAGCTCGCGACGCACGGAGTGAACAGAAAACCTGCGAAAGACGTCTGAACCTCCAAACTAAAACCAAAGGAAAAAAAAACCCCCTCTGTCTCGTCTTTGTGGATCCCTTCTATAGGGAGCTGGGCAACCCAAAACCTCCCACGGGATCGCTTCCGCTTCTCATGCCACCACCGGTATCACCCATAGCTCCTCACGGCGTCAGCTCCGCATACAGTTGGATGCGAACGGAACCCACGAGCGAACCTCCCGCGCCACTACACACTGAGCGGATGGCCTCCACTATCTTCGCCATCGCCCCCTTGACTGCATCCGCTGAGGCCTCGCTGGCCAATGGAACTCCCATCCTCGCCTTTTCTTGTTAGTCTCTACGTAGGCACCTATCATAATCCTGCTTCGCCCACCGTTCACGCTGCTGCAAACACCGCACACGGAGCGAACTGCCTCCGCAACCTTCGCTGCATCTACCTTATCTTGTCGACGCCATGCACGCGGGAATCCAATTGCTTTTGACGTGAACGCCACCCGTGTGGCTAACTCATCTTCCACATGCAAGTGGCCATCTTGTCACGTTCGCTACACACCGTCATCGCATGCCATGCACGTGATGACCTTCTTATGTGCCTCATGCAACCCACATGTAGCCATCTACGTGAAGGAAGCCCACTACCACCATACATGTGTTTCATGCATGCAAGCCTTTGACCCCTCCATGTTACCTTCCTTCATGTAACTAACGAGCACCCATGCATCAATTTCTAGCCTTTGCCCTGCAACAAGAATAAATACATCAGTTATTTAAGGCCCTTAATACATAGAAGATTAATGCAAATCTTATTCACGAAATATGCACTCGAGTTTATGATTATTATTTACAAATTACTCCCCAATAATTATCATTTTCCATGAAAACTCACATATTAATAAAAAAATATTTTTTGTAAACATTTTCACACATAATCAATATTTTTATTTAGAATTATCTCCCGAGCATATAGAAATAATATGTGAAAATATGAAGTTATCACACCCCCCAACTTACTCATTTCTAGTCCCTTAGTGATGAGGGCATCAAAGGCTAATGGGTTGTATTAGTGTGTATTGGCTTGTATTAGTGTGTCTTATGGGTTGTATTGGCTTGTAATTGTGTGGTTTTTGATTTTTTTTCATTTGGGCTCCTTTGTAAGGCTCTTACTAAGCCATTGGGCCACATTCCAGGAAGAGTCCATTACTAGGTTTCTTTCATTAGGTCCATTGAGGGGGGTTAGTTCATATTGGACCATTAGACTTCCTAATGGACCTTTAAATCACTTAAGGCCCAATTGGGCTTCTCCTTCTCATGGGCCACCTCGGATGGAAGGCCTGTAGGCTATCATGGGCTTGTGAATGGCCGTTGGGTGGCCTTGGACCAACTTGGCCCAAGATAGGCCCATGAAGGGGGTGCCCCCTTCTTTGTCCTTATTAGGCTAAGTTAGGTAAGTTTGAATAGATTATGTGTAATGTGTTTTAACCACATGGGAGAAAAAATTTCTCCTATCCCCTTAGTGCCCCTTCCAACCCTAGATCTGAGGGCATTTTGAGTCATTTTTCATTTTATATAAATACATGTATTTCCACATTTTGTATGAATTAATGAGAAGAAAAAAATTGAGTGCGCAAGGAGCTTGGTGCGCCCCTCCCCTCTCTCCCTCTAGTTTCTCCCTTCTTCCTCCAATCTTCAGGGTGTAGACCCCTTCTATCTTAGCCCCTCTACCTCTAGATTCTATCTCTGCTTCCGCCGCCGCCGTTCGTGCCGCCATCGAGCCGCCGCGAAGCCGCTTCCGAAGTGCTGTCCAAGGTTCTGTTTGATATAGAGGGTTACTCTGAGAAGTTTAGCTCCCAACTCCTACATCTTCTGGCACTGAGATTTTCAGGGTGAGTTATAGAGGTCATCACCACATCTCCGAAAACTTGAAACAAATTTCAGCCCCCTTTTTTATATTTTTCCATTTTCGTCCCTCCCAATCCACCAGTTCTATCCGCAGTCTGTCCAGTATTACAGCCACTATGAGTTTCCCCCTTTCGACCCCATTCTTGATTTTTGTTTGAATCCCAAAATTTATTGAAGGTTCTGTCTACCACCTTAACCATCCACAAATTTTCTTGTGAATTTATAATCTCGTTCACATTTTCTAAAAATTCACTTCAGATCCCAACATCTGTTCTATCTCTGCTATCTAGATCCGACCACCCGGTACTAGAAAATATTTTTCCCCAGTAAAATCTCCACCAAACCTTTCATATAAATTATTCTCGTTTTTCTCTCTTCGGCCTCTACCACTTTTATGAAGAGCTCAACAGCTGAATCGAAGGTCTACAATACGGTAAATGCCAACTCTCAGGAAAAGGCCCTTCTGTCCTGAGATTTCGGATCATGTCAACCAGCAGCTTGAAAATTCGGTCAAGGCCAGATCGGAGATAGAAAATTTTTTCTCTCTGACCATAGATCGAAGGATTTTGGGTTAGCTTTCCAACGGTACATCTTGAGCATCGATCTGATGTTGGGAGTGACCGCAGGAGCAAATTTTGTCGGGACGCGCGGGTCTGAAACAGCAGTTCAGATCTGTGGGCAGCAACTCCGACGAGTGAAGATTGGACCCGCCCGGCCTCCGACCGGTGAACCACCAGGCCGCCTTCCCAAGGAGCACCCCTCCGGACGTCCCCCTCATAGCGGTGCCACTCCGGGCCCACACGGCCCCACTGACGGGCACGTGGATCCCACGATCGTGAGTACGTGTGCCGCCGAAGCTACACAAGAAGCCGCCCGTCAACCCGAACCCGCTACTCCCGGGTCCCATTGTGTTGCCCTTTACCTCCCTGCATGGAGTGGGCAGTAAAGTCATTGCTGTAATTTATGTAATTTGTTATTCCGGGAGTACGAGATCGGCCGGGATCGTCTTCCCCACGCCAGGCACGTGGAGGTATCGTGTTCGCTCCATTACTCGACATCTGATATTCTTGTATATACTTTTATATGCCGCTGCTAGAGAGCATGTGTTAAGGCCATTAGCTCGATATATTTATTTCATCGCTGCTACGAGAGAGAGCGAGACCGTCCCATGACCCGATCCGGGCATGAATTTGTGAGTTGACCACCCTAGCTCACTGTCGATTTCTCAACCGTGCACGTCTGTACGCTTCCCTCGTTAGGGGCGATCCCGAGCTTGCTTAGAGTCCAAGGGTCGCATATCCAATTGGAGTCGAGTCGCGTGTCCGTCCCGCATCAGTTTGGTATCAGAGCGAGTTGAGTCTAGGGTAGTCATTTGTAAAACTCCAAACAAAAAAAGAGTCGTTTAAGTCGAGTCTAAGTCTAAGTCGGTCTAAGTGTCACATTTGCATACCATTAATCAGTATATCAAAAGGTGTTGTCCGAATGTTAGGCTACGCCTATCGGGAAGGCCGCACACTTACGCGAGTGATCTTCGGATCGATTAACTCCGCCACGTACCGAGTCTTGGTTTAAGTCTAGGGTCCTTAGTGTGCATTAGTTAGTGCATTTCAACTTTGCATTTTGCATCGCATTCTAAGTCCTGTCTAGGTGCTTGCATTAGTGGGCATAATATTTTGCTTATAAACAAAAAAAGGGCCTCGCATGACCATTCCTAGGGATCAGTTCCTATCTTTTGGCAACTATGGTCAACCCATACCTCAGGCCCGACCAAGGCAACCTGTCCGTGTCCGAGTACATTAGGGACTTCGAAGTGTACCGGTTAAGATGTGAAGTCGGTCTGAATAACATCGAGGCCGGAACTCAGTTCTGGAAAGGTTCGCGGCTTCACTTCCAATTTGAATTATTTTGCCGCCACGTGAAAACTTTGGGGGATTCCTATAAGGTATCTCTGGAGGTCGAACCATTTGAGTCTCGGTTTGATGTTGCCATACGGTAAGCCGATGCCGCCCTTCGGTGAGCATCTACCTCCCAACCGATTCTCGATCCGGTCGGACCCCCACTCGGACCCCCACCCCAGTCGGGGAATCCTTCCCCTCCCATGAGAGCTCCATTACCATCACCCTCACCTTCTGATCTTATTTCGGAGCCCTCTCATTTGGAGCCACCAAAGCCCGAGCCACCCGTGTTTGTCACGGGTACGCTTTTTATAGCCGAGCCACTTCTTAGTTAGCTCAAAGATGGCTTGGTCCCACTTCCTTACCCATCCATGGACCCCACTTTCCCTCTAGTGCCCGTCAACTCCTACCACACTACCTTTCGGTCTAGTCACCATGTTGATACATTGGGTGACCTTATTATGGGATTAGGCTCGCAATGGAAGTTGACACACTCATTGGCCCGAGGCTTCGACCAACCCACTAGTCTTAGCTTCACCCATCCGGCCTTCAGGTCCATTACCTCTGTGTGCACCGTGGGTTGTGTCACCACGGAGATTCTCTTATTCCTTCCCTTACCGGACGAGCCCGAATTCATACCCTTTTGTTTGAGGGAGGAATCATACTTCTTACCTACGATCACCGTCCCACCCGCCACAATGCATGAAGGTGACCATCCACACCTTCAAGACTTCTACACATGGGACCATGTCCTGTGGGAATCCATCTCATTGGGTTATACCTTCTTTGACCCTTTTGACCCCTTCACTAGTGAACCTCCCGAGCTACCATCTTCACTCCACTTCCTCCGCGGAGTTCACTATCACGCCTTTTCCACTCGGGCCAAGCAACCTCCACATAGCCATAGGTCCGAACCATCATTTGGGGGTAATGAAGATTTTGGTTTCCCCGATCCATCTAAACCACCCGAACCTCCTGAACTTCCCACATCCAAGCCCAATGTCCAAGATTGGTGCATCGTAGGATGTCTAGGAGTTCCCCATGACGTCGACCTCTGGTTACGTCAAATGCATGCATGGCACACATTCGGGTGTTCTGGTCCGCCGTCACCCATGTACGGGTCGGACTAACATTAGGTTTGTTTAGGGTCTTTGTAAGTCTTTGTTTCATTTGTCTGTCGTGTGTCTGTGCATACATTGAGTCGAGTTGGTTTGTATGCTCGCGTTGTTAGTCCCTTTCAAGTACGAGACTTGTTAGACTTTGGGATCAGCTCTACATCTATGCCCCGGATTTAGTCACCTACAGGGACCCAGCGATGATTCCTAGTGAGTCTTCGAGTCGCCTCCTCCCCTTGAGAGTGACCCCACCCGGAGTGTTCCACCTCTAGCCTCTTCCCGTAGCAGCATGCGCATATCGAGTATATACGGAATGAGCAGGTGACTATCACTTGGAGTGGAGCGTACTCGCGCTACTTGGTACGGTGACAGATTCGTCGGAGTTATTCGAGCAGCAGCACCCCTTACTCGATGGGGTCGAGTTCCTCCCACCCGGGGAGAATTGATGGGGGCATCAAAGGCTAATGGGTTGTATTAGTGTGTATTGGCTTGTATTAGTGTGTCTTATGGGTTGTATTGGCTTGTAATTGTGTGGTTTTTGATTTTTTTTTTCATTTGGACTCCTTTGTAATGCTTTTACTAAGCCATTGGGCCACATTCCATGAAGAGTCCATTACTAGGTTTCTTCCATTAGGTCCATTAAGGGGTTAGTTCATATTGGACCATTAGGCTTCCTAATGGACCTTTAAATCACTTAAGGCCCAATTGGGCTTCTCCTTCTCATGGGCCACCTAGGATGGAAGGCCTATAGGCTATCATGGGCTTGTGAATGGCCTTTGGGTGGCCTTGGACCAACTTGGCCCAAGATAGGCCCATGAAGGGGGCGCCCCCTTCTTTGTCCTTATTAGGCTAAGTTAGGTAAGTTTGAATAGATTATGTGTAATGTGTTTTGACCACATGGGAGAAGTACTTTCTCCTATCCCCTTAGTGCCCCTTCCAACCCAAGATCTGAGGGCATTTTGAGTCATTTTCCATTTTATATAAATACTTGTATTTCCACATTTTGTATGAATTAATGAGAAGAAAAAATTTGAGTGTGCAAGGAGCTTGGTGTGCCCCTCCCCTCTCTCCCTCTAGTTTCTCCCTTCTTCCTCCAATCTTCAGGATGTAGACCCCGTCTATCTTAGCCCCTCTACCTCTAGATTCTATCTCTGCTGCCGCCGCCACCGTTCGTGCCGCCATCGAGCCGCCGCGAAGCCGCTTTCGAAGTGTTGTCCAAGGTTCTATTTACTGGATAGAGTGTTACTCTGAGAATTTTAGCTGCCAACTCCTATATCTTCTGAAGCTGAGATTTTCAAGGTCAGTTTTAGAGGTCATCACCACATCCCAGACAAATTGAAAAAAATTGTAGCCCCCTTTTTAAATTTTTCCATTTTCGTGCCTCCCAATCCACCAGTTCTATCTCCAGTCTGTCCAGTATTACAGCCACTCTGAGTTTCCCCCTTTCGACCCCATTCTTGATTTTTGTTTAAATCTCCAAATTTATTGGAGGTTTTGTCCACCACCCCCACCATCCACAAATTTTTTGTGAATTTAGAATCTCGTTCACATTTTCTAAAAATTCACTTCAGATCCCAACTTCTGTTCTATCTCTGCTGTCCAGATCCGACCACCCGGTACTACAAAATACTTTTCCTCAACTAAATCTCCACCAAACCTTTCATACAAATTATTCCCGTTTTCCTCTCTTCGGCCTCTACCACTTTTATGCAGAGCTTAACAGCTGAATCGGAGGTCTACAATGCGGTCAACGCCAACTCTCAGGAAAAGGCCCTTCTGTCCTAAGATTTCGGATCCTGTCAACCAGCAGCTTGGAAATTCTGTCAAGGCCAGATCTGAGATAGCCAATTTTTTCTCTCTGACCATAGATCGAAGGATTTTGTTTTAGCTTTCCAAAGGTACCTCTTGAGCGTCGATCCGACGTTGGGAGTGACCGCAGAGGTGGATTTCGTTATGACGCGCGGGTCTGAAACAGCAGTTCAGATCTGTGGGCAGCAACTCCGACGAGTGAAGATTGGACCCGCCCGGCCTCCGACTGCCGAACCAGCGCGCCCCCTTCCTAGGGAGCGCCCCTCCGGACGTCCTCGTCACAGCGGTGCCACTCCGGGCCCACATGGCCCCACTGACCAGCACGTGGGTCCCACGATCGTGAGTACGTGTGCCGCCGAAGCTACACAAGAAGCCGCCCGTCAACCCGAACCCGCTACTCCCCGGTCCCATTGTGTCACCCTTTACCTCCCTGCGTGGAGTGGGCAGTAAAGTCATTGCTGTAATTTATGTAATTTATTGTTCCGGGAGTACGAGATCGGCCGGGATCGTCTTCCCCACGCCAGGTGCGTGGAGGTATCGTGTTCGCTCCATTACTCGGCATCTGCTATTCTTGTATATGCTTGTATATGCCGCTGCTAGAGAGCATGTGTTAGAACCATTAGCTCGATATATTTATTTCACTGCTGCTGCGAGAGAGAGAGAGACCGTCCCGTGACCCGATCCGGGTACGAATTTATGAGTTGACCACCCTAGCTCACTGCCGGTTTCTCAACCGTGCACGTCCGTACGCTTCCCTCGTTAGGGGCGATCGCGAGCTTGCTTAGAGTCCAAGGGTCGCATATCCAATTGGAGTCGAGTCGCGTGTCCGTCCCGCATCACTTAGCAATGCAAACAATTATAAATTTAAGACTAACAAGAGTTCATAAATCACATTTCATGACAAGAATGTGAGCACCACGATTTAAACTATAGAATACTACAAGTTTAAGCAATATATGTCAGGAATAAACTTCGTCAATCCATGTATTTAGACAATTCCTCAGGTTACACTCACAATTTTTGTATCTCTTTGTGTACAGGTGTTCTAATTTGATTAGTGGACATCAATCAGCCGGATGCATGAGCCTTCTATCTATTACTTAACGATGATTTCTAATTCTACGTACATATTTCAAATCAGACTCTCGAATTACAGGTAGCTTCACTCTGCTTAATTTCATCATCATTTTTTTCATCAATTTTTTTCTTCATGGTGCTGCACATTCCTTCACCGTTTGATGCGAACCTCAACTCTTGTCTTAGGAGAAGCAGGCCCGGTTATTAAGATTAGGAGTATTTTCCATGATTTTTTTTTGGTGCTTTGCACTTATTTGTAGGCAGGTAGCTTTTTCCTCACGATTGATCTTCAATGACTAGGCAGAATTATCAATCATCGCCTAAGTATTAAGCAAAAATCTCATCATCCTTATGTTTAATACCCATTATTGTCATTAGTGTGCAAATGTGTGGGAGTTCAAAAATCTGAGTGTATTCCGAGGAAGATGCTAAAAACATAACCAACTAATTCACTCCTTAACTTACTGCTGTCACGAGTGGATATTCTAAGCCTTATCATTTTGACAAGTTTCTTATCATGAAATATGAGCATGAAGCACTTGGTTAGGAGTGTCAGCCAAGAAATTTTTTGAGAATTTTTTTAGGTTTTGAATTTTTTTTTTGAAGATTAAAAATATTTCCCCCCCAACTTAAGTGGCATTGTCCTCAATGGCATGATCAATATAGAAAACTAGAACAATATAGATGGGAATGTATTGAGAGGGAAAGGTACAACCTGGGCAAGAGGGAGGTGCCTCCATAGATGGGTTATTGCAGCCTCCTACAAAAAAGAAGCAAAAAAAAATGACTCAATAATAATTGAGAAAAATATTTGGTTGCCTCCCAACAAGCGCTAAATTTAACGTCTTCAGCTAGACGCATGAGAGTTCAATGAGTATTAGACAAATCAATTGTGTCCTCAATCATTTCATTTGAGAGCCCCTCAATGTAGGGTTTAAGTCTTTGCCCATTGACTTTAAATGTATTCCCACTTTTAGGATCAAGGATTTCAACAGCACCATGGGGAAATACATTAACCACAATGTATGGCCCATCCCATCTGGATCTGAGCTTCCCAGAAAAAAGTTTCAATTTAGAGTTGAATAACCAGGCTTTTTGATTAGGTTCGAATGGTTTCCTTGCAATGTGTCTGTCATGGAAATCTTTCATCCTAGCCTTATAAATTATAGAATTCTCATAAGATTCCTTACGGAGCTCATCTAGCACACTTAATTGCAAGGCCCTGTGTGTTCTAGCTTGGGCCAAATCCAAATTAAATTGCTTAATCGCCCAATAAGCCTTGTGTTCCAGCTCCACTAGAAGGTGGCAGGCTTTTCCATAGATCAATCTAAAAGGTGACATTCCAATAGGGGTCTTATAGGCCGTTGTGTAGGCCCATAATGCATCATTCAATCTCTCAGCCCAATCCTTCCTATCAGTCCTCACCGTCTTTTGCAAAATGTTTTTGATTTCTGGATTGGAAACTTTCACCTGCCTTCTAGTTTGGGGATGATATGGTGTGGCCACTTTATGGGTGATCCCATACTTTTTCAGCAAGCTTTTGAATTGGTAGTTGGTAAAGTGGCTACCCCATCACTAATTATGGCCCTAGGGAATCAAAACCTAGAGAAAATGTTCTTTTGCACAAATTTCATGACCACTTTGTGGTCATTGGTTCTAGTTGCTACAACTTCAATCCATTTTGAAACATAATCAACAGCCACTAGAATGTACTCATGCCCATAAGATGGTGGGAATGGTCCCATGAAATCAATTCCCTAAACATCAAAAATCTCTACCACCAGGATAGGGTTTAGGGGCATCATGTTTCTTCGAGAGATATTCCCTATAGTTTGACATTTTGGACAAGATTGACTAAAAGCATGGGCATCTCTAAAGAGAGTGGGCCAATAAAAACCACTCTGGAGGACTTTTGCAGCAGTTTTCTTTCCAGAAAAATGTCCCCCACAATCGAGAGTATGGCAGAAGTGAGAATGCTTTGATGCTCATTTTCAGGAACACACCTTCGAATGACATTATCAGCACAGATATGGAACAATTATGGGTCCTCCCAAAAGTAATGTCTTATCTGAGCAAAGAATCTATCCTTCTCATTCTTAGACCAACCTTCAGGGGTCAATCTAACTGCCAGATAATTAACAATATCAGCATACCAAGGAGATTTGATGTGGTTAATGGACAAGAGTTGTTCATCCGGAAAATAGTCTCTCATGGGCTCATTTTCTTGCACAGGAATCCTAGAAAGATGATCAGCCACCACATTCTCAGACCCTTTTTTATCCCAAATTTCAATGTCAAATTCTTGTAGGAGTAAGATCCATCTAATCAAACGGGGCATGGCTTCTTTCTTAGACATTAGGTATCTCAAGGCTGAGTGATCAGAGTAGATGATGACCTTAGACCCTAATAGGTATGATCTGATTTTTTCAAGGGCAAACATCACATCCAAGAGTTCCTTTTCCATGGTGGTGTAATTCAGTTGAGCATCGCCAAGTGTGCGGCTAGCATAGTAAATCACCACTGGGCGCTTATCAATCCTCTACCCCAAAACTGCACCTATAACAAAATCGGATGCATCACACATGATCTCAAAGGGCAGAGACCAATTAGGTGGCTGAAGAATTGGAGTTTTGGTCAGGGCCTCCTTCAAAACATTGAAAGCCTCTAAACATGGTTCATCAAGATGGAAAGGGACATCTTTAGCTAGGAGGAGGGTTAAAGGTCGGGCAATTTGAGAAAAATTTTGGATTAACCGGCGATAGAAGCCGGCGTGGCCAAGGAAAGATTGAAATTGCTTAATTGAGGTGGGTGGAGGAAGATTGGAGATGAGGTTGATTTTTGCCTTATCAACCTCTATACCCCGATTAAAAACTATGTGGCCCAAGACTATGCCCTCTTTCACCATAAAGTGACTCTTCTCCCAGCTCAGAATCAACCTCTTTTCTATGCATCTCTCAAGAATCCTTGTAAGATTATCCAGGAATGCTTCAAAAGAATCTCCAAAAACTGAGAAATCATCCATAAAAATTTCCAAGAAGTCCCCCACCATATCCGAGAAATGGCCATCATGTATCTCTAAAAAGTGGCTGCAGCATTACACAACCTAAAGGGCATTCTCCTAAATGCAAATGTCCCATAAGGACATGTGAATGTGGTATTTTCTTGATCCCCTGGGTAAATGGCCACTTGGTTATATCCTGAATAATCATCCAAAAAATAGAAATATCTTTGGCCAGCTAGTTTCTCCAAGATTTGGTCAATGAAGGGTAGAGGAAAATGGTCTTTCTTAGTGGCAACATTCAATTTTCTGTAGTCTATGCATACCCTCCACCCTGTGGGTAATCTAGTGGGTACTAACTCCCCTTTGTCATTGCTCACCACAGTGAGCCCAGCTTTCTTAGGCACTACTTGAGTTGGACTTATCCATTGACTATCATAAATTGGATATATGATTCCCGCATCAAGCCACTTAACCACCTCCTTCTTAACCACTTCTTTCATGTGAGGGTTCAGTCTTCTTTGCATCTCCCTAGTCGGCTTTGCATTATCCTCCAAATGAATGTGATGCATGTACACTGATGGACATATTCCCTTAAGATCAGCCACTGACCAACCTATGGCTTCCTTATGGCTTTTGAGGACATCAATCAGTTGGTTCTCCTGAGTGGATGTCAAATTAGATGCTATAATGATAGGTAAAGTCCTCTCAGGCCCTAAGAAGACATATTTCAAAGAATCCGGCAAGGGCTTTAAGTCTAGCTGTGGTGGGGCTTAGATGGAGGGAATTGAAGGTTCATGTTTCAAATCAGACAAATGTTCAAGCTTAGTGGGCCAAGGTGCGGTGGGTTCAAGAGCATGGACCTCTAAAATGGGCTCTTTGTCTTCAGCCATGTCAAAATTTTTAAGTTGGGTCAAGGGAGGGTCAGTCTCTACCATCTCATCTATCAGATCAATGGTATAACAATCTTCCTCGCCCTCATGTGTTTAGAGGCTTTGAAGACATTGAGTGTTATCTTTTGATCTCCAAAAGAGATATCCATAAGCCCAGACTTACAGTTGATGTTGGCATTGGTCGTGGCTAAGAAGGGTCGGCCCAATATAATTGGGCTTTGGGCCAAGTCTGACTTAGAATCTATGTCAAGGATTAAGAAGTCAACAAGAAAATAGCATGTGTCTATCTTGACAAGGACATCCTCTACCAACCCTCTAGGTGTCCTAACAGATCGATCAGCCAATTGGAGAATGACAGGGGTTGATTTAAGTTCTCCCATCCAAAACTTTTGGTACACAGATGTCGGAAGAAGATTCACACTCGCTCCCAAATCCAACAAAGCCTTTTCAAAGGTGACCCGCCCAATGACACAAGATATGAGTGGGGCACCAGGATCCTTCATCTTCTGAGGGAGTTGGTTCAATAAGACATCACTTACATCTTCAGACAATAGAATTCTTTTTGGATTTGTCTTTGGTTCCCTCTTTTGAGTGCACATTTTTTTGAGAAATTTGGCACATGTAGGCACATGTTCGATTGCATCTAGAAGAGGAATATTCATATGGACTTGTTTGAACAACTTCATCAATTCTTCATTTTCAGCTTGAATGTTCTTCTTTTTCTTTTCTTTTCTAGCTTCCAAGGCAGTGGGGAAGGGAATCTTGGGCTGGTATGTTTCAGGTGATTCATCAATTCCTGTCTTTCCTTTGTCTTTATTGACTCCCTCACTATCCACTATGGGGATGGCAATGGATTCTTCTTCTTCTTGGGCTTGACTGGATGATGCTTGATTGGATTCATGGGTCTGATAAGGATCTGACAGAATTTTACCACTTCTTAAGGCTGAGATGGCCTTGGCATTCTCAAATTGGGGCCCTTTGGAGGATTTGGGCCTTGTTGAAATTGCCCTTGAGGAGTAGGTGGGAGGGGCTGCTGTTGAAAGCCTGGAGGATAATTTTGAGGATTGGGCATGGATTGGCTTGGAAGTTGACCTAGATCTCTCCTCACATTGGTTTCCAAGAGTTGGCCAATTTGGGCTTTCATGTCCGCCATTTGGGCTTGGAAAGATTGATTTTGGGTCAAAATGAGCTGTTGTAATTGATTGATTCTATCATCGTTTTGGGCCACTGGCGGAGGTAGGGTAGGTGGTTGGTAGACTGGTGGAGGATATGAAGATTTCCCATATGCGGGCTGAACAAATGAAGGTTGGGCATAAGGAGATTGAGAATGACTTGATAATTGTTGTGACAATTGGCCCTTGTGAAAAGTTTGATTTTGAAAATGGCCTTGAGGTTGGGGCTTCGGTTGGTAGTTTTGAGTCTATTGAGGTTTCCAAGAGAAGTTCGGGTGATTTCTCCAACCCGGATTGTATGTGTTTGAAAATGGGTCATTGTTAGGCTTTGAGAGTCCTTGGGCTGCATAGACTTGCTCTTGGATAGCAGGGGGTAATTGAGCCGCCACGGGACATTCGTCCACCTGATGGGCTGGGCTCTCACATAGTACACAAGCTTCATGGACCTGACCTTGGCGAGAGTGAAAAGATGGTTGTGATTGGGCATTGAAAGTTTGTTTATTTGATTTAATGAGCTCGCCAACTTGTTGCTTTAACAGGTCAACTTTCTCCAATTTTTGAGCCAAGGCATTCACATCTAATCTAGGCTCGAATTCTCCCCTATCTTTTACCTCATATATCCCAGCTTTCCTAGATGGCCCTACTGACCTTTCATATGAAGAAAGAGAAGCATGATTGATGGAGTTCTCACTCAACATTTCAAAGAGAGCATAAGCTTCTTCTTCACTTTTACTCATAAAAGCACCTCCAGAAGAAGCATCAACCATTTGCCTGTAAGGTTCAGTCAATCCCTCATAGAAAGCTTGCACAATTTGCCATTTTGATAGCCCATGATGTGGGCATTTTCTCAACAACTCCTTCATTCTCTCCCAAGACTCATGGATCAATTTCCCGGGGGTTTGAGCAAAACCCGTGATGGCTCTTCTCATTGTGTTGGTCTGACCTATAGGATAGAATTTTTTCAAAAATTCTTTTTGCATTTTCTCCCATGATCGAATGGGTCTTCCTAATGTCCTTAACCGATATTTGGCTTTGTCTTTCAAAGAAAACGGGAAGAGAGTTAGCCTCAGGGCATCATCTGTGAAATTCTGAATTTTCACAGTGGAACATATCTCTAGAAACTCATCTAGGTGTTTATATGGGTCTTCAGTTGTAAGCCCATGGAATGAAGGGAGCATTTGGATAGTGCTAGATTTTATCTCATATTGGGTCGCTGGCACTTCCGGAAGATGGATACATGTGGAAGGTTGATAGTTAGAAGGAATAAAGTATTCCTTCATCTGTTTGGGCAATTCACCTTGATTAGCCATTTGTTGAATGGGATTTTGGGCTTGGTGGATCACTCTCTCAATTTCTTGGATAGGTTCAATTAAATGTGGAAGTTGGGATATTCTACCTTGCATGAACCCCAAGAAATTAATTAATTTTGTTTTATTTTTATTTTATTTTTTATTTTTTGGAAACACTTGTTCAACAAATTAACCTACAAGACCTAGGGCTCCTTGGACTTAAAAAGCACAAATAGTGAGAATTCCCCAAAGTTCAATTGTAATCTTGCACACACTGACCTTCAAGTTGGCCAGGTAAGAGGTAGGATCGTGGGAGGTTCCCTTTACTTTCGTAAGCTCCTAATTAATTAATGAACCATGAATCCACTTAGGCGTAGCCTTTTAACCTCTCGCCTAGACACCAACTTTAGATAGTGATGCAAACACAAGTTCCCTTAGGTTCTAACCCCTAAGTGGCCTCAATGTTAGCTTTCTCACAAATCAACTTAAATCCAGCCCAAGTCCACTATCAAATTCTTCCACCAGCCAGGTAAGAGGTGGGGTTGTGGGAGGCTCCCCCTACTTACGTAGGGTCCTAATTAAGTAACCACAATCCCGCTTAAGGCGTTTGCCATTGGATCTCTTTCCTAGACACCAGTTTCTGAATTGATAATGGGCCTAAGTGAACCCAAATCTCAATGTGAACCCTAGGGCCAATGTCTACTGGATTTTATTAGGCTTAGGAAATGCAAAATGCGGAGTTGTGGTTTGTGGGCTAAGGAAGGGTGATCAAATCCCCACCTTATGTGATTATGGGTTTTGCCCTTAAGATAATTTAAGATGAAATGCAACACCACAAATTCAAACAAGGGGTTTTTATGTAAAAATGCATGACATGTGATTAAGAAAAAATTTAGAAGAACTCACCTTGCCCCCGCAATCTTCAGTAATGCATTCAAAAAATTTAATAACAAAATGAATTCTAACATATATGATGCATGACCTAAAATATGGAAATGTGGTTGCTAATCTTGAGATGAAGATTTTTATTAAAGTCCAAATGGAAAAAAAATTATGAACCTATCTAACCACAAGATATGAAAAAAATGGAGAAAATAAAATCAAATGAAGGAGGGAAAGTGTGAGTACTTACTTGAAAAGCATTCCCTCGTTCTTTTTTTTTCAAATAAATGACTAGATTAAAAGACTAAGGGGAAAAAAGACATACCTCTAATTTTTTTTATTTTTCCTGCAAAAATAAAAAAAGAGAAATTATTAGTGTCAATTTATGTACAAAAACAAAAGATTGACAACCTAAAAATCATAAACTTCCCCGACAACGGCGTCAAAAATTGATAGGAAAAACGCATGCCGTTAATACGCCCACTACCAAAATTAATTATCGACCCACAAATTAATTAAAAGGAAATAGTTAAGCGGTGAGACCAAGTCGAATCCACGGAGAAATTTAGATTTTAAGATAGAAAATCTTGAGTTTTTTATAATTAAAAAATTAATGGCAAATGGACACTAAAATAAAAGTTGATAAATTAAAGTTAATTAACCTAGGTGAACGAACTTAAGAAACTAAGACACAAATTAAATTAACTAAGTACAAGGAAGACATCAAAACACCACGTTTAGAGAACAGGAAGAGTGAGAGATGAAGATGAATAAACAAAACACGTATATTAACGAAAGAACGTGCTTACAATGTGTTCATCTAATCTAAGACAACTATGATCAATGACTAATTAAGTTAAACTACAAAGAGAAATAGACAAGGAAAGAAACTAAAAGGAACGACGTGAAAATAATAATGAAAGTAGGAGAAGAAAAATAAACAAAATATGCAGCACGGAAGCTCAGCTCGCCGCCACCCCTTCTCTTCACATCACGGATACCACACGCGGCTGAGGAAGCTCGCCAGAGCAGAGGAAGCTCGCGGCCAAAACGGCGGGCTTCTGCTGCACTCTCCCTCTCTCCGTCGCGGATGCCACACGTGCAGCAGAAGAGGCCCAGCTGGCTGCCACGGACAGCACCCAGGGGATGCCGCTAACAGAGCCGTGGCAGCAAGGGAACTCTATGAGAGACAGGCGGACGCTGCACTACCCAGCCGAGGAACCTCGCAACGCACGGAGCGAACAGAAAACCTTCGAAAGACGTCTGAACCTCCAAACTAAAACCAAAGGAAAAAAAACCCCCTCTATCTCGTCTTTGCGGATCCCTTTTATAGGGAGCTAGGCAACCCAAAACCTCCCACAGGATCGCTTCCGCTTCTCATGCCACCACCGGTATCACCCATAGCTCCTCACGTCATCAGCTCCGCATACAGTTGGATGCGAACGGAACCCACGAGCGAACTTCCCGCGCCACTACACACTGAGCGGATGGCCTCCGCTATCTTCGCCATCGCCCCCTTGACTGCATCCACTGAGGCCTCGCTGGCGAATGGAACTCCCGTCCTCACCTTCTCTTGTTAGTCTCCACGTAGGCACCTATCGCAATCTTGCTTCACCCACCGTTCACACTGCTGCAAACACCGCACACGGAGCGAACTGCCTCCGCAACCTTCGCTGCATCTACCTTATCTCGTCGACGCCATGCACGCGGGAATCCAATTGCTTTTGACGTAAACGCCACCCGTGTGGCTAACCCATCTTCCGCATGCAAGTGGCCATCTTGTCACGTTCGCTGCACACCGTCATTGCATGCCATGCACGTAATGACCTTCTTATGTGCCTCATGCAACCCACCTGTAGCCATCTACGTGAAGGAAGCCCTCTACCACCATGCATGTGTTTCATGCATGCAAGCCTTTGACCCCTCCGTGTTACCTTCCTTCATGTAACTAACGAGCACCCATGCATCAATTTCCAGCCTTTGCCCTGCAACGAGAATAAAAGCATCAGATATTTAAGGCCCTTAATACATAGAAGATTAATGCAAATCTTATTCACGATATATGCACTCAAGTTTATGATTATTATTTACAAATTATTCTTCAATAATTATCATTTTCCATGAAAACTCACATATTAATAAAAAAATATTTTTATGAACATTTTTACACATAATCAACAATTTTATTTAGAATTATCTCCCAAGCATATAAAAATAATATGTAAAAATATGAAGTTATCAGAGAGCGGTGGGCACGCGGTTCCGTGTTAAAAGTAGGTGGAGCATCATGGCGTATGCGTAGCCACCGTGAGTTGTCACGCGGGCGGACCCGGGATGCGGGTGTGTTCGCCGTTGTCATAACACCTTATACGCGATGGGGATGGACTTGTGTGAGACGGCTAGACGCCGTGTGAGGGAAGTACGTGCGACATACCCTCGACGTGTATGAGCCGATTAACAAGCCAACCACACTCGCACTTAGTTCCTCGCGTTCTGCGTACGACCTTCGCTGGGTGCCTGCGGAGGAACTCCGAGGGTGCAGCGGTTAGGTCATAGGTTCTTCCTTTTCATCCCCCCTCCATTAGCTCCCTAGGGGGGGCTTTTATAGGGAATGTGAAAGGTTGGGGAAGGGTTTAGGCGGACCAAGTTGGGGGCCCGACTTGGTTCGGTAAACCGTAAAAAAATACTTTTTTTGGTTACAGAGTGGGGGAGGGGGGGTTTAGGTGGACCAGCTTTGGGGGTGAGGCTGGTCCGCCTAAACCCCTCCCCGGAGGGATTTACGAGGAGTAAAAAAATATTTTTTTATTTTTTGTGGTGTTTAGGCGGACCCGCTTTGGGGGTGAAGCTGGTCCGCCTAAACCCCTCCCCCAGGGGGGTTTAGGTGCACCAGACCCAAGGCTGTGTCTGGTCTGCCTAAACCCCTCCCCGGAGGGGTTTACGCGGAGTAAAAAAATGTTTTTTTTATTTTCTGTGGGGTTTGGCCGGACCAGACTGGGGGGCCATGCTGGTCCGCCTAAACCCCCTCCCCATGGGGTTTAGGCGGACCAGCCCAAGGGGTTGGGCTGGTTCCCCTAAACGGGTTTGATTGGAGGGTTTGACTGGTTTTGACAGGGGTTTGACTGAGGGTTTGATTGGGGTTTGACTGACGGTTTGACTGGGGTTTGACTTGTTGATCCGCGTGCGAGGGCGCACGATGGTGGTGCATGACGCGATGGGTTGCTGGGAGTCCTGAGATGGGCTCCGGCTTGCTGTAGAGTGGCTGGAGTATACGCGCCCACCAGGTGCTCAGGAAAATTCTTGACACCCGTGTGTGGGCCGTATAAGGGTGATGTGAGCTCCTGAAACTTGTGGTTGGCCCAGATGGGTCTTCCCTTGACTTCAGAGGGCTGGAGGGAGGCAACTCGAGGGTTGACCCATGCCTCGTTGTTGGGTGCCACATGGCGTGGCTTGTAGTCAGGGCGCACCCTAGTCTGCTCGGGTAGCTCTGTTGAACGCGGGTAAACCCGCAAACTGAGTGATCGGGGGTGGGCCGATTGATTGTTGACATTGCCATGGGTCACGGCTAGCTGGTTAGGACCCTTGGTTGGGCCCGGTGACTGGGGCGTTGACCTAATGATGCCGTTTATCTGGTGGGCAAGGTGACCCTTGCTCCTTGGCGAAGAGTGTATGTTGTGGCAGGCTGTTCTGAGTCCCGAGTTAACACGGTTGTTGAGGCGTCGATGGTGTGACATCGTATGCAGGGTGTTCGGGGGTGATCCCCGAATCTTCACAGAGTGCCGTAAGGTACGGCAGGTTGTCCCGAATCCCAAAACTGTCCCGGTTGTCGAGAAATTGGCTGGCATAGTGCCATTTGCTCAGGGCCGATCCCCGGTTGTTATGTTGCACCGCTTGACCTGGTGAAGTGTCTTGATTTTCAAGCTCGACTCGACGGGTAGAGCAGCTTTGGCGATGTGCCGTTTTGCTCTATTTAGGGAGTATTTCCCTATGCTTAATCCTCGATTAATTCAAGAAAATAAGCCGGTGCCAACAAATGCCCCCCACGGGGCGTTCATCGGAGGCGAAGATGATCGCGTGCGGCCCGTGCGCCTTTCAAGCTTGATTTCTCTCGGCCCTATTGGCGTGGTGGGAGTTACTTGTTTTGGGGGTTGACGTTCCCTTTGCGATCTTTCATGCGACGGTGGTATGTTTGCAGAAGACCGTTGAGTCTGAGAGGTTGTAGAGCTGGATTCTAGAGAGATCTGAGTGGCTGGTGGGCAATTTGCCGAAGCCGCTGAGGGCATGGAGCTGATGGAGATGGCATGTATTGGATACATGCGTGGTGCTTGAAGTTGTAGCCCGCTATCCACGACTTGGGAAATTTGTTCCCAGTTGTCTCACGTGTTGGGCTTGTGGCAGAGGTGTGCAGGGCCTGCGTTGCAGGAGTAATTTGGTCTAGACGCCGAACTCACCATACAGGTGGTCGCTTCGGTGGTTGATGATATGACTGGGATGGATGCCAATGCCGATGGCGTAAAGAGGCTGGGGGAGCCCGGCATAACAATGCTTCTGGCTTTGTTGCCTATGTCTGGGGCTTGCCTTGCGCAGCGGGCTTTGTGGATTTTCTGAGGAGAGGCGGCTCGATGGAAAGGACCCTCCCCATTAGAAATCTGAGCCAAGGGAGGCCAGGACTGTTGAGCCCTTCCCGCCTCGTAGGGTGGCTGGCAAGCAATGGGAGACCACTTGTGGCTCCCTTTTCATTATCTGAGGTTGCACTGGCAGGGGCCATGCCTTGCCCCCGGAGGTGGACTTGTGAACTGAGATTTATGTTTTCTCAGGTTTTCTACCTTGTCTAAGTCAAGGAGTGCTATGAGCATTTTTCACTCCTTGGCATGTTCCCCTTTGATCGTGACCGTAGCCGACGATACTACGTAAGGGGTTCGGGACTTCCCTGTCTTGGGAATTGGGGGGCCACCTATCCCTCAGCTCCTAGGATTGCTGGTTGGCGACGAGATGACCGCCGCTCTGACTGGGGCTTTGTGGTGAAGCCTGTGGTCAGTCGCTAGCAGCCTACCACTGCTATGGTGGTTGACTTTTTTGTGGGGTGCTGGCATTGTTCGTTGACCACCCATGGGGGCGCATTAGCCAAGCTTGGTGTTGATCCTCTTATGGGACGGGCTGGTCACACCTCTGAGGCATTGTAGCTGGAGTTGTGTTGTAGGGCTCTTGCAAATCATCGAGTTGTGGTGTTGGAGACCACTTTGCGTGGCTGGATGTGACTGGGATTATAGTTGGTGGGTCAGGGGTCACAGGGGGAACTGGGATCATAATAGGGCTTCAAAGTTGAGAGATTCCAGCTCCTGCCAGGGCTACCATTGCACGACCAAAGTGGTAGGGGCCAGCTGGTTGGCTGGTGGTGTCAGGGAATCAGGATAGACCGGAGTAACGGAGGATGGATGATGTTAACTGAGAAGTGGGCAGCTACGAAGCAGCCACGAGGACCACACCCAAGAAGTAGGGTGATTCAACGACTGGGGTGAAGCTGCCGAAGACAATCGGCGTCGTAGGTGTGTTGGCCTGCCGAAGACAAGCTGCTGGAGGCAAGATTCGGCAAGACATGTTGGTCTGGTGTTGCTGGGAATCAGCCTCGACAAGGTATCTTGGCTTGATGTTGCTGGAGACCTGCCTCTACGAGGCGTCTTGGTCTGGGGTTGCTGGAGATTTGCCTCGACGAGGCGTCTTGGTCTGGGGTTGCTGGAGACCTGCCTCGGCGAGGCATCTTGGTCTGAGGTTGCTGGAGACCTGCCTTGGTGAGGCGTCTTGGTCTAAGGTTGCTGGAGACCTGCCTCATCGAGACGTCTTGGTCTAAGGTTGCTGGAGACCTGCCTCGACGAGGCGTCTTGGTCTGAGGTTGCTAGAGACCTGCCTCGGCGAGGCGTCTTGGTCTGAGGTTGCTAGAGACCTGCCTCGGTGAGGCGTCTTGGTCTGAAGTTGCTGGAGACCTGCCTCGACAAGGTGTCTTGGTCTGAGGTTGCTGGAGACCTGCCTCGGTGAGGTGTCTTGGTCTGAAGTTGCTGGAGACCTGCCTCGGCGAGGTGTCTTGGTCAGAAGTTGCTGGAGACCTGCCTCGTCTAAGCGTCTTGGTCTGAAGTTGCTGGATTTGCCCCCAGATAGGGGTGTTGGCTTGGAATCGTATTCGGCCGATCCTCATGGGGTGTGGCCAAATGTTGATGCAACCGGCTAACCGTTAGGGTGAAATAGCCAAAGTCGAGGTCGTTCGACCCTTTAAACAGTACCATGACCACAAATGATGTTAGACACATAATCATCATAATATGGTGGATGGTACCTGTTAATAAACTGGTTGACCGCTGAGGTGTATCGACTAGGAAGTCCACTCGGCTGATTGCTGAGGTATATTGACTGGGAGCCACGATCAGCTGATCACTGAGATGCCGATGGAGGGATTGTCGTTGGCCGACCATTGAGGTGTAATGATCAGAGTGTGTGATTGTCACGCCCTGAACCGATAGCTGAGGAACATGTTCGTTTGCTCGGAACGTGGCAGTTAAACAGTCGTGTCAATCAGAACATAGTCATGAGACAAGATATAATTTGAACAAAATGAAATCTTATTTCAAATATAAGTTTATTACAAATTAGACCTGTTAAAATAAAGACTCGATAAAGGAAAATTTATAATAAGACACTCGACTAGACTTAATCATAAGACGCAAGATAACCAGACTAGACGGTTCATCTAGATGTCAAAGTTCTCTTCACTCTTGCCCTTGCCCGTCATGTTCGGTCTCGTCGTCACTAAGGTCATTACCTGAAAAACATTGGAAATAAACTATGTGAGCGAACGCTCAGTAGGAATTATATCTCAAGTGTCAAGCTAGCTTTAAGTCAATTACAATTTAACATGCTCATGCAGGTCATGCAAGATATAGAAATCAAGATCTATAATGGCACGAGATAAAATTCAAGATCATGAGAGTAAACAAGACGATGGACATTTTGATAAAAGAATATATCAAGAACTTTCATGATGAGATAATAGGTACTATCGTTAAGACAATTCAAGAACATTCATGATGAACTTTAAGCAATATAGAAGTAGAGCAATCACTTCTACCAACACTAAGTAGGATTGGCCAATGCACTAAGGGGAAATCACGACGTTATGATAGCCCCTCATGGAACAGCACTAGGTAGAATTTGGCTACACACTTAGGGATTCTCACGACTATATGATAGCCCCTAAATGTCGTAGACCGAGTTTTGTGAATGCCAGCACCCGATCATCATAATACCGGTATATGTTTGGACTTTGCCTCGCCCATGGGATCAGATCAAGACCCCCTATTTTTATACTATAGCATTTAAATGTCATTTGATTGGGACCCATAGCCCCTGACATTTATCTAGACTAATTCCATTTTAATGGCCAGGAATTTCAAGGATCAAGTCATGTAGGAACATTAAGATAGATTTTTCCTGAAACATAGATTTCAAGGATGGAACTTGTAGTAATCATAATAATCAGAAAATCTAGGTAATGAGGTACAACCAGCTCAATCGGTCTTGAGGGAATCCAAGGCTACGAGGAGACTTATGGAGGTCTCTATGATAAAATCACCAGTCCGAAGGAAGGAATATCCCGCGGAGGGTTCATCTATCACCGAGAAATATAGTGGGTAATCAAAAACACCGAGAAATGTGGGACTATACTCACGGACTGGAATATAGTGCCAGAAGTTAACCCACTGTGATGGGTTTACAGTAAAACTAGGAAAAACGGTAAGCAGGGAATTGGCGCCTGCTATATAGCCATGATTTCTCAAAACCCATTCAACTTTTAGTGTAAATAAAACTTGGAATTCTGTTCAGTTACATGGGCAGGGAAAATGGCACCCTGGGTTAAGCCACGATTCAAGAAATAGTGCCCAGTCTCAAGTCTTGATTTAACTAAATAAAGTATTTATGCTAAGTCGTGTTATCATTTTCCATGTGTTATATATTCATTTACGTAACAGGTACTGGGCATCTCTAATATGGGTTAAATAGCACCCATGGCAAAGCCATGGTTCAAGAATTAGCGCCCATGTCATGGGCGCCCTATTCAAAAGGGTGGCATGACATCAGGCGTTGTTCAATCCAGTAAAATAAGGCATGAATAGTGTCACTTTTTGATTAAAAATAATTTTTTAGAAACAAGTACATGGATAGGTAGAGAAAAATATCAGGAATCCAATAGTAAGACCATGCATTGGATTAGAGGTAATGGTTCATAGTTATTAAATTTTAAACATGATGATTTATCTAATTAAATGGAATTAACGACTGCTTAACAGTCGTATGATGATGAATAGCGCCCCATAGATGGGCGCACTATTCAAAAACTCAGAAAAACCCATGTCAAACCAACGAAATCCATCCCTAAAACAGTATATGCATGCTCATGGTAGGAATTTAATTGTCTTAGGCTTAATACTTGAGAACACCTACCTTTAGGCTTGATTTGGTTGACAGAACACTAAGAATCGGAGAGACAATAAGAGATGCAATAACTCTGTTTGCAACTGCAACTTCACGAAATAGAAGACTCTGTCGATGAAGAAGCAGCAGCAATCCACAGCTTCCTTGAACGGGAAGACTAAGAAGCAGGCAACAGCAGGTGTAGTGAAGAAGCAAAGCTCCTCAACGTTCACGTCGGGTAGTAGTCAATAAGCTTCGTCCAGCAAGAGGTAGAAGCAGAGAAGAACAGAACCAACAGGTTGGTTCGATTGATGGGGTTCGATATTTATAGAGGAAAGGATCGGGCGGGGCTTAGAGTTCGATCGGGAGTTAAACTTCTCAAGTAAGAATCCTATTAGAATTGAGATTTCCCCATATTAATCCTTCCTCAATTAATACTTTCCCGGATGGCATCATATATCACAGTTCGATTAAAACACTATCTTCAGGTTTCCTTATTTCAATTTTCAAGAATTGGCGTCCATATCAAAGTCATGTTTCAATAATTAACGTCCATTAAAAAGTCACTTTTTAAGAATTAACGTCCTTCGTTCGGGCGTTATTCACCATTTTACATTCATTTTTAACTGTTGCAATGTTTAAAGATTTTTATCTTTTTTATTTGATAGAATCTTGTTATCAAATTTTATGGTCAAGATCCTTCCATTTTTCTCTAATTTTCCATATAATTTGGTTTACAAAATTTTTTTAAAATAAAAGGTGACACTATTCATACACTATTCACTTTTAAAAAAATAATGAACTTAATAGTAGTCGCTTTGTATGTAAGACACGACCAACCAAGGGGCACACCATTGATTGGTTGCCTTTTCCATCCACCCCCTCATAATCGAAATCGTATGTATGCCCTTCTAAACCTTATATATATATCTTGTAGATTTGCATGTTTACTTTTAATTGAATAACGGCCATTAATATGTCATTATTTTGGTGTACATGACCATCACTTGGTCGCTACTTCTTTTGGAGCCCTTTTTCCATCCACCTTACACTAATCGAAATTGCGTATATACCCTTTTTAAATCTATCTATATACCCCTATTTCTTCAAATAAAAATATAATGTAATAAATATTAAATATTAAATTTTATAAATTATTAATAAAATATAAATTGATGTTTTCTCCAAGGTTTAATTATTATTATTTCAAATAAAATTACAATATGAATTAAATACCTACTTAATAATGATACTCTATTCTTAACCATCATAATTTAAGGTTAGGGTCCATGAGATCCAATTGTAAGACTCGTTAGGGGATCATGGGATTGTGTATAGGGTCTGGGCCTTGACTATTTGTTAGTTTTAATTTATGTAGACTTTCTAGTCCTTTAATTTACCAGGGTTGCTACAGTGATAGACCGACCCTCGGGGATGCGTTGGTCTAGGGTTGCTGTAGATGGGCCTTCGAGGCATGTCCGTCTTTGAGGTATCTTGACTGGTTCGTGTGGTTGTTGTTGTAGATCCGCCTGGTTAAGGCATGTTGGTCTATTGTTGGGAACTGGAGATCAAAGGATGGAGGTTGGAAGGCAAAGATTGGATGCTGGAATTGGAGATTATGACCCAGATACGGGAGACTAAGTACTGGGGCTAGAAACTGGGAACCGGAGACTAGAAGTTGGGTGTTGGTACTGGGGCTGGGGACTGGGGCTGGGAATTAGGAGATGGAGACTGGAAACTAGATACTAGATTTGGAGGTTAGGATTTGGATAGTAGATACTAAGACTAGAGACTGGGCATCGAGACTGAAGACTGGGAATTTAGAGGCCAAAAATTGGAGACTGGGAATGGAGACCAGGGTCTGGGTACCAGACACTGGGACCGGAGGCCCACCTGCACGAGGCGTGCTGGCCTGTTGCTGAAAACTGGAACTGAGGGTCAGGAACTGGGTATTGAGATGGGAGACTGGGTACTGGGACTGGAAACTAGAAATTGGGAACTGGATATCGGGACTGGATACCGAGACTGGAGACTAGAATCTGGCTACTGGGTGTTGGGATGGAAGGCTGCGACCGGAAACTGGATATTGGCGCTGGAGACTGGAAATTGGGAGTAGGGAGTGGAAATTGGAAACTGGACACTGGATGCTGGGACGGTAAGCTAGGATTTGGATACTGGGAGCTGGGACTGGGGCATACCCCTATGAGGCGTGCTAGCCCATTACGGGAAACTGGGATTGGAAATGGGAAATAAGAAATTAGATGCTACGAACTAGGCATTGGAATCGAAAACTGGAACTGGGGGCTGAAAACGGAGTACTGGTGCTGGATACTAGGAATTGGGGTACTTGAACTGGATGTTGGAGGCTCTGTACTGGAACTAGGCACTGGAAACTGGATATTGGAAGTTGGATTTTAGAGCTGGGTATTGGGAATTGGGTACTAGAAGCTAGATATTTGAAGCTGGGTACTGGAGGCCTGCCTGAATGAGGCATGCTGACCTGGATGGCTGGAGACTGGAAGCTGGAGGACAATCCATAAGGCGGTGTTGACCTAGAGGATTGGGGACTAGAAGCTGGAGGCCGACCCGTGAGAGTGCATTGGCCGGTGTGACTGGGAACTAGAAATGGGAGACTGGAGACTGACCCGTAAGGGTGTGTTGGCCCGTATTACTGGAGGGTGAGGACTAGAGGCCGGCCTGTCAGGGTATGTCGGCCTATGTTATTGGGGACTGGAGGCTGGCAGCTGGAGGCCTACCCATGAGGGTGTTTTGGCCTGCATTGCTGGAGACTGGAATCCGGAGGCTGACCCGTGAGGGTGTGCTGGCCTATGTTGCTGGAGTCTGGAAATCGGAGGCCGACCCGAGAGGGTGTGTTGGCCTATGTTGCTGGAGACTGGAGGCTGGAGGCCGACCCAAGAGGGTGTGCTGGCCTATGTTGCTAGAGTCTGGGAGCTGGGGGCCGACCCGAGAGGGTGAGTTGGCCTATGTTTCTGGAGTCTGGGAGCTGGGGGCCGACCCGAGAGGGTGTGTTGGCCTATGTTGCTGGAGACTAGAGAGTTGGAGTTGAAGTTGAGGTCGACTGGCACGCTGCCATGGTAACGTAGCCAGAGACCGAGACTGGAGCTGGAGCTAGCCGGTTGACCGTTGAGATCTTGTCGTTGAAGACTGAGACTGGAGCTGGGACTAGAGCTGGGCGGCTGGCCTGCGAAGGCGTTGTAGTCGGAGACTGGGATTGGAGGCTGGGCGACTAGCCTGTAAAGGCGTTGTAGCCAAAATAATATTGGAACTAGTCAACAAATCGTCGAGGTGTGTAGCCGAACGTTAGAGCTGGAATTGGCGATGGCCAACCCTCGGGGGTGTAATGACCACCATTGTTGTGGAGTGATACTGAGGTCGTCGGTGGCGGGATGTCGTGGTTGACGGCTCTCATCAGTAAGGAGTAGAGAGGGAGAGAGAGTTTTTTTTTTCTCTTTACCAGCTCTACCGCCCTTGTGGGTTTTCGCCAGAGTTGGCCCCCTTTTACTTTTTCCAGTGCGCCCTTGCGGGTTTTCACACCGAGGGGTTACCCGATTTTTCCTGAGGCGCCCTTTCAGGTTTTCACCTCAACTGGGTTGGTGGCAATTTTTGCCCCCAGTCGCCTCTTTGTAATGAGGACTGCCAGGTCCGCCGGGGTATCTCTATTTCTTAACCCCATTTTGTTTTTACCTGGGATCCTTGTGGCTGCCGTCCGTAGCGTGATGCTGTCAGGGGACGTGACCTGGAGTTTGTGCTGTTGACGGCTTGTCGTCGTCATAGCCATGGTAGTGGCTTTGGCTGATTACTGAGTAATCCGCAATTTGACTGGTGATCTGGGAACCGGTGAGCCTTGGTGGCGTATTGCTAGAATCATGACTGGGATCTGGGAACTGGTATGCATTTACAGCGTATTGCTGGAGTTATGACTGGGTTCATGGTAACTTGACCATGATGGGTAGGTGACTGGGAATTATGGGTTTATGGATCCTCACGATAGATGGGTCTAAGGTTGATGTGGTTTAAAGGCCAACTGAGGTGGTGTATAGGCCGAGGTTTGCCGGAGTGAATGACTAGACTAGTGCATGAATTGCTGGTGTATATGGGCCGACCGTGGAGGTGTGAGGCCAGAGGAAGTGTGAGCCAACTGGGGTGGTGTATGGCTAAATGAGGGGTGTAAGATCAATGACCTACAGAGATGTACTAGCCAGGGACTGGTATAGGCTACCAAGGGAAGGGAGTGGCCCGAGGAGCTGGTTTAGGCCGAACATGATTGTATATGGCCGACAGGGAGGTGCAAGATTTACAAACTAGAGCAGGGGATTGGTCAGGGATTGGTATGGGCCAACTAGCCGGGGATATGATTGCTGGAAGGTGGGTAGCCGGTTGCCCCACTTAAGGGAGAAGAGAAATTTTATTTTTATTCTCCTTACCAGCTCTGCCGCCCTTTCGGGTTTTCATCAGAGCTGGCCCCCTTTTGCTTTTTCCGATGAGCCCTTGTGGGTTTTCGCATCGAGGGGTTACCCAATTTTGCTTGAGGTGCTCTTGCGAGTTTTCGCCTCAATCGGGTTATTGGCGTTTTTGCCCCCAGCCGCTTCCTTGAGAAAGAGAACGACTGAGTCCGCCGGGGTATCTCTATTTTTAACCCCATTTTTTTGTTTTTTATTTTTTTTTACCTGAGAGCCTTTTGGCTGTTTGGTGACTGGCGCTGGGTGCCCTTAGCTTGCTGCTGTCAAAGAACATTGTTGGTAGGGTCATTGTTGTTGATCCATTGTGTTGGTGTTGGAGTTGCTTGCTGGGGCTTGGTTGATTGCCAAGCAATTTGGGGCTTCAGGTAGACCTTCAGGCTGGCTGATCCGTGTAGCTTGCAGCTAGAGCTTGGATTGAAGCTTGAACAGACCAAGAATTGACGTAGGCCGACCAAAGAGGTGTATTGGCCAAAAGATTGGGGATTTAACCGACCAGAAATGTGTATTGGTCAGGAACTGGGTAAAATGTAGGCCAACCATTGTGGTGTTTCGGCCAGAGATCAGGTATTTGACCGACTATGGAGGTGTTTAGTCAAGGGTAGGTGTAGGTTGACTGTGAAGGAGGACGACCAAGGTGGAGGCTTGACCAGCCATGGCAGCATATTGGTCAAGGGGGATAGTGGCAAACGGGGATAGTGTGAGACTAGGAGGAAACAGGTAGGTCGACCGTGATGGTGTATTGACCTGGATGCTGGGTGGTGACAGACCGTGATGGTGTATTGGTCAAAGACTGGGTATAGGCCGACCGTTATGGTGTGACAGCCAGAAGAAGGTATGCTGACCCACTATTGTGGTGGGCCGGTCGGGGATTTAGAGTGAGGTGGTTGGCTATTCTTAGAGAGGAAGAGAGATTTTTCTTTTTCTCTTTACCAGCTCCACCGCCCTTTCAGGTTTTCGCCAGAGCTGGCCCCCTTTTTCTTTTTCCGATGTGCCCTTATAGGTGTTCACACCAAGGAGTTACCCGATTTTACCTAAGACGCCCTTACGGGTTTTCACCTCAGCCGGGTTTGCGGCCTTTTTACCCCCAGTCACCTTATGGAGAGAGTGGCTGAGTCCGCCGGGGCATCTCTATTTTTAGCCCCCTTTTATTTTATTTTATTTTTGTTTTTGGTACCTGCGAGCCTTACGGCTGTCGTCCTTAGCTTGTTGCTGTCGGGGGACGTTGCCCGGAGGTTGCGTCATTGGCGACTTGTTGTTATAGAAGCGCCTGTGGATCGACCCTCGACCGAGTAGCTCGAGACTTCAGGGTTGATCCAGAGACCGGCTGGTCTTTACCGTAGGTAGCTGGGACTTTGACTGGGATCTGGGTGGCTCGTCCTTATTGAACATGATGGCCGAAGCCACGCTTGGATAGGGTGTCCGCCTGGGTGTTACTATCCCTTGGGACATAATAAATACTGAAGGGATAGACTTCCCGCTAGGTTTGCTGGTAGCCACCGGTGGAGGACCCGAAGGAGCTTCGCCGGCGTCACCAGTTGGCGTTGGCAGGGATTCCACCGAGTCATTGGCTGACGCATGTGGAGTTTCTTTGGAGCTACTGGGCGGGTGTCTGCGGGACTCACCCTCTTTCACTCTGCTGGCTTTTGAGCTTGGTACCATTCTGGTGAACGGAGGTACCTCTTGACTCGGGACCTTCGAATGGGTTGGGCCTCTTTTCTAATGACCCATATTCATTCGAGGGAGGACGGATGCTCCTCCTTGGAGTTGCCATCATTGCTTGGGCTTGGGAGGCCGGATACTGGACCGGGGTGATTGCCCCCAGTGTGATACTGGTGCATTGGCTTCTCTGAGCCTCACCTAGTCTTCTGGAGGCAGGGGTGGCGACAGTGGGTCACCCATTTTTGCAGCCGCTATGGCACCCCTTTTTTGTTTGTAGGGCCGAGGTTGACTCAGCACCAATCTGGTGGACCGAACGAACCCGGTCCGGGGTTGTCTGGAGCATGTCATTTCTGGTGAGTGTCGATGTAGTTGGAACTCGGGAGTGTAGTGCCCGAGCTGGGGCCGATAGAATGGCGACCTGGAACTTGGGGTTCACTTGGTCCATCAGAGTTGTTACCAAAACTCGGGGTTTGTGACCCATGTTGTGAACTGAGGATGTCAGAGGGATGGTGACCCAGAGCTTGGCGCCCGTACTGGGTGTTGGCGAAGCTAGTGCCCGAGGCTGAAAGCCTGTATCGGGAGCAGATGAAGCTGGGATCTGGGACTAGAAACCTGAACTGAGTACTTGACGATGCTGGGTTCCAGAGCTAGAAGCCCGTCTTGAATACTAATGGTGCTGGGACCCAGGACTGGATGTCGGTCTTGGGCATTGTCGAAACTGGAACCCGGGGCTGGAGGCCCGTCTCGGGTGCTGATGAAACTGGGACCTGGGGCTAAACGCCTGTCTTGGGCATTGATAAAGCTGGGACCCAGGGCTGAACGCCCGTCTTGGGTGTGGCTGAAATTGGGACCCGGGGCTGAACGCTCGGTCTTAAGTGTTCATGGAACTGCGACCCGGGCTGAACACCCGTCTTGGATGTGGGTAGGACTGAGACCCGGGCTGAACACCCATCTTGGGTATTGATGGAACTGGATCCCAGGGTACGCGACCCGTCCTGGGTGTTGATGGAGCTGGAACCCGGGGCTGAACGCCCGCCTTGGGTGCTGCTGGAGCTGACTCCGAGAGCTGGACGGCCCCCTTTCTTTTTTGGTATTGCTGGAGTTGGAACCCGGGGCTGAACGCCCGTCTTGGGTGCTGGTGATGCGGGAATACTGGGACCCAAGGCGGAGCGCCCTACTTGGGTGTTGATGTAGTTGAGACCCAGGGTTGAAAGTCCGCCTTGGGTGTTGATGTAGCTGGGACTCGGGGCTGGATGCCCATCTCGAGTACTGGTGAAGCTAGAACCCAGGGCTGGTAGCCCGTCATGGGTGTTGCTGGAACCGAAACCCAGGGCTAGACGCCCGTCTTGAGTGTTGCTGGCACTGGGACCAAGGGCTAGATGCCTGTCTTGGGTGTTGCTGGAACTGAGACCCAGGGTTAGACACCCGTGTTGGGTGTTGCTGGAGCTGAGACCCAGGGCTAGGCGCCCGTGTTGGGTGTTGCTGGAACCCAGGGCTAGACGCACGTGTTGGGTGTTGCTGGAGCTGAGACCCAGGGCTAGGTGCCCGTGTTGGGTGTTGCTGGATTTGAGACCCAGGGCTAGACGCCCGTCTTGGGTGTTGCTGGAACTGAGACCCAGGGCTAGACGCCCGTGTTGGCTGTTGCTAGAGCTGAGACCCAAGGATAGACGCCCGTGTTGGCTTTTGCTAGAGCTGAGACCTAGGGATAGACGCCCATCTTCGGTGTTGCCGGAGCTGAGACCCAGGGCTAGGCACCCGTGTTGGGTGTCAACTCATCTGAGACTCGGGTTGAGAGGCCCGAATAGCATGCAGGGAGGCCTTGATCCAACGGTGGGAAACCCATGCTGGGGGTAGGCTTGGCTGGGACTCGGAGCTGAGAGCCCGAGTGAGGTGCTGAGGAGCTGGGGACCCGGGGCAGAAAGCCCGGGTCGGGTGCTGGAAGAGCTGGGCACCCAGGGGTGAATGACCGCACGGGTCTCTATTGCTGGAGGACCAGAGGGGCCAGCTGCCTGTATGGGCAGTCGCCGGATTGGGCTGCTTGTCGGCCACGGTAATGGCGAACGAGGATCAGGGCGAGCCGAAGGCCAAGGTAGCATTGCCGAACACGATTGGTGTTGCCAACCGTACGTGCCCGGCGTGGATGGTGATGACAACTGGACCGTAGGTCACTATCGCCACCGGTTTGTTGTTGTTGTTGCTGGTGCATGTTGGTCGTTGTTGGTCGCTCGATGATGATCGGTCGCATGTTGGACGAGGGCCCTCCTCTTGCTCTCCGATAAGAAAAGGTGAGGGCATTGCGGTGTACACTTCACAGGTGTGACTCTTTTTCGGCAGAAAGAAGAAAGGTAGGAGACGTCCCACCGGGCATGTCATGTTTGTTATACGCGCGCGGGGAGTCACTTGTGTTTCATCCTCGCGGCGGGGGGCGCACACTCGCCTTTTACGGAAGGTCGAGATAGGTTGACTGGGCACGCAGAGATTCCGAGGGTATTTAGAAGAAGGCAGAGAGAATGATATGAACGCGCTGGAGGGGATGGCGTATGGTTCATCATTCTAGGAGACTAGGACAGGGATGGCTGGGTGGAATGCTGGCGTACCAGTCGATTTCTTGACAATCACCCATGGAACCAAGGATTGACCGGTGAAGCGTCGCCAGGACGCGGCACGTGGCTCGAGAGATCGAGTGACACGTGGATAGAACGGGTTCTACGGGTGCGAGTGCGCAGGCGATTATGGACATTCGTGTACTGGACGTCTTTCCCCACCGGTCGCAATCAACCGGTGTTTATTTTAGATCGGATTGAATCCGAATACCTTTGTTTCTACTATCGAAGAGAGAGTCAGGGACCCTAGGAGCCGCGACGTCGGGAGGGCTTAGTCCGTGCAACAGCGACAGGGCAACAGCAACACAACAGGGATAACTGGGGGCAGAGAGACTGGTTCCGGTGAGGAGGGGGATCCGCTCCCTGACTGGATTACATGACTTATATGCCATGAAAGGCATTTATATGGGGGCATGAGAGCCCGATTACAATTGCTTGCAAGCCATGGGACAATTCCGTCATTCATGACGGTCCCCGGGTCATTGCATTATTGTGTGGGTAGTTCCGTATCTGTACATAATGTCCGTCAGAGGACCTGTGACTCAGAAGGATGGTGCCCGAGAGGCGTCACAATGTATTCCCGACATGAGACAGTGTCGAGGTCGGGGCAGTAGGGGTGCCATGGGCACCGTTGTGTGGGGGAAGTGGAGTGGTCGGGTGCTGCGGGCCCCAATGTGACTGGAGTAGCTGGCAGTCAGGTGCTGGGGGCACCGTTGTGTCTAGAGTTGTTAAGTGATCGGGTGTCGCGGGCCCCGATGTGATTGGAGTAGCTGGCAGTCGGGCGTCGGGGGCACCGTTGTGACTAGAGTTGTTGAGTGATCGGGTGTCGCGGGCCCCGATGTGATTGGAGTCATTGGCAGTCGGGTGTCGGGGGCACCATTGTGACTGAGTGGTTAAGCGGTCAGGTGTGGGGGACCCCGATGCGACTGGAGTAGCTGGCAATCGGATGCCGGGGGCACCGTTGTGACTGAGTGGTTGAGCGATCGGGTGTCGAGGGTCCCAATGTGACTAGAGTAGCTGGCAGTCGAGTGTCGGGGGCACCGTTGTGTCTGGAGTTGTTGAGTGATCGGGTGCCGCGGGCCCCGATGTGGCTGGGGTGACTAGCAGTCGGGTGCCGGAGGCACCGTTGTGACTGAAGTTGTTTTGTGGTCGGGTGCCGCGGGCCTCGATGTGGCTGGGGTGACTAGCAGTCGGGTGCTGGAGGCACCGTTGTGACTGAAGTTGTTGGCAGTCGGGTGCCGGGGGCACCGTTGTGACTGGAGTTGTTGGCAGTCGGGTGCCGGAGGCACAGTCGTGACTGAAGGAGGCGGGCGCCGTGAAGAGGCTGAGACCCGAGTACATGTACATGTGCTCAACTGGTTTCATGCTGTATGAGAGCCACGTGGGCTTTACAAATGGGCCAAGGAGGCCAAAGTACAACTGGCGCAAGCCACGGGACAATTCTGACGCGCAGGTCGGTCCCCGGGTCAATGCGTAATAAGGCGGATATCCGCGTGTTTTATAGAGGCTCTCCATGAGGAGATCGAGACAAGCCCGACTGAGTATGTGGCAGGGGCGGTCATGGGCTGGCGCTTGATGGAGGTCGGACGCGGCTCAAGGTGAGCAGTCGAGTCCAGGCCTTGGAAGGCGAGTGTCGTCATGCTGGGGAGTCGAGGCCGGCCCCGGGAATATTACTCCCGGGCCAGGGTCCGACTAACTCAAGTCATCCGTGCGAGCGATCGGCGGCCAACTTGAGGAGAGCGGTGGGCACGCAGTTCCGTGTTAGAAGTAGGTGCACCATCATGGCGTATGCGTAGCCACCGTGGGTTGTCACGCGGGCGGACCCAGGATGCTGGTGTGTTCACCGTTGTCATAACGCCTTATACGCGACGGGGATGGACTTGTATGAGACGGCTAGACGCCATGTGAGGGAAGTACGTGCGACATACCCTCGGCGTGTATGAGCCGATTAACAAGCCAACCACACTCGCACTTAGTTCCTCGTGTTCTGCGTACGACCTTCACTGGGTGCCTGCGGAGGAACTCCGAGGGTGCAGCGGTTAGGTCATAGGTTCTTCCTTTTCATTCCCCCTCCATTAGCTCCCTAGGGGGGGCTTTTATAGGGAATGTGAAGGGTTGGGGAAGGCTTTAGGCGGACCAAGTTGGGGGCCCAACTTGCTCCGCGTAAACCCTAAAAAAATACCTTTTTTGTTATGGAGTGGGGGAGGGGGGCTTACACGGACCAGCTTTAAGGGTGAGGTTGGTCCGCCTAAACCCCTCCCCGGAGGGGTTTACTCGGAGTAAAAAAATGTTTTTTTTGTTTTCTGTGGGGTTTAGGCGGACCAGTTTTGGGGGTGAGGCTGGTCCGCCTAAACCCCTCCCCCAGGGGGGTTTAGGCGGACCAGACCCAAGGCTGGGTCGGTTCCGTCTAAACCCCTCCCCGGAGGGGTTTATGCGGAGTAAAAAAATATAGTTTTTTGTTTTCTGTGGGGTTTGGGCGGACCAGACTGGGGTGCCAGGCTGGTCCGCCTAAACCCCCTCCCCATGGGGTTTAGGCGGACGAGCCCAAGGGGCTAGGCTGGTCCACCTAAACTCTCCCAAGGGGGGTTTATGCGAGTTTGACTGGAGGGTTTAACCGGGGTTTGACTGAGGGTTTAACTGGGGGTTTGACTTGTCGATCCGCGTGCGAGGGCGCACGATGGTGGTGCATGACGCGATGGGTTGCTGGGAGTCCTGAGTTGGGCTCCAGCTTCCTGTAGAGTGGCTGGAGTATACGCACCCACCAGGTGCTCAGGAAAATTCCAGACACGCGTGTGTGGGCCGTATAAGGGTGCTGTGAGCTCCGGAAGCTTGTGGTTGGCCCAGATGGGTCTTCCCTTGACTTCAGAGGGCTGGAGGGAGGCAACTCGAGGGTAGACCCCGGCCTCGTTGCTGGGTGCCACATGGCATGGCTTGTAGTCAGGGCACCCCCTGGTCGGCTCGGGTAGCTGTGTTGAACGCGGGTAAACCAGCAAACTGAGTGATCGGGGGTGGGCTGATCGATTGTTGACGTTACCATGGGTCGCGGCTAGCCGGTTAGGACCCTTGGTTGGGTCCGGTGACTGGGGCGTCGACCTGATGATGCCGTTTGTCTGGTGGGCGGGGTGACCCTTGCTCCTTGGCGAAGAGTCCTATGATGTGGCAAGTTGTTCTGAGTCCCGAGTTAACCTGGTTGTTGAGGCGTCGGTGGTGTGACATCGTATGCAGGGTGTCTGGGGGTGATCTCCGAATCTTCACAGAGTGCCGTAAGGTATGGCAGGTTGTCCCGAATCCTGAAACTGACCCGATTGTCGAGAAACTTGCTAGCATAGTGCCATTTCCTCGGTGCCGATCCCTGGTTGTTATGTTACGCCGCTTAACCCGATGAAGTGTCTCGATTTCTAAGCTCGACTCGACTGGTAGAGCAGCTTTGGCGATGTGTCGTTTTGCTCTATTTAGGGAGTATTTCCCTATGCTTAATCCTCGATTAATTCAAGAAAATAAGCCGGTGCCAACACTAGCGTACACGGTTATGAAGGTAAGTGGGACAAACTAAGGCCATGGCAGCGTCATAGCCGTCCCGATATCCGGCCATCCAACCCCGTTCGTAATCACTGCTCCAGTCAGGCAGTCCACGTACAACGACCGGAGCAGAATCGACGTCAACCTCTTTCTCTAACACCGCTGCAATAGGCGAAGTCAGGGTCGCTGGAGCACCACCCGCCTTCGTGTTGGCCCAGAGAGATGGCGGACAAGAAGGGGGGTTGAATTGTCCCCTTGCCGAGATGGCGGATTTTAAAAACTCTCTTGACTAATCACAATGGAATGAATATTAACCGCGTTAATTAACTTAAACAGATGTGAGATTAAAAGAGTTCTCTCAAGCTTTCCGATCTCACTCGAATTAAAAATGCAACTAGTCAAAAAGATTAAGCTCAACACAGATAACGGAAGTAGCAGTGTGTGACGATACAGTGAATTAAAAATCTATTTAATGGACCTGTGAAGGGAGATAGAAGAAATGATCAATCACACAGGCAATCACACAAGACACAAGGATTTTTAGGTGGTTCGGGACCACGACGGGCTCCCTACATCCACCCCTCACCGAAACCCGGTGAGGCTTCACTACATGCTACTTGCGTAGCAACACGGGGACGAACCCCAACCACACACACCCTGCTTTCGCAGCAATACACGCACGATGGCACGAGGCGTTGCCTCAAAACGCTGCCACTGCAGCACACACACACACACACACAACGTCGGGGAACACACCCCGGACTCAACAACCACACGGAGTCACAACTCCGTCTTCACACTACCGACCATGGGGAACCTTTCCCCACAATATGCGTCCCTTGCATCCTACTGCCGTGTCGGCATCCGCCCATCGTCTTCGTCTTTCCTCTTCGTGCAAGGGTAGCTGTTGTGCTACGCTTCTAACCAAGCGCAAGGACGTTGCTGCAGCTGTCGATGTCCTTCCCTTACAGTTGATGTGCCGCTGCTGTCGCCTTCATCCTACTTCTTCCTTGTCTCGTAAAGACTGCTGCAGCTGCTGTAGTGAAGGCTCCTTCATCCTCAACGTGTTCTTCATCCGTGAACGCATCAAAGGTAGGCAATCTCTCGAGCTTAACACTAAGTTAATCATAGACATCATGTTAACTAGATCACGTCATTCCTCCCTTGGATTTATACCGTTATTACATGATTATCTTAATTAATTAAATAATCACATCACATTAAAAATTGTATATCTATGTAATCTTTTATCTAAAAATTTTAAAGTGCATACGACTTGAATCCCCATGTTTTTCCTTGATTTTTCATGCCTTTATATGGATGTTAACTAGTAACATTAACTAGTTAATTAATTTAATGGGTTTTATAATGGTTAGACGACGAATTGAAAAATACACTGTAGCGGGCTAGTTATAGTGTTTTGTGTTGACGGCGTGGTTGTAGACGTCGGAGTGTCGTTTGGTCATGAAATTTCATGAACGTGTTATTGGGGTAGTTACCGAGGTAGTGGAGTTGGTACCTCTTTTTTTCTGGTCCTCCTAACTCAAGATAACCCTACTCTCAAGTAAAAATATTTTTGAACATCAGGTTATATAGAGTTTTTCGAGCTCATCATTTTGATATATAGATCGCACGATTCCGACATGTGTGCGTCAAAAACTCGAAGTTTAAAAGATAGACATTATTCTTTATTTAAATAACGACAACTACTTTGTCGTTGTTTCCTTTAGATTATATACATATATTAATATATATTTATATAACGTGAAGCATATTAATATCTTTTAAATTTGTATCTTTAAAAATATATATCTATAAAACTATGTAAAATAAAATTATGAAATATATATTTTTAGAATCATTAGATTTTTATCTTAATTGTCATATATTTAATTCTGACAGTTTTTTTTATTTGAAAATATTATTATTCATCATGATTAAATTAAAAACTACATATCATGTTTAAATATTGAAAAAATCATATCTTATGATCAAAGTCGGTAAAAATTATAATAAATTTTCTTGTAAATTTCCTTTAATTATCATGTAATTAGTTCAAAAAAAATAGTATTCGTCCTTTTAAAGAGATGTTATTATCTAAATTATTAGATTAAATAGAAATTAAAATATGAATTGACATCTACTTGCATGGACGTGATTTATTCTATTTTTCTCGAGATTTGATCTGTACCGTGGATCATATTGGCACTACGTCTCAGTCCGTAGACGCAATCCCACGTTTCACGTTAGTTTCTCGATACACCCTCAACTCTCGGTGATATACGAGCCCTCCGTTGGACATTCCGTTCCTTCGGACTAGCAAGTTAGTCATTGGGACCTCTGTAAGTCTCCGCGTAGCCTTGGATTCCCTCAAGGCCGACTAAGCTGGTTGTACCACAAGAACCCTGGAACCCTATTAGTCATGTCACTCTAAAGAAAATATGACACTCGGTCCTCATAGAACGCTGTTATGGCGATTCTGTGAGAGATCTGTCTCTATCTGACTCATAAGGTGCTAATTTGATTAGCGACTACATTGGTTATCGTCGTTTTATGTCATGAGCATGTTGAAGGGGTGACCTTATAGGCGTGCGCTTAGTGTAAAAGCAACCGTATTATGGAGGCACCAATTCTTCAATGATTTGTTCAGAGAATGAGTGACCACCATTGTGGGCGCGACTTCTTAAATATACGGTGCTCTCACGAGACATCAATCTCCCAGATTTCCCGAATTGTCTCTATTTTTGTGTGCCATCGTACTAGACTTATCGAGGTCTATCTTGAATCCTTGATCAATGAAATCTACCCTATTATTCATACAAGCTTGATCCTTGAAATTCTTGACCATTAATATGGAATTAGTCTACACAAAATGTCAGGGGCTATGGGTCCCAATAAAATGACATTTTAAATACTACGGGTTTTGATCTGACCCTATTGAGCGAGGCAAAGTCCAAACGTTTACCGGTATAGGATGATCGAGTGCTGACATTCATCACCTATAGTTGTCTATAACTTATTTCCCTGAGAGGCGGTCATATCTTCGTGATTTCCCCTTAGCGCATTGGCCAATCCTATGTAGTGCTAGATGTGCAAAAGCTCACGTGATAGTGATGATCGAGAGCAATTGTCATCATAGTACACCCTTCCACAACTTATTGTTCATCATGATAAGATCTTGGAAGACCTTATTAGAGGGGCTATCATATTATCGTGACTTCCCCTTAGTGTCTTGGCAAACTCTATATAGTGCTAGTATAAGTGATTGACTTACTTCTATATTATTCATCGTGAATGTTCTTGAACTACCTTAATGTTAGTACTCGTTATCTTGCCACAATAGTTCGTGATATGTTCATTTAATTGACCTCATATCTCTTGATTGTCCTTATAGTTCTTGTTTTTTTCTTGCGCCGTTATAATTCTTGATTTCTTATACTTTGCATGACTTGCATGAGCATGTTAACATGTAATTCACTTAAAGCTAGCTTGGAGCTTGAGATATTAAGTCCTACTAAGCGTTCGCTCACCCTGCGTTTTTTAATATTTTTCAGGTAATGACCTTAGCGATGACGAGACCGAACATGATGGGCAGGGGCAGGAGTGATGAGTACTCCGACATCTAGACGAATCATGTAGTCTGGCTATCTTGTATATTACGTTAAGTTTAGTCAAGTTTCTCATTGTAATTTTCCGTTATTGAGTCTTTTCTTTACTTTGGGTTCAATATGTAATTAACTTATATTTGAAATAAAATTCTATTTTGTTCAATTTATATTTTATCTTAACTATGTTCTGATTGACACTACTGTTTAACTGCCACGTTCTGAGCAAACGAACGCGTTCCGCTGCTATCGGTTCGGGGCGTGACAGAAGATGGTATCAGAGACTAGGCTTTCTAAATCCCTAGGTCATCCAGTCCAAGTTATAGATCGAGTTGTCCTTGTCAATTATCCTATAGGAATCTCGTGAGATTTGGGTAGAGCTATGGGTTAAATAATAAAATATGTTACATCCGCGTTAGATAAATACCAAGAGATATGATTAATCATTTATTTAAAACTCATTTTGTAGGTTAAGACATGGCCGCCGAGAGAGCCCAATGGAGGGAAATGCAACTTACGGTTCAAGGATTAACACAAGCTTTACAACAAGTCTCACAAGGCGGAGCACAACATGGAGCTGGGGATCTGCATCGGAAATTTCAAAAGATGAATCCCCTAAAGTTTAGTGGGTCTACTGACCCAGATGAAGCGGAGAACTGGGTGCAAGAAATAGAAAGAACCTTTAGGGTCATGCAATGTACCGACGAAGAAAAGATATTACGAGGAACATATCAACTAGAGAAGGATGCTCGGGTCTGGTGGGGATCCGTGGAAGCTATTTTGCCTAACGATCACGTAACATGGGATGAATTTTTAGAACACTTTAACGAGAAATATTTCTCGAAAAGGATTCGTGAGAAGAAAGCTACGGAGTTTGCGGCCTTGAAATAATGTAGTCTATTTGTAGCGGAATATGAAGCGAAGTTTTCTAGATTAACCCGATATGCACCACACCTAGTCTGCACGGAAAAGATGAGGGCGAAACGATTTATGAACGGCTTAAAGGTGGAGCTTATTCCTCAATTAGCTCCATTGGAAATCCAAACATATACAGAGATGGTTAGAAAAGTACAACTCTTGGAGGATGCCATGGATATGATAGAGCGAGTCAAAGGAAAGATCACCAAAAAGGAGCAAGCAAATGGATCCAAGAACAAGGAAACCGTGAACGGCAAGAAGAGGTCCAATGGAGGTAACGGTTTCCGTAAGAATAAGAAATCTCAGAATGATGATCAACAAATTATTTTGGCCAAAGGAAAATGCAAACATTGTAACAAAGGAAGGCATAATCCGGACGAGTGTTGGTATAAACTCGAGAAATGTATCCGTTGCGGAAGCAGAGATCATAAAATCGCACATTGTCCACTCTTAAAGGAAAAATAGCCGCAAGCATTGGAAGGTAACTCTATGAACCTATCTCATCCATAATTGCATGAATCGGATATGGTGATCTTAGTACCTAGCATGTTATGAGAATGGTCTAGCTAGAATACATGTTTTTGGTATGATGAGTTTACCCCACTATTATGGAAAAAAATTCATGTGAATTTGGGGACCAAATTCTTTTAAGTGGGGGAGGGTGTAGCACCCCAGAAATTTTAATAGAGAATAAATAGAAATAATTATAATTATTAGTCATAGAACAAATTATGAGAATTTAAATTTTGATAAAGTAAAAATGATATTTAGCTAAAATAATAATTAATGGGCATCAATGAAGGTATAACTAAATAATTGAGAAATAGAAATCGAATATATCCTTTTATTTATGGTTTAAATTGGAAATACAATCCAAGCATTTAAGGAATCGCATTCCAAAATATATTTATACATATACGTACGTATAAAGACTTTCATAGGATCGCATCCGACTCTGATACCCGAGACAACGATAAAATCTAATAAGATAGATAAATAAAAAAATTTAAGAAGTACTACCCAAATCAAACTCTCAATCGATATCATGACCCACCTACAACATAAGCTTAATACAACTCCATAGGAAATGGGCTTAGCTTAAGGCCAATGGGCCTCACACACACACACACACACACACACACACACACACACACACACACATATATATATATATATATATATATATATATGCAAAACTATTAATAGATATAAAGTGCATATATGAGGTTTAGTAAAATGACAAATGGGTTTAGTTATATATATATCAAGTATATATCAAGATATATGAATAATAAATAAAACTCTTAATAACTGCATGATTTATATTAACATATATATATATATATATATATATATATATATATATATATATATATATATATATATTAAAGAGATTCTACCCATATACTCTGGATAGGTCTACACAAGTATACATATAAATATATGGGGAGGCCTTAACAAATCTAACCCATGTACACATACAGGAGGCCAACAGAGAATAATGGGTATAATTAGATATATTTTAAAACAGCCTAAAACGTCGGATATATAGATATATCCATAAGGCCTTAAACCCATAAAGACAGAACTCTTGCGCTTATGTGAGGAGGCCAAAAGAAATACATAACTGATAACCCATATATATATATATATATATATATATATATATAATTATAACCCATCGAACAGCAACCCAACCTCACGTATGTAATATAAAGTCATAGCCCACGTAATGGATGTGTATATATATATACATACCCACAACCCAAACCCAGTTATAGGTTCAGCGTTGCATAGGGAAGCCTTAGGGTTTTGAATACAGAAAGAGGATAGCGACTGCAATTTCGGAAGGGTAAAGACTTGTCATGATAGGTTTCGCTCAAACAAGGACTCCGAGCTCGTATTAGGACTCTACGTAGGAAACCTTGAGGAAAGAGGTTTTATCCCTATAAATACACATGGCCTGACGATCGACAGAAGCTTTCATGCTCCTGCGTTCGTGTTGCTGCCGTTCGTGCGTCCCTTGCATCTGCTGCCTCGTCGACATCCGCCCATCGTCTTCATCTTTCCTCTTCGTGCAAGGGCAGCTACTGTGCTACGCTTCTAACCAAGCGCAAGGACATTGCTGTAGCTGCCAACGTCCTTCCCTTACAGTTGATGTGCCGCTGATGTCCCCTTCATCCTACTTCTTCCTTGTCTCGTAAAGACTGCTGCAGCTGCTGTAGTGAAGGCTCCTGCATCCACAACGTGTTCTACATCCGTGAACGCATCAAAGGTAGGCAATCTCTCGAGCTTAACACTAAGTTAATCATAGACATCATGTTAACTAGATCACGTCATTCCTCCCTTGGATTTATACCGTTATTGCATGATTATCTTAATTAATTAAATAATCACATCACATTAAAAATTGTATATCTATGTAATCTTTTATCTAAAAAATTTTAAAGTGCATACAACTAGAATCTCCATGTTTTTCTTGCCTTTATATGAATGATAACTAGTAACATTAACTAGTTAATTAATTTAATGGGTTTTATTATGGTCAGACAACAAATTGAAAAATACACTGTAGCGGGCTAGTTATAGTGTTTTATGTTGTCGGCCTGGTTGTAGACGTCGGAGTGTCGTTTGGTCATGAAATTTCACGAGCGTGTTATTGGGGTAGTGACTGAGGTAGTGGAGTTGGTACCTTTTTTTTTTCGTTCCTCCTAACTCAAGATAGCCCTACTCTCAAGTAAAAATATTTTTAAACATCAGGTTATATAGAGTTTTTCGAGCTCTTCATTTTGATATATAGATCGCGCGATTCCGACGTGTGTGCGTCAAAAACTCGAAGTTTAAAAGATAAACATTATTCTTTATTTAAATAACGACAACTGCGTTGTCGTTGTTTCCTTTAGATTATATACATATATTAATATATGTTTATATAACGTAAAGCATATTAATATCTTTTAAATCTGTATCTTTAAAAATCTATATCTATGAAATTATGTAAAATAAAATTATGAAATATATATTCTTATAATCATTAGATTTTTCTCTTAATTGTCATATATTTAATTCTGACAGTTTTTTTTATTTGAAAATATTATTATTCATCATGATTAAATTAAAAACTACATATCATGTTTAAATATTGAAAAATTCATATCTTATGATCAAAGTCGGTAAAAATTACAATAAATATATAGTCGTGATCCTTGTAAATTTCTCTTAATTATCATGTAATTAGTTCAAAAAAATTAGTATCTGTCCTTTTAAAGAGATGTTATTTTATAAATTATTAGATTAAATAGAAATTAAGATATGAATTGACATCTACTTACATGGACGTGATTTATTCTATTTTTTTCGAGATTTGATCTGTACCGTGGATCATATTGGCACTACGTCTCAGTCCGTAGACGCAGTCCCGCGTTTCACGCTGGTTTCCCGATATACACTCAACTCTCGATGACATACGAGCCCTCCGTTGGACATTCCGTTCCTTCGGACTGGCAAGTTAGTCATTGGGACCTCCGTAAGTCTCCTCATAGCCTTGGATTCCCTCCAGGCCGACTGAACTGGTTGTACCACAAGAACTCTGGAACCATGTTAGTCATGTCACTCTAAAGAAAACATGACACCCGGCCCTCATAGAACTCTGTTATGGCGATTCTGTGTGAGATCTGTCTCTATCTAACTCATAAGGTGCTAATTTGATTAGCGACTACATTGGTTATCGCCGTTTTCTGCCATGAGCATGTTGAAGGGGTGACCTTATAGGCGGGCGCTTAGTGTAAAAGCAACCGTATTATGGAGGCACCAATTCTTCAATGCTTTGTTTAGAGAATGAGTGACCACCACTGTGGGCGCGACTTCTTAAATATACGGTGCTCTGACGAGACACCAATCTCTCAGATTTCTCGAATTATCTCTATTTTTGTGTGCCATCGTACTAGACTTGTCGAGGTCTATCTTGAATCTCTGATCAATGAAATCTACCATGTTGTTCGTACATGCTTGATCCTTGAAATTCTTGACCATTAATATGGAATTAGTCTAGACAAAATGTCAGGGGCTATGGGTCCCAATAAAATGACATTTTAAATTCTACGGGTCCTGATCTGACCCTATTGGGCGAGGCAAAGTCCAAACGTTTACCGGTATACGATGATCGAGTGCTGGCATTCACCGCCTATAGTTGTCTATAACTTATTTCCATGAGGGGCGGTCATATCTTCGTGATTTCCCCTTAGCGTATTGGCCAATCCTATGTAGTGCTATATGTGCAAAAGCTCACGTGATAGTGATGATCGGGAGCAATTGTCATCATAGTACACCCTTCCACAACTTATTATTCATCATGATAAGATCTTGGATGACCTTATTAGAGGGGCTATCATATTATCGTGACTTCCCCTTACTATCTTGGCAAACTCTATATAGTGCTAGTAGAAGTGATTGACTTACTTCTATATTGTTCATCGTGAATGTTCTTGAACTACCTTAATGTTAGTACTCGTTATCTTGCCACAATAGTTCGTGATATGTTCATTTAATTGACCTCATATCTCTTGATTGTCCTTATAGTTCTTATTTTTTTCTTGCACCGTTATAATTCTTGATTTCTTATACTTTGCATGACTTGCATGAGCATGTTAACATGTAATTTACTTAAAGCTAACATGGAGCTTGAGATATTAAGTCCTCCTGAGCGTTCGCTAACCCTGCGTTTCTCAATATTTTTCAGGTAATGACCTTAGCGATGACGAGACCAAACATGATGGGCAGGGGCAAGAGTGATGAGTACTCTGACATCTAGACGAATCATCTAGTCTGGCTATCTTGTGTCTTACGTTAAGTCTAGTCAAGTTTCTCATTGTAATTTTCCGTTATTGTGTCTTTTCTGTACTTTGGGCCCAATTTGTAATTAACTTATATTTGAAATAAAATTTGATTTTGTTAAAATTATATTTTGTCTTAACTATGTTCTGATTGACACTATTGTTTAACAGCCACGTTCCGAGCAAACGAACGTGTTCCGCTGCTATCGGTTCGGGACGTGACAGAAGGTGGTATCAGATACTAGGCTTTCTAAATCCCTAGGTCATCCAGTCCAAGTTATAGATCGAGTTGTCCTTGTCAATTACCCTATAAGAATCCCGTGAGATTTGGGTAGAGCTATGGGTTAAATAATAAAATATGTTACATCCACGTTTGATAAATACCAAGAGATATGATTAATCATTTATTTAAAACTCATTTTGTAGGTTAAGAGATGGCCTGTAATACCCCGTATTTAATTAATAATTTTATTTAATTTTTCCTTGTCAAATTAAAATTTTTAGGAATTTATTTGAATTTAGTTGAATTAATAATTGGATAGAAATTGAAATAAACTTTTAAAAAATTTAAATTAAATTGAAATGAAATGAAAATGAAATAAAACCCAAATGAAAATAAGGTTTAGGTGAAATGAAACACAAATGCAATTGGGTTGGAATGAAAATGAAATGAAAAGAGAGAATTTAAAATTTGAATTTCGAATTTAATATTTTATTATTAAATGAATAGTGAAGTGAAATTTCGTTGACCATATTAAAATCTTGAAAAATAATAATTAGGTAGAAGACCATGCGATTAGCAATTGTGTCTTCTAGGGCTAAGCCTACTAAAATCATTTATTAGGCCGAATTAGTGGATTAAGTCTTTCGAACTTAATATTTAACTATTTACGGAATAGTAGAAGTAAAAATTTTTTCTATCATATAAAAATTCATAAAAATAGTAATTAAATAATAGATGCATCGACTAACACTTTTTTCTTCTATGACTAAGCCTAATAAAATCAGTATCTAGGCCTAATCAGTGGGTTAAGTGTGACTTTCAACCCACCTAACCCGAAATTCGTGTTCACTGCATCAAATTAGAGCCCATTTCTTAACCAAATGCGATGAGGTTAGGGGCAAATGAAAGCTAGTGACTGGTAGATTAATAGCCTCCAACAAATTTCGTGTAAGATTAACTAGGATAAGAGTGATTAGACGAGTTTAGTGTAGGTCAATTATTTCGGCGGCGTAAACAACACGCCTCTTCAAGGTCAAAATTCTCCCTTCCTGGAAGGATCCAGAATGTGTATGAGCTATAGATAGAAAGCTCTTCGAGTCTAGTTTCATTTGGTTGCTGTGGTGTCGGCAGAGGAGTTAGATCTAGAGAGATCTTGGCGATTTTGTGGAAGGTGGTCTGCTCCCCGTCGTTTTTCTATCTCCAAGTTTTGGTTCATCAAATCAGGTTAGTACCTCAACCAAAATAGGCATATGAGTAGGGGTTTTTGATCAGCTCGATGAGATCTATCATCTGAGACTACAAGCCCTAATTTTATAGGGTATTGAGGGAGGAATCAGGAGATCTTTGAAGGGGATTCTTATAGTTCGTGGGTCTAATCCATCTCGTGGTTTAAGTCTTCAATTGAGGTAGGTTATAACTGGCCAAATATTAATTATTGTATATCAAATTGAAGCTTAGTAGGTTATCTCTCTTTTGGCGTAAAAAGCCCTTTGATCCATCAATTCCATTTAGTGAATTTGAGGTTTGAACATGAACTTGTTCATATGGTGATTTCATATACTTGGAACCTAATTAATCCATGAATTCGAAACATAAATGTTGAAATTCATAGCATGTGTGATACATGGTTGGAAAGCCCTCTCTGTTAGCTTTCCAGTGATATAAAAAGCCCTAAACGTTATCATGTATACGTAGAGAATTTGATGTTTTAGTAACACACTGTCCTAATTAGGGTTTTTCTTTTTCCTGTCAATACAAAACTTAATTACGGAACCTAAATCTGAAATTGACCTTACCAAATGATAGTACTCTGTCTTAGCTTTCCGTTGATATATCATATGCTTAATTCCATTATGAATTGAGGAAGATATAGGCTTTTTAATCCCTGGATCTCACACACATAACAAGCAGAAAACGGCCTTGATGATCGCGGCCCCCGGCAGGACCGCCATCCTGGTCGCGGTCGCGCGACCAACCGCAACCAGGTGGTCGCGGTCCTGTGGGCGACCGCGACCCCAATAAAAAGGGGCCGGTGACCGACCTCCGCCCTAAACGCGATCTGAAGTTATTAAATGAATAATTAAAAACCTTGAATCCATGTAAAACATATTCTTCTGCTACCAGGAGATTTAAAAGTTATTCTTCTGCTACCAGGAGATTTAAAAGTTATTTTTCTGCTACTGGAAAGTATTTTAATCTATTTTTTTATGCATATAAACCTATTTTTCCTATAATTAATAGAATATAAATGTATAAGAAATTATGTCCAGCATGCAAAAATTATTATTAAATAACTAAAATGCATGGAAAATTTGTCTTATAGTAGCAGCATGTGAGAAGTTAAATTCTTGTGGATTTAGGTGGATTTAGAATATTTTATCTTATAAAAATCTATATTTCTTCTATAAAATGAAAGAAAATGCTTATAAATTATATGTGGTATGTTAAAAAGATCTCAAAGGTATGAAAATTCATGAATATTATGCTCTGATATAATTATCATGTGAGAGATAATTTTCTGTGAAAATTTGATATTTTTACCAAATAGAATTCATTTACTCTCCATATAATAGAGAATAAATGCATGAAAATTATATTAACTTGTTAAAAATAACCCTTACAGCATGAAAAAAGTTCTTACAGCATAACAAAAATTTTCCAGCATGTTAGAATGATAACAGCAAGTTATAGAGGAATTTTTATACTTAAACAAATTTCTAATGTATTTCTTCCATTCAATAAATAGTATAAATGGTAGAATAATGTAGAAAAATTAATTTCAGTATGCTAAAAATACTATGGGTATCATGAAAAATGAACAACCAGTAAGATGATTTATTCTTAATAAACCATCCAAAAATTTCATAAGGAACTTTTTATAGCACACCAAATATGGGTTTTTTTGTGTTTAAAAAGGTATTTTTAATGTGTAAAAATTCCATTCCAGTAACAAAAATGGATATTTACTGTCATTTTCCAGAGGAATCATGTGCTGGAGTTACTTAAAAATATTAGGGAGATTTTCACCATGATAGGATTTATTTCTATGAATTAAGTGAAATTTTAGTAATTTACTCTAATAATACTAAATAAATCATTTCTTTGGCTTTTTGCATCCAATTAATTTAAGGCATTTCCAGTATGATAAAACTTGTTAAACCAACAGAATAAAATGTTAATTTATGGAATTGAATGTATTCTAAAGATTATATTTTTCCTACTTATCCTTTCATTCTTGGATTCCACGACTTAATTGTCGTTAAACATTATGCCAAAGTTTAATCCTTCATTTTCTTGTTATTCTGATTTTTGCTAGATCTGTACTTGTTATATTTTAGCTTATTCCTTGAAATTCATTGGCCATATTTATACAAGAAATGTCTAGACAATTGGGATCATCGATCCATAAAACCAATGTCATCGCATCATAAGGGCCCGGTCTGGTCCTGGGGAGAGCGCCCGAAAATTAGTGAGCCCATGGGATGTTAATGACAAGGTGTGACATTGCAACGAGTACTTGACTAGTGTGTGTCTACGACATTTGACCTATTGTTATTCCTTTTACTTGATTATGAATTATTGAAATACTTGCTTATTGGCCAATTATTGTTGTTTCAATTGCTCTTAGTGAATTTCTTATACATGATATTATTGATCATTGGAATTTATTCAATTCTTGACTTTGCAAGACCTTCTACATTGTTCTTGATCTCTTTATTCAATTCCTTGTTCTCTGTTGCATACAATTGGTAATTAAGATGTTAACTACGTAAATATGCCGTTATTTCCTACTGAGCGTCAGCTCATAGTTGTGTTCCCCCCCCCTTTTCAGGCTTTTCAGGTGACGCGCTTACCGATGGGGAGGGTCAGGAGTGATCCTTGAGTGCTTTTGTACCTAGTTATTGAGTCAGATTAGTATTTACTTCCAGTTTGATTTTACATCAGTGTTGTATTAGAATTTCATTTGGAAGGCATGTTTGATCGAGTCTTAGCATGTTGGTTATTGTAATAAAGTTGGAATTATTTTGATTAATGGAAGTGTTTCTCACTTTATAATTTGTCTAATTGTTTAGATTAGAAATTATTGTTAGTGCTAGCTCGTATCTAACTGTACGCGTCGATTTTCCGCGTCGGGGTGTGACAGTTTAGTTGGTATCGGAGCCCTAGGTTTCATATTCCTAGGTTCCCCTAAGTTTTAGGTTTCTCATTGCATCCAATAACCCGGTATATCGAATGGTGTTGTCCAAACGTTAGGCTACGCCTATCGGGAAGGTCACACACTTGCGCGAGTGGTCTTCGGACCGATTATCTCCGCCAGGTACCGAGTTTTTGGTCGTGTCTAGGTGCATTAGAACCTTAACCTTGTAAAAGTCTAGGACCTGACCTGGTGAGATTGGGTAGAAACTTGGGTTAAGTCCGTATCTTAATCGCGATATTACCTATCTTATTGGACCTAAGTAATCTTGTTCCTCGTGTAGGCTTTTGCAATGGCAGCTGATCGTGCTGAATGGAGGAACCTGCAGCGCACTGTTCAAGGCCTTACTCAGGCCCTATAGCAAGTGGCTCGGGCAGGAGCGGCACAGCATGACACCGGTGATTTATACCGGAACTTCTGCGGGATGAATCCGCCTAGATTCGCTGGTTCGACCGACCCTGATGAAGCCGAGCACTGGCTTGATGATATGGGAAGGATTTTTGGAGTCATGCAATGCACCGACCAAGAACGTGTTCTTTTATCTACCTTCCAATTAGAACGTGATGCACGTACGTGGTGGGATTCTATCAAGGCGACTCTCGGTGACCGGCAGGTTACGTGGGAAGAGTTCGAGGAATTCTTCAACAACAAGTACTTTTCTGACCGAGTTCAAGAGAAGAAGGTAGCTGAGTTCGCGGCTCTAAAGCAACGGAGCTTATCTGTAGCAGAGTATGAAGCACAATTCTCCAGACTATCTCGATATACTACTCATCTCATTTCTACTGAAAAGATGAAGGCGAAGCGCTTTCTTAATGGTTTGAATTTTCATTATATCAACCAGTTGGCACCTATGGAGATATCAACTTATTCTGAGATGGTAAGGAAGGCGCAAGTTCTTGAGGACACTCTTGAGATGACGGAAAGAATCCGTGGCAAAGGCATGAAGAAAGAGCAACCGAAGGAGTTCAAGAAAAGCAAGATCGGACCTAGCTTTATCAAGAAGAGGCCCGCGAGTGGGTCGAGTTCGTGGACCGGAGCAGGCTCATGGAAGGGAAAGATGCCAAAGCAGGAGGAAAAGAAGCATGTCCCTGTTGTACCCTTTAAGGGCGTGTGCAGATATTGTGACCGTCCTTGTCACAAGATGGAAGAGTGCTGGCGCAAGTTGGGCGCCTGTCTACGTTGCGGAAGTAGGGAGCACTGCATCCCAGATTGTCCATTATTATCGGAGCAAGCTACACCGGCGAAGCCTCAGGTCTTCAAGAAGTCGCAAGGCAAGCTCCAGGCACTTCAGGTTGATGAAGCAGACACAGCCGGAGAAGGTGGACTCGTCGAAGGTACTCTCATTATACTCGACAAGCCAGCCTTTGTTCTTTTTGATACTGGTGCTACGCATTCTTTCATTTCTCGGAGATTTACTAAGTCTTTAGCTGTGGAACCTATTTTGATGAGTTCTTCGTTAGGGATATCTACACCTATTGGTTCTAGATTGGCAATTCAGCATTATTATCCTTCTAGCATTGTGATGGTTCATGAGCAGAATTTACCTGCTGATTTAGTCTACATGGACATGAAGGATTATGATGCAATCCTAGGAGCTGACTGGTTGGCCAAGTATGAGGTCAATGTTCACTGCAGTTCTAGCTCGGTGTCTTTTAATAGGCACCCGGAACTTTCATTTATGGGAGCTAGATACCATCGCTCTATCTCACTTATTTCGGCCCTTCGTGCTGATAAACTGATGAGGCGAGGTTGCGAGGCATTTCTAGCCTTTGTCTATGCTACTCCCGAGCAGCAGGTGGAGATTAAGGACATCCCTGTTGTCCGTGAATTTCTTGATATATTTCCTTAGGATCTACCGGGACTTCTGCCTGAGCGGGAAGTTATCTTCTCTATTGATGTTATTCCTGGTTCTTCTCCTGTCTCTAAAGCTCCGTACCGTATGTCTTCTGTGGAGCTAAGGGAATTACAGCAGCAATTGATGGAGTTACTTGAGAAGGGTTTCATTCGCCCTAGTACTTCCCCTTGGGGAGTCCCTGTACTATTTGTCCGGAAGAAGGATGGTTCGTTGAGACTGTGCATCGATTATCGGCAACTGAATCAGATAACTGTCAAGAACAAGTACCCATTGCCGAGGATTGATGAGTTATTTGACCAGATAGCAGGAGCTCAATTCTTTTCTAAGATCGATCTTCGATCTGGATATCATCAGTTGCAGATTAAGGAAGAAGATATTCATAAAACGGCTATCCGCAGCAGGTATGGTCATTTCGAATTTGTCGTTATGCCTTTTGGTTTAACGAATGCACCAGCGGCTTTCATGCAGTTGATGAATAGTGTTTTTCGACCCTATCTTGATCGATGGGTGGTGGTATTCATTGATGATATCTTGATTTATTCTAAGAGTGAAGTAGAGCATGTCGAACATCTGAGATTGGCACTACAGATATTAAGAGACCATCAATTGTACGCCAAGTTCAGTAAGTGTGATTTTTGGCTTCAAGAGGTGTCTTTTCTAGGACACATTATTACCAAAGATGGTATTTCTGTTGATCCTTCGAAGGTGGAAGCAGTGAAGAATTGGGAACAGCCCACCAGTGTGACTAAGATCAGAAGTTTCTTAGGCCTGACAGGTTATTATCGTAGATTCATTCAAGACTTCTCCAAGATCGCGGTACCCCTTACCAGATTGACCCGCAAGGAGAATAAGTTTGAATGGTCGGATGCTTGTCAGAAAAGCTTCCAGACATTGAAGGAATGCTTAACTTCAGCACCCGTGTTAGCTTTACCTTCTGGTGAAGGAGGCTTTGTGGTCTACACCGATGCATCAGGTATTGGCTTAGGTTGTGTGCTTATGCAGCATGGGAAGGTAATTGCTTATTCTTCCAGGCAGTTGAGGAAGCATGAAGAGAACTATCTTGTTCATGATTTGGAATTGGCAGCCGTCGTCTTTGCTTTGAAGATTTGGAGGCATTACCTGTATGGAGAATCTTTCACGGTATTTTCAGATCACAAGAGTTTGAAGTATTTATCCTCTCAGAAGGAACTCAATATGCGGCAGCGCAGATGGCTAGAGTATTTGAAGGACTTCGACTTCTCTATTGAGTATCATCCTGGCAAAGGTAATGTGGTGGCAGATGCATTGAGCCGGAATCCTATAGCAAAGTTATCCAGTCTTATGATGCAAGAATGGAAGCTATTGGAGCAGATGGCTAGTCTGGATTTGAATTTCAATAATGATCGGGTCATTATTGCACAAATGCAACTTAAACCTGAATTATTGATGGAGATCAAGTCCTTGCAAGATAATGATCCCAAACTGGTAGAGATCAAGGGAAGTTTGAGCAACAGATCGGATTTCATGATTTCTGAGGATGGAAGACTTCTATTTCAAGGACGAACGTGTGTACCTGACGTAGCTGAAATCAAGAACAAGATTCTCGACGAAGCTCATAGATCTAAATACACGATTCATCCTGGAGGCACTAAAATGTTTAAGGATTTGAAAAGATCCTTTTGGTGGCCGAATATGAAAAGAGAAGTTGCAGATTTTGTGAGTAGCTGTAACGACCCGAGAATCCGATTACCGGGAAGGCCCGATAACCCGAGACTCGCACCGCCACCCACGAGCCCGAAGACTCGGAAGGGTTAAAAGGATGGTGTGGAAACTACACAAGCATCACAAATAATTGTAGAAGTTAAACAGTTATAATATTAAGCAGGAAATAAATTAACATTTTACATGGTCCACAATCAAATAACAACAACAGCAACAGTAGTCCATGACTGGTACAGTTACAAGAAAGAAAAGTACAGCTACACGGGGCATACCCCGGCTCTGACCTCTGGCACTACCTCTGGGCACCCGCACCACACTGCACTCCTGACGCGCTCCCCGAAGGTGGCGCCTCACCTGAAACACGGTGAAAACACGCAGGGAATGAGTCTCGAAACAAGACTCAGTAGGGATCACTCGAACCCTACCTCGTAAAACGAGAAACCACTACACTAGCGGTAGGAAAGTACCTCGGAAAGGAAAGCCCTGTACTCTATAGAACCAGGCCCTACGGCACGCAAACCGACACACGTGCCACGGTACGAGACCGAAACTCAACGGTCGAACCGTAAAACCCGAAGGTCGGAAACACACGACTGACAGTCTGTCACTCCGTACTCGACAGGAGTACCACCCACTAGAAGCACAGCCGGTAGCGTCCCCTGACGTCTTACACCGCGCCGCAGGTGAACCGCCTGACGTGGTAGGTCCTACCCGAGGCGCAGACACCATACAAGTAACCACAAACAAGTAACTAGCTGGGGTCACGCCCGTCGACGTGGGTCCAACCGCCCCCAACCACGTGTGCACACACAGACCTTGTGTCACTAGGTCTGGTCCTCTGACCGATTTTCCCCCGTAGCCGGACTCTGGCTACCGACGAGGGGCCTACGGTAACTGGTCCACAAACTGTCTCATAGGTGAATGCCCGTACACCACTCCCAGGTGAGACCAGCACCTCGTACTGGTGGGCTACGACTAGTGGAGGGTCACTGAAGGAGTAGACTCTCAAGACCACGGAAAAAAACATCCGAACCTGACGAAGTACGGGGGCCGTCCCACGTACCATCACCATCGCACGGTGACCACGGTCGGAGAAGAAACGGACGCACCGCCCACAGCCAAACGCATGACCAACGCAAACGGAACCTCCGGACACCCAAAGACACGGTCCCGGAACTCCACGGGGTGTCCAGGACACACACACGGCCCAAGAGGAACACCCGACGACAGGACAGATCGCGCTAGGGACCCCTAGCGCGACAAGGAAGAACGCGCTAGGACCACCTAGCGCGACAGGAAAGATCACGCTAGGGCCTCCTAGCGCGACAAGGCAGGTCGCGCTAGGGACCCCTAGCGCGACAAGGCAGTGTTGACACCTTGAAAATGAACAAGGGTGAAAGCACAGTTGAAAAGAGGATCAGACCAACAGTGAAAGGCCAATGATGAAGCCTGTCAACCATTTACCCGGCCGAAGCCTTTGTCGGCCAAGCTGATGCCCGGTGTCGATATCATTCAGACGACAACACTGATAAAGCAGCAGTCACTCGACTGATGGGACCTCCCAGCACACTTTTACTAAGAGCTATGTTACTGTTACATCCAAGAATCCACAGATGACATGTTAGCATAGGCCAGATGTCGACTTATTGACAGATGTGATGTAAGATAAATATGAAGCCGGTGCCGGCAGATGAAGATTGTAAAGGTTTTTGCAAAGTCAGAACACAAGAAGAATCATCTCCACAGATTATACACCCGGTTGAAGTCTTCCCAGGCTAAAGCTGATGTCCGACCTCGTCACCATTCGGGTGACGATATCGATAAAATGATACCCGGTTTTGTCATCATTCAGATGACAATACTGATGAAACTTCTGTCTACGGACTGATGAAAACCTTAATAATGATCTCGATGCAAGATATGTCGTCAATGAAAGGCCCTCTTGGGTGATGGTGTACTTGACGGACTAGCAAAGCCCTAGTCTACAAGGCTTAATTGGGCCTGTGACAGTGGCGCCGGGAGCTTCTTGTCGAAGCCCAGAAGCTGCACCGAGAGGTCGAATGCCTGCACGTCGGGAAGCCTCAGTTGAGGCGCGCCGTGATGAGGCCTGCCGAGAAGGTAAAAAGGGGGGAAGATGGTTATAAAACCCTGATCCCTTCGATGAAAGAAGGGACGGCGGCGAGGAAAAAAAAAGGAAGAGGCAGATATTGAGAGGATAGCCAGAAACCAAAAAGAGAAAACGAGAGCTCGAAGAAAAGGAGGAAGAAGAAGCTGCAGGTGGGTTGCTCCGGGGAGGGAGAGGAGTCAATGCTCCGCCCTCCCCCATGCTTTCTTTCCTTTTCTTTGATGTAATCCAGCGAGTTCTTTTTCTCGATTTATCAAATGTAGCCGGACAATCCCGATTTTTGCTTTGTACCTCTCTGCTTCTTAGTCTCCCTTTCATGGTTGATGTAAGTATGAGACGATGCAATGAAATGGAATGCTGCAATTGCAGTGATGAATATTGGGCAATCGAAGCTCTTCCCCTTTGTATCCCGTGGATATGTCTTCTATTCGAAATGTCTAATAGTTTATATAGTACCGGTTTCAGAATCCTCGTTGGTTCTCCGAAGAGGCATGAAGATAGGGCCCCCATCCCTATCTAATGGGTGATTGGGCTCTATTTCCTTCTCCCCTTCTGTCTCAATGGCAGATCCTCCGCGTATAGTCCGAGTTTTCCCTCGAGCCCTTCGTGTTGTTCAGGAACCCGAGACATCAATCTCTTGGTTCCCTGGACTGCTGGCTGTACAAAGATGTGTCTGCTCTGCAGGTTGACGCCATCCCGCGAGATCCTAACAAACGATGACCTCAGTCTCTCGACCCTCCATTCTAACCTTTGAATGATTAGGGTCTGGGGTTTCGGTGCTGAAAGTCCCTCCATCGCCAGTTTTAGATGCCATTGGGTTCGTCCGGGGAGCAGAGACAGTCATCTCTTGATCCCCGGACGGCTGACGGCAAACAGAGAAAGCTTCTCAGGTCCGGATGATGATCTCTCTTCCGCCTGCTGATTTGGTCTCTCGGCTCCCTTGGCATCCCTCTAGCAGAAGCATCCATGAAACCACCCCTTACACCCCAGATCCGGTCTCAATCCGAGCCAGAAAACTCAAAAATTCCCAAACAGAGTATCGTAATCAGACCCTGAAACCCTTAGCCCTTTCACCTTCCCGGCGTGCTGATTTCCACGCCGAGAACTACGCTGCCGAGAGGCCTCCCTCTTCAGCAAACCGACAAAAAAACCATCTAAACCCCTCTTCATGCAAACCCCCCCGGCCTACAGTCTTCTGGCGCCAGCTTCCCGGCGCGGTGACGGGCGCGCCGGGAAGCCCCAGGCCGAGAGCCCCCCCCTTTTTTTTCTTTTTGTCAGGCCGCGCCGAGAGCCCTCTTTGGGCCAATTAAAGCCACGCCGAGACCCCCTTGTTTGGTCAAGAAGCCACCGCCGAGACCCTCCTTCTTCGGCCGATGAAACCCAATCCGAGGCTCATCTCTGCACTACCATTTGTCAACCTTCTAATCTCCTCACACATATGTCTCAGGAATGTTCAGAGACCATTACATGTGCCCTGAGAAGATACAACAATGGGGAAGACTTCCCCTACAGCTCTCGTTCTGGATCCGGATTCCACTGCCACCCTATGAACCCAAAGAGCCATGTTGTTATGTGCGTTCTGATGGGTTCCAAGGGAACACTAACCGATGAGATAGATGGAAGCAATGTCTCCGGGCCCGGTGCCCATCCTCGTTCGGTCGTCATCCCGGCCTCCCGTGGATGATGACCTATTCTCTCTTGGCATAATCCAAGTTGAGGGGACATGCTGCCGAAATTTATACACATCCTATCGGGTAAATGTGATGTCCTCTCTCAGCCCCGCCGGCCCACGGAGTTATGCCCTTGCATGCTCTCCGATGGTCCCTCGAAGGGGGATATAGATGCGGCACCGCACCCATATGGGACGTGTCATGTCATGCTGGTCCCTATTCGGACTCCGGGTCTATTATACCCGATCTTTTACGGATCCTGCCCTGCCGCTGCATGGGTGGTTTCTTATTCCCACTTGGCATAGTCCAAGATGGCGGGGATATGCCGTCGGATTCGTCCCGTACTTAATAACCCCCCCTGCTTTGTTTAGCCCATTTAGCATCCTGCAAATAAATCAACCCGTCTCTTCTGAGTCTTATCTTCACTGCTGCTTTCCTCCTATTTTGGCGTTTAATCAAGGGTTGTCCTTCCTTGGAAGGGCGTAATTAACGTCATAGCCTTTATGGTATGACGGACTTCTGGTCCCGACTCGGACTTCACAATCGACTGACCAAGTCAGATCGAGCGCACAATGAAATTGTCACCCCGGTGACTGGCACGCCTAATAAATCAAAAATCCCAAATAAAAAATATAAATAAATAATATGACGAAAAAAGATAAAGATCCACGTTCCACAAGCTGGCACGCCCGGTGGGACGGAGTCTCCCTTCATCTCTACGCCAAAATAGGAGGCCTAGCGGGCCCCCCTCAAATTTCCGATCCTGTGCGCTTTCCTTATTTTCAGGAAGATGACTACTGGACTTATGTCTGTACACTTCGGTCAACAACCGATCGATATGCATGTGCGAGAGGGTTACCTGGCGGTACCCCTGTCATTCGGAGCAATGCCCCCTGCTGTCGGGCTGCCCAACTGTCTGGGCCTCATCTTCACCGACCTCCTGCAGGTCGACAACAACCAGCGAGGCACTATTGCAAGTGCCCCGATGAAGACTGCTGGTGAGAAGGCTGACTTACCGGGAAAGACGACCTCGACGGCCGTCGCCTGCTATGTCACCAAGTTCAAAGGAGGGACACGGTTCCCGCTGCTGCCCAGAGGGGAAAGAGAAATAACCGGAGAAGCCGGTATGCTGCTGCTGAGCGTCGTCTTTCCAATTCTGGGAAGACAATGATGATGGGAGATGTAGGGTGAACCTCAACGGTCGCCCCAGAGAAGTCCGGCCGGACAGGATTGTCCCGACTGTCCAGACCGACAACAGGTTCCGCATTCTGGCCGCTAGGAGAGCCAACTGGGAAGCTGATGAAAGGAAGCCGCTGGCGCCCAAGCCAGCAAAATATAAACAGCTCTGGCGACCAAAGAAGACTCAGAACTGGGCCCCAGCTCGATATGAGAAGGAGGCTACTGAGGATGCTGTTGCCTGCTTCAGGGCAAGAAGCAGAAGGGAAGAAAGAAACTACAGAAGGGATGCCATTGCTGCTTACCCCAAGGCTTGGGGAAGGAGAGATGAAGAGAATTATGAAGGAAGAAATCTGATTACTACTCGCCCCGTGATGAAGGGCAGAAGATATGAGAAGAAGGAAGACCTTGCTGTCACCCATCCCAAGGCCAAAGGCAAAAGATGGCAAAGGAAGAACTATGATGACACTGCCAACTGCTGCCAAGATGGCGATATGGAATGAGCGAACCAGTCACGGTTGCCATTCCAAGAAGACCAAGAGCCTGTGCCAGACAGGCTGACATATTCAGATACTCTAAAGCTGAGCATTTGAATGCTCAGATGACAAGACTGGCTCATCAGCAGAAAAGCCAGGAAAGATTGATACTCCGACCAGAGCCGCGAAGGCACGATCCAGAGGAGATGAAACAAGTGGTCCAAGACTACTTCCATTACCTGGGGAACTCTGCCCTCGGTCAGCAAAGATTATCCCGTGCTCTGGGCACCATGGATGAAGAAGAAGGAGAAGCCCTTCAAGAAGTGATGCTCGGAGTCTCCTCCTCCGATTCAAATGATTATGAAGAAGGCCGCAAGGCCGGATATGATAAGAAGACCTGTATAGGAGAGAGCTGAAGAAAGAGTATCGGTCTTCGACCGACTCAAATACCCTGACCAGGCAAAAAGAAAAGTTTGCAGGCAGAAGGAAGATGCAAATCTTCGCCTGTAACATGGCTGGAATCGCCAGGGGGCAGATATGCTACCAACTCAGCCAGATGAACTGCTCAGGCTGGCTACCAGACCAGGCCCCGTCACAAGAAGAGGTCAGGCTGCAAAAGACAAGATGAAGAATGATGATGAAATCCGCAAGATCACCACCATGACAGTCAATGTGGTGACAACAGAGGAAGGAGACAATCCCTTCGTTGATGATGCTGAAGGGACTTCAGAAGATATACAAATCCCATCGACTCTGGATCCCATGATCCAGATGATGTTTAGAAGATATCAACAGGAGATCAGTGCTCTCAGAAGACAGCTAAATGAGAGGCATGAAGCCACACCGATCTCCAAGCAAGCCGAACCTGTGGGGCAGACTTCCAGCTCAGCAGAAATGGCTGTCCCAACTAATCCTCTTCCAGCTGATAAGGGTAAAGCTCCAAGCCAGCCTGTTCTGCAGCAAGCAGCAGCTCAGCCTCTGCATCTCAGACGCAGCCCGCCGCGCCCACCTTGCGCGCGACTGTGATGACGACTCCTTACAGCCAGCAACAAGCTCACTTCTTCCAGAAGAGATAGATCCAGCCCTAGCCCACAAGCTGATGATTGAAAGAATTGTGGAGATGAAGCTGTCTGAGAAGACCGGTGATGGTGTAAGTACCTATGACGTGTACAAAGTACCGTATCCTCCCCAGTATGCCGCTAAAAGACTACCCCCAGGCGTCAGTAAGCCGCCGAAATTTGAGAAATTCAACGGCCAGGGCTCTCCCAGGGAGCACATTGCTTACTATACCACAATTATGGGCGACCTGGCAGCTGATGAAGCCTATCTGCTTAAGTTCTTTGGCTCGTCCCTCACTGGGATAGCCTTTGAATGGTATTCAAGCCTGCCCGCTGGATCAGTGGTTGATTGGCCTGATATGCAAAGAAAATTCCGCGATAGATTTCATGTCACTGAAAGAGAAATTACAATAGCGGAGCTATATGCAACCAAGCAAAGGCAAGATGAAACAGCACTGGACTACATCAAAAGGTGGAGAAACTTAGCCATGAGATGCCGAAGACCTCCCCATCAGGAAGATGCAGTGCAGATATGTAAACAGAGCCTCAAGAGAGAGGTGCTAGAAAAGATGATCGGTGCAGATGTCAGAACATTTGACCGGCTGAACAATATAGTGGCGGAAGTCGAGACGTTCTTGTCCAAGCGTCCGACCGCCAATGCTCCCACTATGCCGAAGGGTAAAACCAATGACCGACGGCCATCACATACTGAGGCTAACGCCGTCGATTTTAGAACCTTCGAGCAACAGAAAGGGAAAAAGGAGGCAGATGAAGCTCCCCCGCCTGAGGGTGCAACATAAAGAAAGGTCTCTCTGAGAGACAGAATGAGAAGGGCTTACTCTTTTCCCAAAGATAAGACATCAGCACTATTTAACTGGGCATATAAGTTCAACAAGGTAACATTGCCCGAACCGAAGAGACCTGCGGATGCAACAAAGAAAGATGATCCGCTGTTCTGTCCATTTCACCGTGCGCTGGGGCACGCAATTGAAGACTGTTACGTCTTCAAGGATATCATGGAAGGAATGGTCAAAAAGGGCGAGCTACAGTTGGGTGATTACCAGGTGAAGCCACCTCATCCGCATGAGCCTCCGCCCTGGAGGATGGCTGCCAATATGATTTCAGTCTATCAGCAGCTGCCTGAGGAAGCCGTTGAAGAATGTACCAGGCATACTTATGAAGCTTGCCTCCTCACCCCACTGAAAGATCAGGAAGGATGGCAGATGAAGCCCATAAAGAACAGAAAAAAGACTCTTGCAGTCAGCACCAGTGGGGCAACTATCCGGGGTGTCACCCCAAGGCCTGAGCCGCCTCCAGTAAAGCCAGTATGGCATACAGCTGAGACCGGGCCAGTCATCCGGATCCCTACTCACAACCGGAGGAGACAAACTCCCCTACCTGCATATAAAGAAGTAAGTCCTGCAGCCAGGCGTCTACAGCAGTATATCAATGAGCTCGATGAATATGAGCAGAAAAAGCCCAAAAACCTGCTGATAAAAGACTGTATACTCTGGGAGCAGCTCGAAGAATTGAAAATGAAAGAGCAACCAGAGGCAGAACAAGAAAAAGCTGAAAATGAGCCCTTCTGGGGGCAGGAGCCAGCAAAGCCGAATTCCCAGAAGAAGAAGAGACGGCCCAAGTCCAAAAGGGGAAAGAAAGTCACGACAGTACAATGCAACACCCTGTCGGTACTCTTTTCCTTGCCCGGGGAGAATGATGAGGATGAAGCATCAAATGCCCCGCTAGAAGCCAACCATGCTGAGGCCTCTACCTCAGCCCATGCAACACGTTCTGGGAAAAGATGGGGGCGCCCGCCACCAGCCAATCATAATATTATATTCAGAGGGGAGCAACCCTATCAGATCCCCGAGCCAGAGGTACGAGGTGTCCAGGTTCCTCCCCCTGCCAGCTTGTACCAAGAAAAAGAAGAGGCTCCTTCATTCCTGGAATTCTTGTCCAGTTTGGAAAATGAGCAATTGGCTCACACTGCTTCAGCTGAGAACAATAAATGCCAGCAGACTGCAGTTAGGAAGCAGAAGCAGCATGAAGAAAATAAAGGAAGTAACCCTCTAGCAGAAACAGGGGTCGTTACTACAGAAGAAGCCTCCCGGGGAACCGATCAAGAGGATGAAACCGGCGCTAGGCAGCAAAGGCCACAAGCACCACATGAACCTCCAAGACCCCGTTGGGTGGAGGAGATGAGACTGTCTAATGTCCGGGTGGGCAGCCGGATCATGAAAATGCTGAAGAAGCTCCCTACCAGGTTTTCTATCTGGGAAATCCTCTCTCTGAGTGAAGAGGCTCGCCAAGCCATTATTGATGCCTTGCAATCGCCGGCACAGTATGAAGCACTCTTGACAGAAGTGAATTCTGGTCCGTCAGTCACATTCACAGAGGATGACATGCTAATCCCAAATTCCGGCCATAACAGACCGCTATATATGAGGGGTTCCCTGAACTGTCAGCCGATAAGCAGAATACTGATAGATCCCGGGGCTGCTGTGAACATTCTCCCATACCGCATCTATCAGAAATATTACTTTGATCTGCAGCTCACCAAGGTCAGAGACATGAAGATTGCAGGATTCAACCAAAAGTGTGAGACACCTCTTGGGGTAGCTGATTTCAACCTCACATTGGGAGACCTCACTACAGTGGTACGATTCTATGTGATCGACTCCAATACCACGTATAAAGCCCTGCTGGGGAGACCGTGGCTGCATGAATATCAAATAGTACCATCCACGCTACATCAGTGCATCAAATACTGCCATGAAGGAAAAGAAAAGAGGGTGTTTGCGGATCTGCATCCTTTCGAAGTGTTCGAGTGCCATATGCTCGATGCATCCTACTATACCGAGGTGTCACAAAAGTGCGAAAGGGAAAGAGGCTGTGATCAGCCAGAAAAAGCCCGCAACAGAGGCAAGGAATTGGTCTCCACCGCCACCAAAGGGCTATGTTAAAAAGCATAATGTATCTCACATCTCTTATGCCGGTGACTTTGCTCGGGTTACTCCTCCTAGCGTCCACCCGGATAATGCTGATGAAGAAATGAAACAAAAGTACACTCAGGTGGAGGTGCCGCAGGGTTTATTTAAACCCGTCGTCAGCCTTGAGTACCAAACGGTGCTACCACTGAAGACTATGGAAATCCCTCGCTTCTGCGAGCCTCCTATTATATTCTACACCGGGGAGCCAGTCGAGGAAGATGATCAAGACTGTATGGCCCCTGAAGAAGCTGCAGATCGGATGGTACCGATTACAGGCTTGGATTATACTACCCAACGGGTTTCACAAATGTTCTCCAAAATGCAAATGCCATCAATGCAGCCCGCTGCCCAGAAGAAGGCATTCAAGGAGCTGTGGGATCCGCCTCGAGATAGTAAAGAACTGAGGAAGATCACTCAACACCCAGGATTGGGTTATACCCTCCAAGAATACTATGAGGCTGAGGTAGACGTCATATCTGTCTCCTACCAGCATGAAGACCCTCCCGAGGCGGGATATGACAAATACCCCTCGGAAGATGAAGAAATCATTTATCAATCCATAATGAACAATGAAGCCCCAGACAGTCTGCCAGAAACAGAGACATCTGATGAGGCAAAGAAAGCTTGGTACTGGGAGGACCTGTCTTCCAAAGAGGATCTGTTCCAGGCTGAAGCAAAATTTGATACGGGAACCCCGGATGAAGATCAAATAGCCAGAGAGCTGCAGGAGTGTTTAGAGTTCGGACGCATTCTAGAAGAGTTCCGGGCTCTGCAGAATGATGACCTGTCAAGAGAGCCCACATCAGAAGAGCCTCTAAGAACGGAAGAGTCCACTTCTGAATTTCCTGCTGAACTAGCCTCGTCCTCGGGACAGACTGAACAGAATCCGGTAATATTGGCCCTATATGATGCACCAGCCTCCGCTGATGACCAGTATGATGAAACAGAGGAGCATGAAACTGAAGAAGATTACATCCCAGGAGGCTTTATTGATTTGCAAGAAGCCCCGCCCGAAGTTGAAGACGGGGGCCAAGCCACCGTCGATGAGTTGATAGAAATAAATTTGGGATCCGCAGATGAACCAAGGCCGACATTCCTCAGCGCACTGCTGGAGCCAGATGTCAGGGAACAATATATACAGTTCTTGAAAGAATTCCGAGACTGTTTTGCATGGACATATGATGAAATGCCAGGACTGAGCTCTGATGTGGCACAGCACCGATTGGCAATAAACCCAGAGGCTAACCCTGTAAAGCAGCCTTCCAGGAGAATGCGTCCTGAATTGATAAATCAGATTAACAAAGAAGTTGACAAGCTGATTGAGGTAGGCTTTGTCGAAGAAAACCAGTATACTACATGGCTGGCCAATATAGTGCCCGTAAAGAAGAAGAATGGGCAGATTAGAATATGTGTTGATTTTCGGGACCTTAATAAGGCTTGCCCGAAAGATGATTTCCCAGTGCCAATCACTGAGGTGATGATCGATGCAACTACTGGTCATGAAGCCCTGTCATTCATGGATGGATCATCTGGATACAACCAGATCTGGATTGCTGAAGAAGACAGAGTGCACACTGCATTCCGCACTCCGAAGGGAATATTCCACTACAAAAGAATGCCGTTTGGCCTTAAGAACGCCGGCGCTACTTACCAAAGAGCTATGACAAAGATCTTTGATGACCTGCTCTTCAAAAAGGTAGAGTGCTACATTGATGATCTGGTGGTAAAAACCAGCAAAAGAGAAGACCATTTGCAAGACCTAAGGATAGTATTCCAGAGGTTGCGCAAATATGAACTCAAGATGAATCCTATGAAATGCGCCTTTGGCGTGTCCAGTGGAAAATTCCTCGGATTTATTGTCCGACATAGGGGTATTGAAATTGATCCGTCCAAGATTAAAGCTATCCAGGAGCTCCCTCCACCAAGGAATCTGCACGAGCTGAGATCTCTGCAAGGGCGCCTAGCTTATGTCCGACGATTTATATCAAATCTGTCAGGAAGATGTCATCCCTTTCACAAGCTCATGATGAAAGATGTACCGTTCCTCTGGGACGATGGATGTCAGGAGGCCTTTGAAAAGCTGAAAGAATATCTTAAAACCCCTCCAGTACTGGGGGCACCGGTTAAGGGCAGACCCTTGATATTGTATATCGCAGCCACACACTGTTCCCTGGGGGCAATGCTGGCACAGATAAATGTGGAAGGCAAAGAACAAGCCCTGTACTACCTAAGTAGGAGGCTGATGAGAACCGAAGAAAGCTACAGCTATATAGAAAAGACATGCTTGGCACTAGTCTTTGCCGTCAAAAAGCTCCGGCACTATATGCTGTCACATAAAATCAGATTGATATCTGCAGCAGATCCACTCAAATACATATTGACTCAGCCAGTACTGAAAGGCCGGTTGGGCAAATGGGCAGTAATTCTGATGGAATTCGATATCACATATATACCCCAGAGGGCAATAAAAGGACAGGCCGTGGCTGATTTCTTCGCGGAGCATCCTGTGCCGGAGAATGATATGTTGGGGACTGAATTACCCGATGATGAGACACTCGAGGCCTGTCAAGCTCAGCCAGTTATGTGGCAACTGTTCTTCGATGGAGCATCCAGAACGGAGACAGATTCCGATGGAAAGACCAGGGTACGGGCTGGAGCCGGTATTGTACTGAAATCACCAGAGGGGGAAGTTGTACATACTTCCTGTTCTATAAACAAGCCATGCACCAATAATGAAGCCGAATATGAAGCTCTGATAATCGGACTCAATATCAGCCTCAACATGGGTATCCAGATGCTTCAGGTATTCGGGGATTCGATGTTGATAATAAAGCAAATCCAAGGGGAGTTCGAAGTGCGGAAGCCAGAACTAAATCCCTATCACCAGAAAGCTGTACGCCTCATGGCAAAGTTCTATCATATTGAACTCAAACATGTGGGCCGTGGACATAATGCCCAGGCTGATGCGCTGGCAAAGCTGGCCAGCTCGCTAGCAGTCCCGCCAGATGAAACACTGAACATTGTTGTTATGAACCGGCGGCAAGTCCCCAGTATGCTAGAAGGGTGCCCCGAAGAGGAAGAAGTTGCCACTATCAGCGCAGTACAGGCGTCTGATTGGAGACAGCACTTGCTACAGTGGTTTCTGCACCGACAGCTGCCACAGAAAAGAGAGGAAAAGATGAAACTCCTGAGGACCAAAGATTCCTATGAATTCAGAAATGGAACTTTATTCCGAATAATGGCGGATGCACGCAAAAAGATTCTACTCCGCTGCCTGTCCACTGAGGAAGCTTGGCAAGCGATGAAAGAAATACACGCTGGGACAGCAGGCGCCCACCAGGCTGGCCCCAAGATGAAGATAGAAATCAAGAAGCTGGGCTACTATTGGCCTACTATGTTTGAAGACTGCTGTAAATTTGCAAAGTCATGCCAGAAGTGTCAGGAGCATGCTACCGTGCCTAGAAGGCCACCTACAACTCTGCACCCTACAGTTCCTAGCTGGCCATTTGCACAATGGGGAACTGATGTAGTCGGGCCACTGCCGACTTCCTCGGCCGGTCATAAGTACATATTGGCCATGACAGATTACTTCTCCCGATGGGCGGAAGCTGTAGCATTAAGAGAAGTGACTGGTGAACTGGTCGCCAGATTTATCAAGCAGAATATTATCTTCCGGTTCGGGATCCCCAACCGAATAATATCTGATAATGGAAGTCATTTCAGAAACCAGAAAATCTATCGACTTGCCGAGAAGTATAAGATTGAATGGAGAACCTCCACTCCCTACAATCCCCAGGCAAACGGATTGGCAGAAGCTTTTAACAAGACTTTGTGCACCTTGCTAGCCAAGGTTGTCAGTTCTAATAAAAAGGACTGGGAAGAAAAGATGTATGAAGCTCTGTGGGCATACCGCACCGTCTTTAAGACACCTACAGGGTGCTCACCATACTCATTGGTATACGGCTCGGAGGCAGTAGTTCCACTAGAGCTGGAAGTCCCGTCACTCAGAGTGGCAATCCAATATGGCCTGGCCCATGGCGAACAAACAAATGCTGAAAGAAGGTTAGAAGAACTGGCTGAATTGGAAGGAAAGCGCCTCCAAGCTCAGAAGAATATCCAAATGTATCAGGCCCGCATGGCCGCTGCATTCAATAAACTCGTAAAAGGACGAGAATTCAAGAAAGGTGACCTCGTCATGGTCAAGAAAAAAGAAGTCATGGCGTCCAACCCAAAAGGAAAGCTAAATGCTAATTGGGAAGGTCCTTATGTGATACAAAGGGTCTATGAAGGAGGGGCCTATGTAGTGGTTAACCATCGAGGGGAAATTCAGTTCTCGCCGCTCAACGGTAAACACCTCAAGCTGTATCATGCTGCACAACCAATATTCCCCGAGTAATCGGGCAGATACTACCTTTCCTTGGCTTAGTGGCATCCCGCCCTAGCCGAGATATACCCCTTCCTTGGCTTAGTGGCATCCCGCCTTAGCCGAGATACACCTTTCCTTGGCTTAGTGGCATCCCGCCCTAGCCGAGATATACCCCTTCCTTGGCTTAGTGGCATCTCGCCCTAGCCGAGATATACCCTTTCCTTGGCTTAGTGGCATCCCGCCCTAGTCGAGATACACCCTTTCCTTGGCTTAGTGGCATCCCGCCCTAGCCGAGATACACCCTTTCCTTGGCTTAGTGGCACTCTGTCCTAGCCGAGTTACACCCTTTCCTTAGTTTAGTGGCACTCCGCCCTAACCAAGCCATCCCTCATCATGATCCAATGGCATTCCGACTCGTCACCCTAAAAAAAAAGGGGGGAAGAGAGAATAAAACAATAAAAAAAATGGGGTTAAAAATAGAGATACCCCGCCGGTCTTGTTCAGGTTTTCTGAGCAAGGGTAAAAATGGCTAAAACCCAGCTGTGGTGAAAACCCGAAAGGGCACTACAGGCAAAATCGGGTATCCCGCCACGTGAAAACCCGAAAGGGCGCGTGGGCAAAAGCAAGAGGGGGCTGGCTCTGGCGAAAACCCGAAAGGGCGCTTGAGTCAGTAATGTGGTGATCCTAAAGAAACCTCACCTCCCGCCATAGACTTCTAGTTGATCGATCGGCACCTTGCCCGATCAACGATCAAACCCACCCAGTACAGACCCTACGTCTGTCCTGATAAAACCCTCATACCTTGCCAAAGTCCCACCATGGTGAAGTCTACTGTTGATCGATCGGCATCCTGCCCGATCAATGATGAAAACCTATCCAGTTTAGACCCTACGTCTATCCTGATGAAACATATGAAATCTTTGCATTGGTATAAACCCAATACCGATGATGAAACCTGCTGTTGATCGATTGGCGCACTGCCCGATCAATGATGAAAACCTATCCAGTTTAGACCCTACGTCTATCCTGATGAAACATATGAAATCTTTGCATTGGTATAAACCCAATACCGATGATGAAACCTGCTGTTGATCGATTGGCGCACTGCCCGATCAATGATGAAAACCTATCCAGCTTAGACCCTACGTCTATCCTGATGAAACATATGAAATCTTTGCATTGGTATAAACCCAATACCGATGATGAAACCTGCTGTTGATCGATTGGCGCACTGCCCGATCAATGATGAAAACCTATCCAGTTTAGACCCTACGTCTATCCTGATGAAACATATGAAATCCTTGCATTGGTATAAACCCAATACCGATGATGAAACCTGCTGTTGATCGATTGGCGCACTGCCCGATCAATGATGAAAACCTATCCAGTTTAGACCCTACGTCTATCCTGATGAAACATATGAAATCCTTGCATTGGTATAAATCCAATACCGATGATGAAACCTGCTGTTGATCGATTGGCGCACTGCCCGATCAATGATAAAATCTGTCCAGTTTAGACCTTACGTCTATCCTGATGAAGCCTATGAAATCCTTGCATCGGTATAGACCCAATACCGATGATAAGAGCAACCACTGATGAAGCAGCACGTCGCCTGATCCGTGCTAAAAATCCCAATTCAAATATATATATATATATATATAATAAATAAAAAAGGAGATGGGGTTAAAAATAGAGATACCCCGCCAGACTTGTTCGGACATTCTGAACAAGGGCAAAAATGGCCAAAACCCAGCTGTGGTGAAAACCCGAAAGGGCACTACAGGCAAAATCGGGTACCCCGCCACGTGAAAACTCGAAAGGGCGCGTGGGCAAAAGCAAGAGGGGGCTGGCTCCGGTGAAAACCCGAAAGGGCGCTTGGGTCAGTAATGTGGTAATTCGAAGTTCCATGCCAACCGGCACGCCACCTTTACCTCCCCTTCACTGATGAAACCTTCCGTCGGTCAGTTGGCTCCATTCCCCACCGATGATAAAACCCTTCCGGGGTAGACCTTACGTTTACCCTGATGAAATCTACATACCCTCTTTCAAAAGTCCCACCGACAATGAAACCCATCACCATTCTGATGAAGCCTGTCCAGCTCAGACCTCACGTCTGTCCTGATGAAGCCTACGCATTTCTTGGCAAGCCCCACCCGCTGTTGATCGATTGGCGCACTGCCCGATCAATGATAAAACCTGTTGGAATAGACCTTACGTCTGTCCTGACGAGACCTACACCTTTACGTACGTCCCACCGTTGATCGACCTGGCACCTTGCCCGATCAATGATGAAACCCTATCCAGTTTAGACCTTTCGTCTATTCTGATGAAACTCATAAATCCCTTGCATCGATATAAACCCAATATCGATGATGAAACCAACTGTTGATCGATTGGCACCTTGCCCGATCAATGATGAAACCCTATCCAGTTTAGACCTTTCGTCTATTCTGATGAAACTTATAAATCCCTTTGCATCGATATAAGCCCAATATCGATGATGAAACCAACTGTTGATCGATTGGCACCTTGCCCGATCAATGATGAAACCCTATCCAGTTTAGACCTTTCGTCTACTCTGATGAAACTTATAAATCCCTTTGCATCGATATAAACCCAATATCGATGATGAAACCAACTGTTGATCGATTGGCACCTTGCCCGATCAATGATGAAACCCTATCCAGTTTAGACCTTTCGTCTATTCTGATGAAACTTATAAATCCCTTTGCATCGATATAAGCCCAATATTGATGATGGAACCAACTGTTGATCGATTGGCACCTTGCCCGATCAATGATGAAACCCTATCCAGTTTAGACCTTTCGTCTATTCTGATGAAACTTATAAATCCCTTTGCGTCGATATAAACCCAATATCGATGATGAAACCAACTGTTGATCGATTGGCACCTTGCCCGATCAATGATGAAACCCTATCCAGTTTAGACCTTACGTCTATTCTGAAATCCCCCTTGCATCGATATAAGCTCAATATCGATGATGAAGTCAACCGTTGGCTGATCGGTACATCGCCCAGGCCAATGATAAAACCTGTCCAGTTCGTACTTTATGTCCGTTCTGATGAAAACCCCATATCCTTTTTCAAATGTCCCACCTGCGATAGTCTCTACCCAGCCTAGACCATACGTCTACTCTGATGAGACCTCTTCATTTGCATTCCGGCAACTCGTCTCCCTTATGGCACACATGGCCAATAGACGTTTGCTGCCACCAACAAATTCGGTTCAAGCACCTCCTCGGATGCCGTCACGCGGTGGAGCGAGTTCCCCATCCTTTCTCTGAAGGGGTGGACGCTCTCCTGCCAAGGTACGAGCCATTCGCATGAGGGATTGTTAAAACCGTTACCCCACCTCCCAAAGTGATAAAACCACATGCAGAATAAGATGGATACGCATGAAGCCATGAGATTCCTTTCCATTAAAAAGGGAGTACATAAAGGGCCCCGAGGGGACACCATATCACAAAAGAGAATAAAAAGAAAAAGAAGGGATAAACAATTTATGGCCGCCGGAATATATCCTCGAAGGCCAGAAGACCCACATAAGGAGCGGCCCCCAGCTCATGAAGGCGCGCCTCCTCCTCCTGAAGTCCAATCGACATGTCTTGGAGAGACATCACTCGTCCCTCCAGCGAGGCTACCTCCTCCTCGGACCGCGGTCGGGTAAAGGATAATTGCTGCAATTCGGCCCGAAGTCCAGAGAGCTCCGTCTCCAAGATGGCCATCCGGTCCCGCACAGCTTCTTCCCGCTGAATAGCACCTTGTAGCTCGGCTCGGCGTTCATCAAGCATAAGCGTCAGCTTTCCCAGCTCAGATTTATATTCTGACCTCTGCAGCTTCAACGCCGTTAGCTTATCAACCATAGTCCGTGCTAGGAAGTCTCTCCGATGCACGAATTTCAGTAGAAGCAGCACCCGCTGAACCCATATGTCCAAAGAGCAGCCCATGGCCTGCAAGCCAGCAGTGAAGCGGTTGGCGATTTCCTTCAGTTGCAGATACGTCAAGCCAGGCTGGGATTCTACCAGCTGACGTAGCATGTCCAGGTGCTGCCAGACAAAGTTGTCAGAGGAAGCGAAGCCGAAGGAGGCGGAGGGGACGACTTCAAAGGTCACCTCGCCATCAATATCTTCCCACAATGCAACGTCCGGCTGAGAGGACGAAGACGGCAGATCTACTGTAAGGGCTGGCCAGTCCTTTTCTGTGCTCTCCTGCTGAGCTGAAGATTCCTCCCCTATCGCTGTATCGGAAGCTATAGCTTGAACATCCGCAGGGGGAGAATCGATGAAGGATGGAGCTGCCTCTTCATGAGTCTCTTGAATAGGGGCTTCATCTTCAGCTGCTCTTTCTGGTGACAGGGAAGGAGCTGCTATAGTCGGAGAAGGCAGAAGTCCAGTCTCTATAGCCACTATGGCAGGGACTGCTGACTCGGGCGCAACTGACATTACTGCAGCCGGTATAAAAGCAGAGCTTCTAGATGGATCGGCTTCGGCTCTGAAATCCGAAGCCCTGATAGGAATGCAACTCTCTCCTGAGGCCCCTAAATCCAACGATGCTAAATCTGTCGAAGACTGTATCCGCATTGGCACAGGGCGAATGACCTCAGGGACCCCCATGCAAGTTAAAGGCAGAAAAGGGACAATAGCCCAGTTTGTAGAAGAAGTGTCCATGATAGCCGCGGTTGTGTCTGAGCTAGCAGTGGCAATACCCTAAGACCAAAGCAAAGCAACTTTCAGCACTAGATGAAAGAAACAGATGAAGCAACAAACATGAAAAGGAACCCACCCTTGAAGCGGGGTCCACATCCTCGAAGTGGTGTGAAAGTGAAGGAAGCTCCGTAGTCGGAGTGACAAATGGTGGGGTTATATCAATCTCGGTGTCGAGCCCGGCAAACTCCTCTTGCAACTCCTCCTCAGGAGATAGCACCAGCAGCTTAGCAGGCTGAAAAGGCAGAACACCTTTTGCAAATACAAGTGGGGCCTCTGATTCAGGACCATCCCCCTCACTGTCGCTGAAGGTCGCTTCCTCCTCATCAGAGGCGGTCTTAGAACTGCCTGAGGATATTTCCACACTAGCTATACGCTGTGGGGCCACCTCTAAAACATGTCGAGATGTAGACCGGGTAATTATGCGCCTGGCCGGAACAGTACGCTGCTTCGACTGAGTCTTGTGACCCTCCTGTGGTTGAAACAATTCTTCTGTCACCATAGCTTCAGTCTGCTCCTCTCCTGCCACTGCTGCAAAAAAGAGACCTCTGAGAAATATAACAAAGAAAAACAATGCAGGTATGAAACAGATGAGAAAATACACTTACCCCCCGCCTCACTAGCCGGCGTGGGAGAAGGCAACCTGGTCTCCACCACAGAAGGTGCTATGACCGTCTCTTGGGCTGTGCAAAAGGAAGGGGTCAGATTCAAGGACTTCTTTGAGATTCTGCAAAAGACAATGAAGAACGCAAATGCAAGTTTTTGATGTTACCCTGAAACGATGTCTCAGCAGCCGCCCTTTGAGACTCGAACTCATCAAAGGAGGGAATATCAGGGAGAGGGGTCCCGGTGTCCATAGCCACCGAAGCCGACTGCTGAGCGTAAGCCTTCTTGGCCTTCCTGGCCTTCCCAACTGCAGCCTTAACTACGGAAGCCTTTCTCTTCTTGCCAGGAGGCAGGGGAGTGGTAGTCGGTGCTGCTGCAGGAATTTCAAAATAAGTAGGCTTCTCAGCCTGCGCAATGATTTTTCTATAAAGCCCCTGTCGCTTTATATCAGGCCTGTCTGTTGAAGATGTCAGAGAGGTAATGTGATCAGTGGATGCAAAGTGTAAATACTGAGCAGAAATCACTGCAGTCAGGAAAGAAGAGATCATACCTGCTGGGCCGTCGTAAAAGATAGAGAGCGGCCAGTACAGATAGGCTACCTCCTTGGAGCGTGAAGCAGCCTCCTTGATAAGCCAGCATACATCACCAAGTACCTGGCACTTCTCCACTAAAGCTGCCAGGTCACTATGACCATGAAGGTCAAGACACCGAAACAAGTCGAGGTGGTCCATACCCCAGCCGTCGACATAATGAAAAGAGATAAACAACGGCTTGTTCAATATGCCGGCTATTGGGTTTTCTGCAGATAACCCGTGTAAATTCAGCAAAATAAACAACCAGGACGTCTGCTTGTAGTATGTCTGGGTCCTATCTTCCCGGCGCACAAACGTCCTATACGGGTGAAATCTATCTGTCGGACCCCTCCAAGAAACTACTGCCGGGAGCGGCTCTTCAACAGGAAATGGATATTGTTGCGCCTCCAAACGAGCGTCCCCTACACGGCTCAAATGTTTCAAGTTCTGCATGAAGGTGTCCTCATTGATAGCAGCGAAGACAGGAGCAGGCGGGTCGGAATCCCCTTCCTTCAAAGCCCGACGCTGGGCCAGATAGTTCTCAGCCTCCCTCTGGTGCTGTGAATAAAGCCTTCTCAGGTGGGCCTCGGGGATGTCAAACACTGGCCCGGGCTGTTGTTTCAGAAAGGAGCGCTCAGCCACGTCCCAGAATGCACCTCTACTATCCCTGTAGAAGCTGGTTCGAATGTTCCACCATTTGATATATTCTGATGTTACCCGGGGAACACGGTTGGAAACTGTGGGAACTCTGAAAACTGCACCATCCTGGCGATGGTAGAAATCCCACCACAACCGGCCATCGCCGACAATGGAGGACCCATGCTTAGCCCGGCTCTCCAGGGGAAATTGAGCAACTGTTGTGGGGATATGCTGATCATAACCAAAGTTCCGCCCAAAGCGGAATGGATAGTATGGTTCCAGAAGGAGCAGGCCACCCTTTCTGAAAACTAAGACACTAGGACGGATGGCCATGGCCCATCTAACCAGCTCCGGCTCCAGGATTGGTCGGGCAGTGTTAACCCCTGAGACAGGATGGATATATGTCTCTACCTCTTCCAGCTTGCACTCTCTCTGAGGATCAATCAAAGGAGCTGAACCTGCCGCCAAGCTCCAGAAATGAATGCTGCCAGGGGCATCCACCGGCACCTTTATCAGTCGGCCCCTTATTTTGAACAGCTGATCATAGAAAGGACCAGGTTCAGCACTGGCAAACTCAATCATTCTGGGCAGTACTGTGTCTGCCTGCAAAGTTCTGGGAGCCAACTCAGGAAATAAACTGCAGACCCAGGCATTGAAGAAATGAAAAGGACCCACGGTCCTCAAAGAACGGGGAGTCCGATGCTTGTACAGATCCCCCAAAGACTTGTATATCAAACACAGGGCCACTGGGCAGAGCGACAGCCTCATTCCCCAGGCCATCTGACAGGCCGGATATATAGCTTCTGGCCGGATGATTGTCTCATCCCCTTGAGGGAGAGCGAAAGTGCACAGCCAGAATGTGAAGTAAGCCGCACAATGTGTGATGGGGTCTATGCCTGCTGGGTTGGGACCACCGCTGCCTGCACGGCGCAATGAGGATGGCAGCGCCGACTTATAACGAGGAGCCCTTACCTGCTTGCTAGCAGTCGGACCCACGGAAGGGAAGTCGGCATATTTCAAGGGCCCGTCAAAGAAGTATTGAATCCACTGCCCTACCCGGATCCGCAGCTTGCTGCCCTTCTCTCGGGGATGATAACCTTTGGAGGACCCTCTGCTGTACGCCAGACAAATGGAGCGATATGCTTTCATCAGGTACCGGTATGAGAAGCCAATGGAATATCTGCCTTCGCCATCGGAGCTATCCTTCTCAGAATCTGCCAGGCAGACTTCTTCATACGGCTCGCCGTCAATAGGCAGTCCGGAGAGCTGCGACAGACTCCAGAGGTCAAGAGATGTCTCACCCTCTGCTGTATAGAATATGTTGAATAAGGGGCAGAAGACCTCGAACATCCCACAGCATAACCCTCGGGATATAGGATACCGAAATCGGGAAGCAAAAACACTATGATATACCCCGGCTCTGATCAGCAGAGGGGCGTATTCCTTCAGAACAAACTCAGTAAATTCCACGGCTCCTGCTCGAAATAGGTGGGCGTCGGTGATCTTGGTATCCCCAAACCATCCAGCGGCCAAATGATACTTGAACTGAATGGCCGAACAATTCAGCACAAAAGGCTCTTCGCGGTACCCCCACTTCACTGGCGCCAGGAAGAGACCATAGCCGGGCTTCTCCCTATTGACTCGGCCACTGGCATTATCCCACCGAGCAGGTGTGAACTCCGGGGCCCGGGTCAACATTTTCTTTTCCGGCTCCAGCTCCGATATGCCAAGGACTGCATCCCAGTCGCGCTTCTCCCCGGGAAGATATATAGCCTTTCCGCGATATACTGAGTCTTTCAGGCTGTCTCTCTCACCAAGAATTGCGGCTTCAACTGAACGAGCTATTCGGTAGTTCCGCATTCCACCCACGGTGAAGGTCCGGATAAACGGCAGCAAGTGTTTGTCCTTCGGGAAATCCGGGCGATAATCAGTGCCCCGTCTGAAACATGTTTCCATGGCAGTGGAGTATACCCGGGATGTTGACACCGTATCGGTATCAGAATCGGATGATTCATCAACGGAGGCGATCTTGTCGTATCCGAAGTCAAGGCTGTGCACATTCAGCCAGTTTACCGTGGCCCGTGATATATCTGGTTGGGCTGACGAACTCGTTCCGACGGCTCCAGAAGATGTAGCAGCAGAGCCGGAAGCCATTGCAGTGTCTGCAGTTGAAGAAGAAATGTGAATTAAAAGTCCTAAAATAAAAGTCAGTATTGTAACATGAGACCCTATGAAAATTTCGGCAGCATCTCCCCTTATTCGGGTCTGCCCAAAAAGAATAGGGAGTCACCAACCAAGAGGGGGTGATCCCGGAAGCAAAAGGGATTAAATCCCCAAAAGACGTCGTACCCGGGATGGGAAGAACTCGCGGCCACCGCCGAGAGGATGAAAACGGCTCGCGCCGAAGAGAAGAAATGGAGAGAAAAGCTGAAGAAAGAGAAAGGAAAGGTGAGAATGAGAAGCCAAGAGGCCTCGGCGCCCTAAATAGGGGCCCGAGCGACCAGGGTCTCGGCGCGGTGAAAGGCGCGCCGAGAACCCCCAGGCCGAGAGCCCCCCTCCGGCCGAAAGGCGCGCCGAGAGGCTCTTTATGTCGAGAAGCACCCAGGCCGAGAGCCCCCTTCGGCCAAGTGCGCCGAGATCCCCAGGCCGAGAGCCCCCTTCGGCCAGGCGCGCCGAGAAGCTATGCGCGCCGAGAAGCTCCGCGCCGGGAGGTCTTCATGCGCCGAGAAGCCCCTGCCCCGTGCCGAGAAGCTCCAAATGCTGAAAATAAAGAAGATATGAGGATGAAAAAAGTGAAAATGAGAATACGTGTGCAGAATATTGTTGCAACGAATGATCAGGTCTGAGAACCGGATTGAAGGACAATTGAGGAAGATGCCCTCGATAATGAACGTCACCTGCAGGCCCCGTGCCGCCCATTCTGCGCTTACGCCGCCCGCAGGTGGGGGGCATTTGTTGACACCTTGAAAATGAACAAGGGTGAAAGCACAGTTGAAAAGAGGATCAGACCAACAGTGAAAGGCCAATGATGAAGCCCGTCAACCATTTACCCGGCCGAAGCCTTTGTCGGCCAAGCTGATGCCCGGTGCCGATATCATTCAGACGACAACACTGATAAAGCAGCAGTCACTCGACTGATGGGACCTCCCAGCACACTTTTACTAAGAGCTATGTTACTGTTACATCCAAGAATCCACAGATGACATGTCAGCATAGGCCAGATGTCGGCTTATTGACAGATGTGATGTAAGATAAAGATGAAGCCGGTGCCGGCAGATGAAGATTGTAAAGGCTTTTGCAAAGTCAGAACACAAGAAGAATCGTCTCCACAGATTATACACCCGGCTGAAGTCTTCCCAGGCTAAAGCTGATGTCCGACCTCGTCACCATTCGGGTGACGATATCGATAAAATGATACCCGGTTTTGTCATCATTCAGATGACAATACTGATGAAACTTCTGTCTACGGACTGATGAAAACCTTAATAATGATCTCGATGCAAGATATGTCGTCAATGAAAGGCCCTCTTGGGTGATGGTGTACTTGAAGGACTAGCAAAGCCCTAGTCTAAAAGGCTTAATTGGGCCTGTGAAAGTGGCGCCGGGAGCTTCTTGTCGAAGCCCAGAAGCTGCACCGAGAGGTCGAATGCCTGCGCGCCGGGAAGCCTCAGTTGAGGCGCGCCGTGATGAGGCCTGCCGAGAAGGTAAAAAGGGGGGAAGACGGTTATAAAACCCTGATCCCTTCGATGAAACAAGGGACGGCGGCGGAGAAAAAAAAAGGAAGAGGCAGATATTGAGAGGATAGCCAGAAACCAAAAAGAGAAAACGAGAGCTCGAAGAAAAGGAGGAAGAAGAAGCTGCAGGTGGGTTGCTCCGGGGAGGGAGAGGAGTCAATGCTCCGCCCTCCCCCATGCTTTCTTTCCTTTTCTTTGATGTAATCTAGCGAGTTCTTTTTCTCGATTTATCAAATGTAGCCGGACAATCCCGGTTTTTGCTTTGTACCTCTCTGCTTCTTAGTCTCCCTTTCATGGTTGATGTAAGTGTGAGACGATGCAATGAAATGGAATGCTGCAATTGCAGTGATGAATATTGGGCAATCGAAGCTCTTCCCCTTTGTATCCCGTGGATATGTCTTCTATTCGAAATGTCTAATAGTTTATATAGTACCGGTTTCAGAATCCTCGTTGGTTCTCCGAAGAGGCATGAAGATAGGGCCCCCATCCCTATCTAATGGGTGATTGGGCTCTATTTCCTTCTCCCCTTCTGTCTCAATGGCAGATCCTCCGCGTATAGTCCGAGTTTTCCCTCGAGCCCTTCGTGTTGTTCAGGAACCCGAGACATCAATCTCTTGGTTCCTGGACTGCTGGCTGTACAAAGATGTGTCTGCTCTGCAGGTTGACGCCATCCCGCGAGATCCTAACAAACGATGACCTCAGTCTCTCGACCCTCCATTCTAACCTTTGAATGATTAGGGTCTGGGGTTTCGGTGCTGAAAGTCCCTCCATCGCCAGTTTTAGATGCCATTGGGTTCGTCCGGGGAGCAGAGACAGTCATCTCTTGATCCCCGGACGGCTGACGGCAAACAGAGAAAGCTTCTCAGGTCCGGATGATGATCTCTCTTCCGCCTGCTGATTTGGTCTCTCGGCTCCCTTGGCATCCCTCTAGCAGAAGCATCCATGAAACCACCCCTTACACCCCAGATCCGGTCTCAATCCGAGCCAGAAAACTCAAAAATTCCCAAACAGAGTATCGTAATCAGACCCTGAAACCCTTAGCCCTTTCACCTTCCCGGCGTGCTGATTTCCACGCCGAGAACTACGCTGCCGAGAGGCCTCCCTCTTCAGCAAACCGACAAAAAAAACCATCTAAACCCCTCTTCACGCAAACCCCCCCGGCCTACAATCTCCTGGCGCCAGCTTCCCGGCGCGGTGACGGGCGCGCCGAGAAGCCCCAGGCCGAGAGCCCCCTTTTTTTTCTTTTTGTCAGGCCGCGCCGAGAGCCCTCTTTGGGCCAATTAAAGCCACGCCGAGACCCCCTTGTTTGGTCAAGAAGCCACCGCCGAGACCCTCCTTCTTCGGCCGATGAAACCCAATCCGAGGCTCATCTCTGCACTACCATTTGTCAACCTTCTAATCTCCTCACACATATGTCTCAGGAATGTTCAGAGACCATTACATGTGCCCTGAGAAGATACAACAATGGGGAAGACTCCCCTACAGCTCTCGTTCTGGATCCGGATTCCACTGCCACCCTATGAACCCAAAGAGCCATGTTGTTATGTGCGTTCTGATGGGTTCCAAGGGAACACTAACCGATGAGATAGATGGAAGCAATGTCTCCGGGCCCGGTGCCCATCCTCGTTCGGTCGTCATCCCGGCCTCCCGTGGATGATGACCTATTCTCTCTTGGCATAATCCAAGTTGAGGGGACATGCTGCCGAAATTTATACACATCCTACCGGGTAAATGTGATGTTCTCTCCCAGCCCCGCCGGCCCACGGAGTCATAGCCTTGCATGCTCTCCGATGGTCCCTCGAAGGGGGATATAGATGCGGCACCGCACCCATACGGGACGTGTCATGTCATGCTGGTCCCTATTCGGACTCCGGGTCTATTATACCCGATCTTTTACGGATCCTGCCCTGCCGCTGCATGGGTGGTTTCTTATTCCCACTTGGCATAGTCCAAGATGGCGGGGATATGCCGTCGGATTTGTCCCGTACTTAATAACCCCCCTGCTTTGACTAGTCCATTTAGCATTCTGCAAATAAATCAACCCCGTCTCTTTTGAACCTCATCTTCACCGCTGCTTTCCTCCTATTTTGGCGTTTAATCAAGGGTTGTCCTTCCTTGGAAGGGCGTAATTAATGTCATAGCCTTTATGGTATGACGGACTTCTGGTCCCGACTCGGACTTCACAATCGACTGACCAAGTCAGATCGAGCGCACAATGAAATTGTCACCCCGGTGACTGGCACGCCTAATAAATCAAAAATCCCAAATAAAATATAAACAAATAATATGACGAAAAAAGATAAAGATCCAAGTTCCACAGGCAGATCGCGCAAGGGACCCCTAGCGCGACCAGAACCGCCCTACTGTTCATCTTCTCCGATGAACGCGCCCCATCGGGGCAACGCGACCATCAAGAACGCGCTACTGGAGTATAGCGCGTTCTCAGTCCGCGCCCGAAAACGGTGGAAACACCTAAAAATTCCAACCACGCCCCCATGCCTCCACCGGAGAGGGGGAAATCAAGGGGAATGACCCCTAAGGACCCCTAGCATGCTTCTAAGCCACCAAAACACAAAATAGCGGGCTAAAACCATAGATCGGGCGAGCTCTCCCCAAATCATGAAAAACCCCAAACCCGCTCAAACAAGCCTCTCCCGGCCTCCCCGCGGCCTACAAATCACGGAAACGAACGGCAAGAGGCTAAGGAACGTCACCCTACCTCAATGGAGCGAATGCTCCGCCGGATCGTCCACAAACCACGAAGAACGCTTTTAAAAACCTCGCCTCCCCACGCTTGCCGCACGCCCACGAGCTCGCCTCGCCGCCACCCACGCGTCCGCGCCGTCGCCCGGCCGCCGTCCACAGCCGGGGAGGGGCTCACCGCGTCCGAATGGGAGAGAGAGGGAGAGAGGAGGGCGGTCACGGTTGGGGAAGGAAGGAGGAAGAAGAAGAAGAAGAAAGAGAAAGAGGAAAAGAAAAAGAAAAGAAATAGGAATATATAGAAAATCCGATTTTTCAGAAAAATACCGAAAAATAGAAAAATACATTTCCGGAATCCTTGGAACGCACCGATCGCAACAGTACCTCTCGTGCCCGGGTGAACCGCCTGGTTCGCCCGCAGCGAGCTTCCGAAGAAAGAGCCGAAACACACACCGGGAATCGTAAAACACACGCGGAAAAGTCGCGGAACGCCTCCGGGCCTCCGAAATGACTCCGGATCACGCCGATCCGAACACGAAAGATGTCCGAAATAAAATTTCGGACACAACAGAGTCAGACACTCCGAAAACCAGATCCGGGACCCACGAAGAAGGATCCGAAAGGTCCGGGATATTACAGCCCTCCCCCCTTAAGGAATTTCATCCTCGAAATTGAGAACAACCAAAGGGGAAAGAAGAGGAAGACTCACTCAAACAGATACGTGAACTGCTGATGCATCTCGTCCTCACGTTCCCACGAAGCCTCACCACCAGAGTGTCGCTGCCACACGACCTTCACCAAGGGAATGACCTTGTTCCGCAGGCGCTGCTCTCGCCTATCCTCCACGCGGATCAGAAACTCTGGGAGAGAAAGATCTGGAGTCACCTCAGGCCAAACGGAAAACTCGAGCACATGAGAGTCATCGGGCATATACTTCCGCAACATCGAGACGTGAAACACGTCATGCACCAACGCCAACTCAGGAGGTAACTGCAACCGGTAAGTAACCTCACCGATGCGCTCCATAATCGCGAAAGGACCAATATAGCGGGGACTCAGCTTCCCACGCCGTCCAAAACGCATCACCCCCTTCATCGGAGAAACTCTCAAGAACACATGATCGCCCACGGCGAACTCGAGGGGCTGCCTCCTACGGTCAGCATAGCTCTTCTGCCGACTCTGGGCCGCCAACATGTTCTGACGAACCAGGTGCACAACATCCACACACTGCTGCACCAATTTCGGTCCCGCCAAAATATGCTCACCCACCTCGAACCAATCGAGTGGAGTCCGACAAGGACGCCCGTACAAAGCCTCATAGGGAGCCATGCCGATGCTCGAATGATAGCTGTTGTTATAGGCAAACTCCACCAACGGTAGGTGATGAATCCAACTCCCCTGCCACTCCAGGCACCAAGATCTCAGCATGTCCTCCAAAGTCTGAATGGTCCTCTCAGACTGACCATCTGACTGAGGATGATACGCCGAGCTAAAAGCCAACTCCGTGCCAAGAGCTCGCTGGAAACTCCTCCAGAATCCAGAAGTGAAGTGTGAATCCCAATCCGACATGATCGAAATAGGAATCCCATACAACGGCACGATCCGCTCCACATAAAGACGAGCCAACTTGGACACGCTCCAGCTGACTTTGACCGGCAACAGCCGCGTCACCTTCGTCAGCCGATCCACCAGCAACCAGATACTGTCCTGCCCAGTTGGGGTCCTCGGCAACCCCACCATAAAATCCGTGGTCACATGGTCCCACTTCCAAGCAGGAACATCCAAGGGTTGGAGAGTACCGCCTGGTCGCTGATGCTCCGCCTTCACCTGCTGACAGATCAGGCACCTGGCCACAAATTCGGTAACATCTCTCTTCATGCCAGGCCACCAGAACTGCCTCCGCAAGTTTCGATACATCTTCGTCGCACCCGGGTGTACGGTGTACCTGCTCCCATGAGCCTCGCGCAGCACCGCACGACGAATCTACTTCTCCGCTGGGACGTACAACCTGCCACGAAACCTCGCAGCACCGTCCTCGCCGAGCTCCACGTCAGCCATCGCAAGATTCTGGGGTAACTCAGGGTCCGCATGCTGAGCCTATGTCACCTGACGACGGATAGCAGGAGTGACAGTCAGACTCGCAAGCACCGCCAACCCTAGCTCCTGGGGAATCTTGAGCCTGAAAGATATTTCGGGCACTTGTTCCCAGAGCCTCCACTTCCTCAACATCAAGGCACTGACCGCAACCTTCCGACTTAAGGCATCGGCGACGACATTCATCCTGCCCGGCTGATAAGATAGGGTGAAGTCATAGTCCTTCATGAACTCCATCCAACGGCTTTGCTTGAGGTTCAGGTCCTTTTGCGAGAACACATACCTCAAACTCTGATGGTCAGTGAACACCTCGAACTTCTCACCATACAGATAATGTCTCCAGATCTTCAGCGCGAAGATCACCGCCGCCAACTCAAGGTCATGGGTAGGGTAGTTTTCCTCGTGGGGCTTTACCTGCCGAGATGCATAAGCCACCACTCTACCATGCTGCATCAAAACAGCACCCAATCCAACACCGGAAGCATCCGTACACACCACGAACCCTCCCGATACAGAAGGTAAAACCAACACCGGAGCCGAGGTGAGCAATCTCTTCAGTTCCCTGAAGCTCTGCTCACACTCCTCAGACCAGACGAAAGGCACATCCTTCCGCGTGAGTCTAGTCATCAGGGTCGCAATGCGAGAAAAATCCTAGATAAACCGGTGATAATAACCCGCCAGCCCCAAGAAACTCCGGATCTCCGTCACCGACCTCGACCTCGGCCACTGCATTACTGCCTCGACCTTGGCGGGGTCCACGGAAATGCCATCACCAGAAATTACGTACCCCAGAAAGTGCACCTCGTTGAGCTAAAACTCGCACTTGCTGAGCTTCGCATACAACTGGTGACCTCGCAACGTCTGCAGCACCACACCCAAATGGTACGCGTGCTCCTCAGCAGACTGCGAATAGACAAGGATGTCGTCCACGAAGATGACCACGAACTGGTCCAAATACGGATGAAACACCCTCTGCATCAAGTCCATGAAGGCTGCTGGGGCATTGGTGAGCCCGAACGGCATCACCAAAAACTCATAATGCCCGTACCTCGTACTGAACGCAGTCTTCTCCACATCGGACTCGCGAATTCTCAGCTGATAGTAACCTGACCGTAAATCAATCCGTGAGAACACTCGCGCGGACTGAAGCTGGTCGAACAAGTCATCAATCCGCGGCAACGGATACTTGTTCTTAATGGTCACTTCATTCAGCTGCCGATAGTCAATGCACAGCCGCAGACTACCGTCCTTCTTCTTCACAAACAACACGGGCGCACCCCAAGGGGAAAAGCTAGGACGAATATACCCCTTGGCCAACAGTTCCTGCAACTGCGCCCTCAACTCCCTCAACTCAGCGGGGGCCATACGGTAGGGAGCATTCGCCAAAGGTCCCGTACCAGGCACAACCTCAATCACAAAATCGATCTACCGTTGGGGAGGTAATCCAGGCAATTCCTCGGAAAAAACGTCGGGGAACTCGCACACCACCAGAATGTCCTCGACACTCGGTTCCATCCGTTCAGACACCACCACGGACGCGAGAAAACCCTGACAACCAGAATCAAGCAATCGACGGGCTCGAATAGCAGAGATAAGGAATCGAGAAGAGGTGGAACGTATACCTTGGAAATAGAAGGTCCGCTTGCTCGGATGCTGGAAGTAGACCCTCTTCATCCCACAATCCACCACCGCTCCATGAGTCTTGAGCCAATCCATGCCTAGAATCACATCGTAATCCCGAAGCTGCAACACATACAACCTGCCTGGCATACTCCGCCCATCGATCCAAACCAGAACCTGATCGAAGCAATACGGAGTGATCATAAAGTCACCCGAAGGTAACTCCACTGCCAAATCACAGGACAACTGCGTCACCAGCTCCTCGACGCTCGACGCAAAATCCTCTGAAATAAACGAATGAGACGCGCCAGAGTCGAACAAAACCCGAGCCGCACAACCCAAAATCTGAACGGTACCTTCCACGAGCTGCGACGCCACTACCTCTGCCCTGGTCATGTGCGTGATCTGGCCTCGAGCCCTCTGCCTGCCTCCCATGCTGGCTGACCTGGGTAGCGGCGGATACTGTCCCTGCTGCTGCTACTGCTGCCTCTGCTGTTGGGGAACCTGCTGCTGCTGAGGAAACTGCTGCTGCGGCAGTCTCTGAGGACAGTCACACGCCATATGCCCTGGCTGGTCACACCGAAAATAGATGATCGGTGCCGTGCACTGCCTGCCTGGGTGGGTCCCACCACACCGTGGACAAGGTCCTCGCGATACACCCACTGATCCCTGACGCTGTAAAGGAATCGGCTGCTATACACTGCCCGATGAAGCCTGCCCCTGATCCTTGTGCTTCTTACGGAAACTCTTCTTGGAGCCGAAGGACGCAGATCCTGTCACCGAAGCTGCCGATGTCGGTACTCCTGAACCACCCGACGCAGACTGAAAGAAACCCTACTGCTGGGTAACCGACTGATGGCTGCGACCTGACAAAGACTGTCCCTGGCTGATCGGTCCTCGGGTCCTCTGCATATCCATCTCCAAAGAAACCGCAACACGAGACGATGTCTCTAGATCAGTGGCCCCATTCGCGATCAGATGGTGCCTCAGCTCCAGCCTCAAGCCCTGTATAAACTGCGTGGTCCTCACCCTCTCATGCTCCATGATGTGAGGTGCGTACCGACCCAGCTCGACAAATCGGGCCCTGTACTGCAACACGGACATGTCGCCCTGCACCAGCTCCAGAAACTCCCGCATCCGCTGCGTAGCCACAATATCTGGACAGTACGTACGCTCGAAAGCACTAACAAAGTCATCCCACTCGATCTGCTCAAGTGGACGTAGCTGAAAGGACGTCTTCCACTCGGAAGACCACCACCTCCGAGCCGTACCTTGTAACTGGTTGTAGGCCAACACAAATCTGTCCTCGGCAGCACTCTTCGCAGAACTGAACACCCGCTCCATCTCATCAAGCCAATCGCGAGCCGCATCAGGGTCTGCCTGGCCGCTGAAATAAGGTGGATGGAACTGCAGAAAGTCCCTCACTACTGGGCCTGGCCCACCCCTAGCAGACGAGCCCTCACCAGCCTCTCCGCCGAACTGCTGAGACATAAGCTGGTACATGCCACGGAAGAAATCCTCGGCCCCCGGAACCCTCGCAGTAACCGCGGCCTCGGTAGCTCCCAGTGGCGCTCTGCTATGCTCCTCCTGGTCCCCCTGGACCCCCTGCTGAATCTCCTGACCTCCAGCCGACTGCCCCTGCTGAGAGCGAGAGCTCCTCCTCGGCGCCATCCTCGCTCCTGAAGCACAAGATAGAAAACACGGAGACGGCAAGGTCAAAATAAACACGCGGTGCCCAATGCCAGCGTCACATGTACATCATCGCTGTGGACTAGTGGACCACTACAATTACCTATGATTCTCATGTAATTCCACCACCGCGATGTGATACCAGCTGTAACGACCCGAGAATCCAATTACCGGGAAGGCCCGATAACCCGAGACTCGCACCGCCACCCACGAGCCCGAAGACTCGGAAGGGTTAAAAGGATGGTGTGGAAACTACACAAGCATCACAAATAATTGCAGAAGTTAAACAGTTATAATATTAAGCAGGAAATAAATTAACATTTTACATGGTCCACAATCAAATAACAACAACAGAAACAGTAATCCACGACTGGTACAGTGACAAGAAAGAAAAGTACAGCTACACGGGGCATACCCCGGCTCTGACCTCGGGCACTACCTCTGGGCACCCGCACCACGCTGCACTCCTGACACGCTCCCCGAAGGTGGCGCCTCACCTGAAACACAGTGAAAACACGCAAGGAATGAGTCTCGGAACAAGACTCAGTAGGGATCACTCGAACCCTACCTCGTAAAACGAGAAACCACTACACTAGCGGTAGGAAAGTATCTCGGAAAGGAAAGCCATGTACTCTACAGAAACAGGCCCTACGGCACGCAAACTGACACACGTGCAACGGTACGAGACCGAAACTCAGCGATCGAACCGCAAAACCCGAAGGTCGAAAACACACGACTGACAGTCTGTCAGTTCGTACTCGACAGGAGTACCACCCACTAGAAGCACAGCCGGTAGCGTCCCCTGACGTCTTACACCGCGCCGCAGGTGAACCGCCTGACGTGGTAGGTCCTACCCGAGGCGCAGACACCGCACAAGTAACCACAAACAAGTAACTAGCTGGGGTCACGCCCGTCGACGTGGGTCCAACCGCCCCCAACCACGTGTGCACACACAGACCTTGCGTCACTAGGTCTGGTCCTCTGACCGGTTTTCCCCCGTAGCCGGACTCTGGCTACCGACGAGGGGCCTACGGTAACCGGTCCACAAACCGTCTCAAAGGTGAATGCCCGTACACCACTCCCAGGTGAGACCAGCACCTCGTACTGGTGGGCTATGACTAGTGGAGGGTCACTGAAGGAGTAGACTCTCAAGACCACGGAAAACAACGTCCGAACCTGACGAAGTACGGGGGCCGTCCCACGTACCATCACCATCGCACGGTGACCACGGTCGGAGAAGAAACGGACGCACCGCCCACAGCCAAACGCATGACCAAGGCAAACGAAACTTCCGGACACCCAAAGACACGGTCCCGGAACTCCACGGGGTGTCTAGGACACACACACGGCCCAAGAGGAACACCCGACGACAGGACAGATCGCGCTAGGGACCCCTAGCGCGACAAGGAAGAACGCGCTAGGACCTCCTAGCGCGACAGGGAAGATCGCGCTAGGGCCTCCTAGCGCGACATGCAAGGCAGATCGCGCTAGGGACCCCTAGCGTGACAAGGCAGATCGCGCTAGTGACCCCTAGCGTGACCAGAATCGCCCTACTGTTCATCTTCTCCGATGAACGCGCCCCATCGGGGCAGCGCGACCATCAAGAACGCGCTACTGGAGTATAGCGCGTTCTCAGTCCGCGCCCGAAAATGGTGGAAACGCCTAAAAATTCTAACCACGCTCCCATGCCTCCACCGGAGAGGGGGAAATCAAGGGGAATGACCCCTAAGGACCCCTAGCATGCTTCTAAGCCACCAAAACACGAAATAGCGGGCTAAAACCATAGATCGGGCGAGCTCTCCCCAAATCATGGAAAACCCCAAACCCGCTCAAACAAGCCTCTCTCGGCCTCCCCGCGGCCTACAAATCACGAAAATGAACGGCAAGAGGCTAAGGAACGTCACCCTACCTCAATGGAGCGAATGCTCCGCCGGATCGTCCACAAACCACGAAGAACGCTTTTAGAAACCTCGCCTCCCCACGCTTCCCACGCTTGCCGCACGCCCACGAGCTCGCCTCGCCGCCACCCACGCGTCCGCGCCGTCGCCCTGCCGTCATCCACAGCCGGGGAGGGGCTCACCGCGTCCGAATGGGAGAGAGAGGGAGAGAGGAGGGCGGCCACGGTTGGGGAAGGAAGGAGGAAGAAGAAGAAGAAGAAAGAGAAAGAGGAAAAGAAAAAGAAAAGAAATAGGAATATATAGAAAATCTGATTTTTCAGAAAAATACTGAAAAATAGAAAAATACATTTCCGGAATCCTCGGAACGCACCGATCGCAACGGTACCACTCGTGCCCGGGTGAACCGCCCGGTTCGCCCGCAGCGAGCTTCCGAAGAAAGAGCCGAAACACACACCGGGAATCGAAAAACACACGCGGAAAAGCCGCGGAACGCCTCCGGGCCTCCGAAATGACTCCGGATCGTGCCGATCCGAACACGAAAGATGTCCGAAACGAAATTTCAGACACAACAGAGCCGGACGCTCTAAAAACCAGATCTGAGACCCACGAAGAAGGATCTGAAAGGTCTGGGATATTACAGTAGATGCCTGGTATGTCAGCAAGTTAAGGCCGAGCACTTCGGGCCGGCAGGAAAATTGAAGCCACTCGATATACCCCAGTGGAAATGGGAGAGTATTGGCATGGATTTCATCATGGGTCTGCCTAGAACTCGTGGCGGTTTCGATGCAATTTAGGTGATCGTCGACAGACTGACAAAGTCAGCCCATTTCTTGTCCATTAAATCTAAATGGACAGTTGATGTTCTAGCAGCTCTGTATATAAAGGAAGTGGTGAGATTGCATGGTATTCCAGTGAATATAGTATCCGATCGAGACCCTAGATTCACTTCTCATTTCTGGAAAGAACTGCAAGAGTCTTTGGGTACTCGTCTAAATTTCAGCACGGCATTTCATCCACAGACAGATGGGCAGACAAAGAGAACCAACCAGATAGTGGAAGATATGCTGAGAGCATGTATGGTTGACTTTGGTGGTAATTGGAATGAGCATTTGGCATTAATTGAATTCGCCTACAATAACAACTATCAGTCTAGTATCCAGATGGCTCCATTTGAAGCGTTGTATGGGAGAAGCTGTCGATCCCCGTTATGTTGGGATGAGGTAGGTGAGAAACAATGGCTCAGACCAGATCTTATCTCGGAATCGTCACAGAATATCCGTATTGTCCGAGATCGGCTACAAGTGGCTCAGTCAAGACAGAAGAGTTATGCCGATAACAGAAGAAGAGGATTGGAATTCCAAGTAGGTGATCATGTGTTTCTAAAGGTCTCTCCTACGAGAGGGATTCGCAGATTTGGTATTCATGGCAAGCTGAGTCCGAGGTACATTGGTCCGTTCGAGATTTTAGATAGAGTGAGAGAAGTGGCTTATCGATTGGCGTTACCGCCGCAGTTGTCTGGCGTGCACAACGTCTTCCATATTTCTATGTTGCGGAAGTATGTGTACCACCACACTCACGTTATTCAGCATGTGGACTTCGAACTGAATGAGGATTTGACCTATGAGGAAAGACCGATAAAGATTTTGGACCGGAAGCAGCAACAACTCCGGAGTCGATCTATACCTATGGTCAAGGTCCAGTGGAGTCGGCGTGGAGCTGAAGAAGACACCTGGGAATCCGAAGATGTTATGCGAAAGCGGTATCCCGACCTTTTCTAGGTGAGCTAGTTGTCCCTTGAAATTGTTGTCCTTTATTTTCGCATCGTAATGCAGTGAATTTGGGAGGACCAAATTCTTTAAAGTAGGGGAGGGTGTAATACCCCGTATTTAATTAATAATTTTATTTGATTTTTCCTAGTCAAATTAAAATTTTTAAGAATTTATTTGAATTTAGTTGAATTAATAATTGGATAGAAATTGAAATAAACCTTTAAAAAAATTTTAATTAAATTGAAATGAAATGAAAATGAAATGTAACCCAAATGAAAATAAGGTTTAGGTGAAATGAAACATAAATGTAATTGGGTTGGAATGAAAATGAAATGAAAAGAGAGAATTTGAAATTTGAATTTCGAATTTAATATTTTATTATTAAATGAATAGTGAAGTGAAATTTCGTTGACCATATTAAAATCTAGAAAAATAATAATTAGGTAGAAGACCATGCGATTAGCAATTGTGTCTTCTAGGGCTAAGCCTACTAAAATCATCTATTAGGCCGAATTAGTGGATTAAGTCTTCCGAACTTAATATTTAACTATTTACGGAATAGTAGAAGTGAAAATTTTATCTACCATATAAAAATTCATAAAAATAGTAATTAAATAATAGATGCATCGACTAACACTTTTTTCTTCTATGACTAAGCCTAATAAAATCAGTATCTAGGCCTAATCAGTGGGTTAAGTCTGACTTTCAACCCACCTAAGCCGAAATTCGTGTTCACTAATCACCTCATTTTAAAACATCAAATTAGAGCCCATTTCTTAACCAAATGCGATGAGGTTATGGGCAAATGAAAGCTAGTGCTGGTAGATTAACAGCCCCCAACAAATTTCGTGTAAGATTAACTAGGATAAGAGTGATTAGACGAGTTTAGTCTAGGCCAATTATTTCGGCGGCGTAAACAACACGCCTCTTCAAGGTCGAAATTCTCCCTTCCTGGAAGGATCCAGAAGGTGTATGAGCTATAGATAGAAAGCTCTTCGAGTCTAGTTTCATTTGGTTGCTGTGGTGTCGGCAGAGGAGTTAGATCTGGGGAGATCTTGGCGATTTTGTGGAAGGTGGTCTGCTCCCGTCGTTTTTCTATCTCCAAGTTTTGGTTCATCAAATCAGGTTAGTACCTCAACCAAAATAGGCATATGAGTAGGGGTTTTTGATCAGCTCGACGAGATCTATCATCTGAGACTAAAAGCCCTAATTTTTATAGGGTATTGAGGGAGGAATCAGGAGATCTTTGAAGGGGATTCTTATAGTTCGTGGGTCTAATCCATCTCGTGGTTTAAGTCTTCAGTTGAGGTAGGTTATAACTGGCCAAATGTTAATTATTATATATAAAATTGAAGATTAGCAGGTTATCTCTCTTTTGGCGTAAAAATCCCTTTGATCCATCAATTCCATTTAGAGAATTTGAGGTTTGAACATGAACTTGTCCATATGGTGATTTCATATACTTGGAACCTGATTAATCCATGAATTCGAAACATAAATGTTGAAATTCATAGCATGTGTGATACATGGTTGGAAAGCCCTCTCTGTTAGCTTTCCAGTGATATAAAAAGCCCTAAAAGTTATCATGTATACGTAGAGAATTTGATGTTTTAGTAACACACTGTCCTAATTAGGATTTTTCTTTTTCCTGTCAATACAGAACTTAATTACAGAACCTAAATCTGAAATTGACCTTACCAAATGATAGTACTCTATCTTAGCTTTCCATTGATATATTATATGCTTAATTCCATTATGAATTGAGGAAGATATAGGCTTTTTAATCCCTGGATCTCACACACATAACAAGCAGAAAACGGCCTTGATGATCGCGGCCCCCGGCAGGACCGCCATCCTGGTCGCGGTCGCGCGACCAACCGCCACCAGGTGGTCGCGGTCCTGTGGGCGACCGCGACCCCAATAAAAAGGGGCCGGGTGACCGACCTCCGCCCTAAACGCGATCCGAAGTTATTAAATGAATAATTAAAAACCCTGAATCCCTGTAAAACATATTCTTCTGCTACCAGGAGATTTAAAAGTTATTCTTCTGCTACCAGGAGATTTAAAAGTTATTTTTCTGCTACTGGAAAGTATTTTAATCTATTTTTTTATGCATATAAACATATTTTTCCTATAATTAATAGAATATAAATGTATAAGAAATTATGTCCAGCATGCAAAAATTATTATTAAATAACTAAAATGCATGGAAAATTTGTCTTATAGTAGCAGCATGTGAGAAGTTAAATTCTTGTGGATTTAGGTGGATTTAGAATATTTTATCTTATAAAAATCTATATTTCTTCTATAAAATGAAAGAAAATGCTTATAAATTATATGTGGTATGTTAAAAAGATCTCAAAGGTATGAAAATTCATGAATATTATGCTCTGATATAATTATCATGTGAGAGATAATTTTCTGTGAAAGTTTGATATTTTTACCAAATAGAATTCATTTACTCTCCATATAATAGAGAATAAATGCATGAAAATTATATTGACTTATTAAAAATAACCCTTATAGCATGAAAAAAGTTCTTACAGCATAATAAAAATTTTCCAGCATGTTAGAATGATAACAGCAAGTTATAGAGGAATTTTTATACTTAAACAAATTTCTAATGTATTTCTTCCATTCAATAAATAGCACAAATGGTAGAATAATGTAGAAAAATTAATTTCAATATGCTAAAAATACTATGGGTATCATGAAAAATGAACAACCAGTAAGATGATTTATTCTTAATAAACCATCCAAAAATTTCATAAGGAACTTTTTATAGCACACCAAATATGGGTTTTTTTGTGTTTAAAAAGGTATTTTTAATGTGTAAAAATTCCATTCCAGTAACAAAAATGGATATTTACTGTCCTTTTCCAGAGGAATCATGTGCTGGAGTTACTTAAAAATATTAGGGAGATTTTCACCATGATAGGATTTATTTCTATGAATTAAGTGAAATTTTAGTAATTTACTCTAATAATACTAAATAAATCATTTCTTTGGCTTTTTGCATCCAATTAATTTAAGGCATTTCCAGTATGATAAAACTTGTTAAACCAACAGAATAAAATGTTAATTTATGGAATTGAATGTATTCTAAAGATTGTATTTTTCCTACTTATCCTTTCATTCTTGGATTCCACGACTTAATTGTCGTTAAACATTATGCCAAAGTTTAATCCTTCATTTTCTTGTTATTCTGATTTTTGCTAGATCTGTACTTGTTACATTTTAGCTTATTCCTTGAAATTCATTGGCCATATTTATACAAGAAATGTCTAGACAATTGGGATCATCGATCCATAAAACCAATGCCATCGCATCGTAAGGGCCCGGTCTGGTCCTGGGAGAGCGCCCGAAAATTAGTGAGCCCATGGGATGTTAATGACAAGGTGTGGCATTGCACCGAGTACTTGACTAGTGTGTGTCTACGACATTTGACCTATTGTTATTCCTTTTACTTGATTATGAATTATTGAAATACTTGCTTGTTGGCCAATTATTATTGTTTCAATTGCTCTTAGTGAATTTCTTATACATGATATTATTGATCATTGGAATTTATTCAATTCTTGACTTTGCAAGACCTTCTACATTGTTCTTGATCTCTTTATTCAATTCCTTGTTCTCTGTTGCATACAACTGGTAATTAAGATGTTAACTACGTAAATATGCCGTTATTTCCTACTGAGCGTCAGCTCATAGTTGTGTTCCCCCCTTTTTCAGGCTTTTCAGGTGACGCGCTTACCGATGGGGGGGGTCAGGAGTGATCCTTGAGTGCTTTTGTACCTAGTTATTGAGTCAGATTAGTATTTACTTCCAGTTTGATTTTACATCAGTGTTGTATTAGAATTTCATTTGGAAGGCATGTTTGATCGAGTCTTAGCATGTTGGTTATTGTAATAAAGTTGGAATTATTTTGATTAATGGAAGTGTTTCTCACTTTATAATTTGTCTAATTATTTAGATTAGAATTTATTGTTAGTGTTAGCTCGTATCTGACTGTACGCGCCGATTTTCCGCCTCGGGGCGTGACATGGCCGCTGAGAGAGCCCAATGGAGGGAAATGCAACGTACGGTTCAAGGATTAACACAAGCTTTACAACAAGTCGCACAAGGCGAAGCACAACATGGAGCTGGGGATCTGCATCGGAAATTTTAAAAGATGAATCCCCCAAAATTTAGTGGGTCTACCGACCCGGATGAAGCGGAGAACTGGGTGCAAGAAATAGAAAGAACCTTTAGGGTCATGCAATGCACCGACGAAGAAAAGGTATTACTAGGAACCTATCAACTAGAGGAGGATGCTCGGGTCTGGTGGGGATCCGTGGAAGCTATTTTGCCTAACGATCACGTAACATGGGATGAATTTTTAGAACACTTTAACGAGAAATATTTCTCGGAAAGGATTCGTGAGAAGAAGGCTACGGAGTTTGCGGCCTTGAAACAACGTAGTCTATCTGTAGCGGAATATGAAGCGAAGTTTTCTAGATTAGCCCGATATGCACCACACCTAGTCTGCACGGAAAAGATGAAGGCGAATCAATTTATGAACGGCTTAAAGGTGGAGCTTATTTCTCAATTAGCTCCATTGGAAATCCAAACATATACGGAGATGGTTAGAAAAGCACAACTCTTGGAGGATGCCATGGATATGATGGAGCGAGTCTAAGGAAAGATCGCCAAAAAGGAGCAAGCAAATGGATCCAAGAACAAGGAAACCGTGAACGGTAAGAAGATGTCCAATGGAGGTAACGGTTTCCATAAGAATAAGAAATCTCGGAATGATGATCAACAAATTGTTCTGGCCAAAGGAAAACGCAAACATTGTAACAAAGGAAGGCACAATCCGGACGAATGTTGGTATAAACTCGAGAAATGTATCCGTTGCGGAAGCAGAGATCATAAAATCCCCCATTGTCCACTCTTAAAGGAAGAAGCGCCGCAAGCATTGGAAGGTAACTCTATGAAACTATCTCATCCATAATTGCATGAATCGGATATGGTGATCTTAGCACCTAGCATGTTATGAGAATGGTCTAGCTAGAATATATGTTTTGGGTATGATGAGTTTACCCCACTATTATGGAAAAAAATTCATGTGAATTTGGGGACTAAATTCTTTTAAGTGGGGGAGGGTGTAGCACCCCAGAAATTTAAATAGAGAATAAATAGAAATAATTATAATTATTAGTCATAGAACAAATTATGAGAATTTAAATTTCGATAAAGTAAAAATGATATTTAGCTAACATAATAATTAATGGGCATCAATGAAGGTATAACTAAATAATTGAGAAATAGAAATCGAATATATCCTTTTATTTATGGCTTAAATTGGAAATACAATCCAAGCATTTAAGGAATCGCATTCCAAAATATATTTATACATATACATACGTATAAAGACTTTCATAGGATCGAACCCGACTCTGATACCTGAGACAACGATAAAATCTAATAAGACAGATAAATAAAAGAAAATTAAGAAGTACTACCCTCATCAAACTCTCAATCGATATCGTGACCCACCTACAACATAAGCTTAATACAACTCCATAGGAAATGGGCTTAGTTTAAGGCCAATGGGCCTCACACACACACACACACACACACACACACACACATATATATATATATGCAAAACTATTAATAGATATAAAGTGCATATATGAGGTTTAGTAAAATGACAAATGGGTTTAGTTATATATATATCAAGATATATGAATAATAAATAAAACCCTTAATAACTGCATGGTTTATATTAACATACATACATATATATATATATATATATATATATATATATATATAGATATATTAAAGAGATTCTACCCATATACTCTGGATAGGTCTACACAAGTATACATATAAATATATGGGGAGGCCTTAACAAATCTAACCCATGTACACATACAAGAGGCCAACAGAGAATAATGGGTATAATTAGATATATTTTAAAATAACCTAAAACGTCGGATATATAGATATATCCATAAGGCCTTAAACCCATAAAGACAGAACTCTTGCGATTATGTGAGGAGGCCAAAAGACTCTACGTAGGAAACCTTGAGGAAAGGGGTTTCATCCCTATAAATACACGTGGCCTGACGATCGACAGAAGCTTTCATGCACCTGCGTTCGTGTTGCTACCGTTCGTGCGTCCCTTGCATCCTGCTGCAGCGTCGACATCCGCCCATCGTCTTCATCTTTCCTCTTCGTGCAAGGGCAGCTGTTGTGCTACGCTTCTAACCAAGCGCAAGGACGTTGCTGTAGCTGACGACGTCCTTCCCTTACAGTTGATGTGCCGTTGTTGTATCCTTCATCCTACTTCTTCCTTGTCTCGTAAAGACTGCTGCAGATGCTATAGTAAAGGCTCCTTCATCCTCAACGTGTTCTTCATCCGTGAACGCATCAAAGGTAGGCAATCTCTCGAGCTTAACACTAAGTTAATCATAGACATCATGTTGACTAGATCACGTCATTCCTCCCTTGGATTTATACCGTTATTGCATGATTATCTTAATTAATTAAATTATCACATCGCATTAAAAATTGTATATCTATGTAATCTTTTATCTAAAAATTTTAAAGTGCATACGACTAGAATCCCCATGTTTTTCCTTGATTTTTCATGCCTTTATATGGATGTTAACTAGTAACATTAACTAGTTAATTAATTTAATGGGTTTTATAATGGTTAGACGACGAATTGAAAATTACACTATAGCGGGCTAGTTATAGTGTTTTGTGTTGTCGGCCTGGTTGTAGACATCGGAGTGTCCTTTGGTCATAAAATTTCACGAGCGTATTATTGGGGTAGTGACCAAGGTAGTGGAGTTGATACCTCTTTTTTTTCGGTCCTCCTAACTCAAGATAGCCCTACTCTCAAGTAAAAATATTTTTGAACATCAAGTTATATAGAGTTTTTCGAGCTCTTCATTTTGATATATAGATCGTGCGATTCCGACGTGTGTGCGTCAAAAACTTGAAGTTGAAAAGATAGACACTATTCTTTATTTAAATAATGACAAATGCGTTGTCGTTGTTTCCTTTAGATTATATACATATATTAATATATGTTTATATAACATAAAGCATATTAATATCTTTTAAATCTGTATCTTTAAAAATCTATATCTATGAAACTATGTAAAATAAAATTATGAAATATATATTTTTAGAATCATTAGATTTTTCTCTTAATTGTCATATATTTAATTCTGACAGTTTTTTTATTTGAAAAATATTATTATTCATCATGATTAAATTAAAAACTACATATCATGTTTAAATATTGAAAAATTCATATCTTATGATCAAAGTTGGTAAAAATCACAATAAATATATAGTCGTGATCCTTGTAAATTTCCCTTATTTATTATGTAATTAGTTTAAAAAAATAGTATCTGTCCTTTTAAAGAGATGTAAGTTTATAAATTATTAGATTAAATAGAAATTAAGATATGAATTGACATCTACTTGCATGGATGTGATTTATTCTATTTTTCTCGAGATTTGATCTGTACCGTGGATCATATTGGCACTACGTCTCAGTCCGTAGACGCATTCCCACGTTTCACGTTAGTTTCCCGATACACCCTCAACTCTCGGTGACATACAAGCCCTCCGTTGGACATTCCGTTCCTTCGGACTGACAAGTTAGTCATTGGGACCTCCGTAAGTTATCACAAGAACCCTGGAACCATGTTAGTCATGCCACTCTAAAGAAAACATGACACCCGGCCCTCATAGAACACTGTTATGGTGATTCTGTGAGAGATCTGTCTCTATCTGACTCATAAGGTGCTAATTTGATTAGCGACTACATTGGCTATCTCCGTTTTCTATCATGAGCATGTTAAAGGGGTGACCTTATAGGTGGGCGCTTAGTGTAAAAGCAACCGTATTGTGGAGGCACCAATTCTTCAATGTTTTGTTCAGAGAATGAGTGACCACCACTGTGGGCGCGACTTCTTAAATATACGGTGCTCTGACGAGACACCAATCTCCCAGATTTCTCGAATTATCTCAGTTTTTGTGTGCCATCGTACTAGACTTGTTGAGGTCTATCTTGAATCTTTGATCAATGAAATCTACCCTATTGTTCGTACATGCTTGATCCTTGAAATTCTTGGCCATTAATATGGAATTAGTCTAGACAAAATGTCAGGGGCTATGGGTCCCAATAAAATGACATTTTAAATGCTACGGGTCCTGATCTGACCCTATTGGGCGAGGCAAAGTCCAAACGTTTACCGGTATACGATGATCGAGTGCTGGCATTCACCACCTATAGTTGTCTATAACTTATTTCTATGAGGGGCGGTCATATCTTCGTGATTTTCCCTTAGCGCATTGGCCAATCCTATGTAGTGCTAGATGTGCAAAAGCTCACGTGATAGTGATGATCGGGAGCAATTGCCATCATAGTACACCCTTCCATAACTTATTGTTCATCATGATAAGATCTTGGATGACCTTATTAGAGGGGCTATCATATTATCGTGACTTCCCCTTAGTGTCTTGGCAAACTCCATATAGTGCTAGTAGAAGTGATTGACTTACTTCTATATTGTTCATCGTGAATGTTCTTGAACTACCTTAATGTTAGTACTCGTTATCTTGCCACAATAGTTCGTGATATGTTCATTTAATTGGCCTCATATCTCTTGATTGTCCTTATAGTTCTTATTTTTTTTCTTGCGCCGTTATAATTCTTGATTTCTTATACTTTGCATGACTTGCATGAGCATGTTAGCATGTAATTCACTTAAAGCTAGCTTGGAACTTGAGATATTAAGTCCTACTGAGCGTTCGCTCACCCTGAGTTTTCTAATGTTTTTCAGGTAATGACCTTAGCGATGACGAGACCGAACATGATGGGCAGGGGCAAGAGTGATGAGTACTCCGACATCTAGACGAATCATCTAGTCTGGCTATCTTGTGTCTTACGTTAAGTCTAGTCAAGTTTCTCATTGTAATTTTTCGTTATTGAGTCTTTTCTTTACTTTGGGTCCAATTTGTAATTAACTTATATTTGAAATAAAATTTGATTTTGTTCAAATTATATTTTATCTTAACTATGTTCTGATTGGCACTACTGTTTAACTGTCACGTTCCGAGCAAATGAACGCGTTCTGCTGCTATCGGTTCGGGGCGTGACATATAGGGTAATGAACTCTCTTGGGACCCGGCCGAGCAGGTGCGTAACCATTGGGTGGCGGGACGTTATGGTACTGCAGTGGCTGTTTTGGCTGCTGTGGTGGTGGTTGTTGTGTACGACGAGCAGGAAATGATGGTTGGGTATTTGATGGAGCGATGAACTGGGGATTGCGGGGATGTTGTTGGAAGCGTGGTGGAGCAGGTTGGTTGGGGAATTGGATAGCATGTACCTGCTAGTTCGTCTGGACTCCTTCAGTGACTGGGCCTTGAGGCTTTCTGGTGGTTTTGGGCTTTGGGGCCTTAAACAAGGAATGAATGGGAGAGTCCTTAAATTGGGTTTGGATAAAACGAGCCATGATGTACAACTTGTGCATATTCGATATATCATTCATTGTCAGAATGTTGCGGAACGTAGGTGTAGCATTTGAAATCAATAATTTTACCTTCTCTTCTTCCGGGCTTTACCCGGGCACACGGGAGGCCATCTGCCTCCATCTATCTGCATAAGTTGCAAAGTTTTCATCGGCCTTCATCTTTCTGGCCACTAAGTCGGTGAATGAATATTCCGGGCCCACTCGGTCTTGAAATCGCTGTATAAACTTTTCCTTGACAATCTTGAAACTCTCCGCCTCCTCCAATGGCAGAGTGTAGAACCATTCTAATGCAACCCCGTCCAACGACCGGAGGAAGAGATACGCCATAAGGTGGTCTTCATGCTGGAACTGCGCCGATTTGTATAGAAACTCCCTTACATGAATGAATGGGTTGCCATTCCCGTCGTACTTCCGGTACGTAGGGAGCTCAGACTACGGAGGGAAACGAATGTCCCGGAAGTTAGAAATGGGGACATCATCGAGAGACTGTGGGCCGACCCATTTATGAAGAAGGTCAATTTGCTGCTGCATGGCAGCCCACTTATCAAGAAATTCTTGTTCCCGGGATGGAGGAGGCAAAGACGGGAGGGCAGGCCCGGCATATGGGGCCGAAGGATAGACCAACGGAGGGGGAAGCCCGTAGGAAGGATAATGGGCCTGGGAAGGGCCCATATCAGCATGAGCAAGATGGGCAGCCCCTGCTTGAAGGCGAACAAAATCAGCTAGGGCCACGAGAGCCTGCGGCGCTGGAGAGATGGTGGTATAAGGATCAGAATAAGACGACAATGGGATCTGGGTCTTCCCCTTGTCAAAATCCTGATGGGCCGAGGTAGAAGCCTAGCCCACTTCCATCCTATGAAATTGGAGAGTCCGGGGATGGACAGGAGTAAGATTAATGGGTGCAGCAGAAGCAGCCTCTAACCCAACAACTGGAGAAGACATGGTGGCTGCAGACACGCTATGAGGAGAAACAGGAGACGGGGCATCCTGCCCTTGCAAAGCCTGACGAAGAAGGTGGAGCTGGGTAGGATCCAACTGAGCCATCATGTGGAGAACATGATTGGCCGAATTGTGGGTAGAGAAATTGGAATGGGAGGGTTGACCACCCTCAATAACAATGGTTGGAAGGGGAGGGGCGAACCCCTCTCTCCCCTGTATAGTGGTGACCCTAGGTGGGTCCTCCAGAAGTCCTTGAGGAAGAGAGTCCTTGTGAGAGTGGGAGAAATTATAGGAAGACATGGTAGGAGAAGAATCAAACAACGGGTTGAAGTAGGAAAAGAAATGGGAATTGCCCCAAGAAGATGATCTTGTGGGTGTAAAGCACCTCCACATGCACTAAACACTCTGGAAATGAAAAGAATCAATACCAAACAAGGACCTAAACGGACAATATCAACCAAATGCACGCCCAAAGAAAGGAGAGAAGAGGCAACCAGTTAAGCAACCAAGTTTCAAATGATGGACGGAAATTTTATAAATTCTCATTTTCAGAACTTTAGTGGATTAATTTGAAATGAAAATTCTCTCAACACAAGGGCTCCTAACAAGGATGGAATGGGGACTTGGTTGACTCTAAAAGCACTATCTCTCTCGCGGATGCAATCCTAGACTCGGTGTGGTAAGGTACAACATGTCCGGCGTCCGTGTGGGAATCCATGGCTCATGGGGACTTACGGAGGTCCCGAGTAAGGTCACCTAGTCGGCTCTAAGGAATATGGAGATGAGAGGATCCCCTACTAAGGTAGGAATGCAACTAATATGGAAAGATGTATGGTCCTATGTGCACCGGAGTGCATGCAGAATCTAGCCTAAATCTAACAACAATGATCAAACAATGATGACAAGTATGGCAATAATCATGCAAAACAAATGATAATCAGGGGAGGTCAAAATAGCACCCATACAAATATGAGATGACGTGAAATAATAATAAAAATGACAATCCTGGGTGCACTATAGCTCAACCGTGGTCTGATGGGGACCGCTCAGGGAGATAAACGGCTCTGGGCAAAACCGTGCAGCGACAGGGAGCAGTAAAAAAAAAAACTAAAGACACAGAACTAACATGAACTGAAACAATCAAAAATTGAACATACCTGAGGGGACTGGACGGTCTATCGATCGACTGTGCAAACTTTGGAACGGCCCTGGACAGACCGCAAGAAGTCAGTAAACCTACAAGAGTATGAAGAACAGCACGTACCTGAGCCAGCATATGTACATGGCCTATTGACAGATCATGGAAACCAGCGCACGGCCCAAAGAGGACCTTTGAAACTATCAAGCTCACAGAAACGCAAACGCTCGTGAGATGTGAAGGAACGGTCTATCGTCCGACCGTGGAAACAGAGGATCGGCCTAAAGTAGACCACGCAATCAATGGTGAAGTCCCGCGATCAATGACACCCAAGAGGGGGGTGAATTGGGTGATAACAAATTTTACGAAAACTTTTACCCTTTTTACAAAATATGTGATAAAAAATAATTAACCGATGATAACTAATTAACCAATTCTCTCAAACTTTCCGTTCATACACGACTATACAACGAAAACAATCAAACCACACAAAAAACACACAATGCATAGCGGTTTTTAAGGTTGTTCGGATGCAACGACGGTAATCCTACGTTCACCCCTCACCAAACCCGGTGAGGCTTCACTCGGGGATAAAACCCCAAACGGAGACGACGCTCCAACCACACACGCAGGACGACGCCTGCCCACACACACGGGGACGCGCCCCAAAACATACACACACACGGAGATGAAGTCTCCAACACGATCCAACAAGCGGATCAACAAGACACACACACGCTGCGACAAGTGCATCACTCCACACACACAAACACTAAGATCTGGATAAATCCACACACACGTGCAGATCTGAGAAGGCCTACGCACACACGAATCAAATACGACACACACACACACACGACCACGGATCCAATAACGATCCACACACACACGAGTTTGCAGTTTATAAGAAACACAAATCTGAAACTATAAAGCACAAAACACCAATATGAATAAACCACAGTTTAGAAAGCCCCTGATTTAGGCTCCCCCTGAGTGTGTGCTCTGGATGTTCACGTTGATTCCTTCTTCACTTGAACAGCTTGAGACTCAGCTTGAATGGCCTTGTATTTGATGTAGATCTTCTTGCACGGAGTACTGTTCACGGCTACAGTACCCTTCCTTCTTCCTTGGATAAATCCTTGTATCTTCTTGATGCTTGTGAGCTTGTTCTCTTCCTTTGAGATTGCTGACCTCAAATGGAGCTAGAGTACCTTCATGATGATGCTTGAATGGCTCCTTCTTCCTTGTAGCATCCTTCTTCTTCTTCCCTTGGATCACCTTGAGTTGATGAAGAGGTGTATGGATGTAGCTTTGAGCCTTGATTGCTTCTACACTTTCTTGGAGGTAGATGGCTTCAGAAATACCTTGAATGGGTTGGAGATATATGAAGAGCTTGCTGCACGAGGTACTGTTCACAGAGCTACAGTACCTCTTCTTCCTCCTTGGACAGCCTCCCATTTGGATCTCTTTGATGATTAGGGTTATGACTCTAATAGGATGTTTTATAACCCTTGGAAGGTCTATGGACAAGCCTTAGACCAGATCCACAAATTCTGGAGGGTTTGGTGGCTTTGGGATTAAACAATAGCAAGAGGAGATGCTTCTTTCGAGATGGACAAAAGTCAATATTTTTGGCTTATCGGGGCTGGCGGTTGACCTGCAGGGGCTGGCGGTCGACCGCTACTGAGAAACCTGCAGACATATGGTTCCTGGGAATCCTGGTCGACCGCTACTGGGCTGGCGATCGACCGCCACTGAGAGACCGGTAGACTGGGGGTTGCTAGTAGGGGCGGTCGACCGCCCCTGTGCTGGCGGTCGACCGCCAGCTGGGCAGACCCCGGGTTTTCCTGGGTCGGTCCGTTAACCCCTTCAGCTCCGTCGCTTAAGTCCTTTAACAGCCCGTTCATGTCTGTGGCATCACCCTTGACAGTTTAGAAGGTGTCAACTGAGTCTTTGACCTTGGGCTCTCTTGGCTATGCTTCTTGGTGCATTGACCTTGGATATGTGACGAGCGGAATATGAAGTGTCGAATTTTGCTTGTAAAAGAGATGTGCATCCTTACTTGGGCGCTATCAACAAGCTTTCACTTTTGCCATCTCCACTCCAATTCTCAGCATATCTGTCATGAAAGCACATCAAGTAGTTTAGTCATATAAGAGCATCAAGTAGTTTCGTCATATAAGAGTGGAAAAACATCAATGACTAATAGTGTTTAGTCATTAACATGATGATGTCGAAAGACCCAAGTAACCACAGGATGACTCCAATGACCACATGGGCACTACAATAAAGAGGTTATGAAACCTCTTGCCTCTTGTAAATATGAAACATTTTCCCTCTTCTAAAAACAACAAGATCACCCATGGAACAAGACCATATGACCATGCATTCAAACAATCATGTTGTAGCCTCAAAAGCCATTTGTCAACTCAATCATATTTAAACACCAACATGAATGTACACAGTCAACAAGAACATGTGCAATCAACCATAAATTTAGTTATCATCACGTAATCACATATTAAGTTTAGTTATCATCAAAATCATAACTTAACAATCGCAACAATCATCAAAACCATAACTCAACAATCTCCCCCTTTTTGATGATCACAAACTTATTGGTGATGACAAACTTAATGATAAACTAATTAATGATGATACAACAGAATGGATGAATGGATACAACAGAATGGCACAAATGTTCTTCTCCCCCTGTCACACACTGTCACACACAATCATCAATTTTTCTCCCCCTTTGACATAATCAAAAAGCGGGATAATGTAAATCCATCTCCCACAACAACAGTATCAAGCGAGCTGGAAGAATCCAAATAAGGAAGAACATGCTTAACTCCATGTGAAACAGCAATAGCCCATCATATCAAATCAGAAGAAGCAAGGGCAAAACATGGACGAACAAAGCAATATGATTCTAATCAGAGGAAACCAATTAGTGATTGTTCTCACAAATCAATATGATATCATCCAAAGCAAATACAGTCAAGCATGTATTGATACCAATTGAAGGTGGTGATTGGCCTCAAAGATATGAACCAGTGGAGGAAGATGTGCACAGGATGAGGTCTTCAGCATGATAGCATTCAGAATCTAGATCCCATGTCAGATTTTCTCAATAAACAAGAGCAGGAGGGGATATCAAAAGGATTTTCTTTGATTATCAAATTTTCTAATTTTTATATTTTGGTTTGAAATGCATGAAATGTAACACATGCAAATGGTGACTCATGAAGTGCACACAATGCAACCAAACAGTTACATATAAACATACAGGCAATCTCCCCCGTACATATGGAAGAGGGGAATGGGTATAAGAAAGATGCAAGAGAGTCATGCTAACCGGAATGCACATGTGTAGCACATGGGAGATTGTGAAATCATATAGGAGATTCATGCAATTGCTAAAGAAGTCAATCAACTTTCTGAATACATATTAAATCAAATTTCTAGATGTGTAAGTGAGTAACATGAAAAATGATAGTTGAAAAATGATAGTTGCAATATGGATATTCAGATTTTCAGATCAACACAAGGAGACATTTTACAGACTGCACTCTAATTTTGAGAACAGCGTATTGGAGGCTACGCTCTACCACAATGAGTTTTCACCAACATTTTTCAACTCAACCAATATCACATGATAGTTAGAATTTTTCAAGAGTGATCAAGTTCAAATAATTCCTTTTTACACGAGTAGACGCATGGAGCTAATGCCAGAATCTCCGGTTACTCAGAATACTAAACCATTTCACCCCATTTTAAATAGAGATACTAGTAAACACTTTTTAGATATGAACCACATCACGTCTCAGGTGACATATTGCCCAGTTTACTCAGTGAGACCGAGCATTGCTCTATCTTTCATTTTCATCCTAAATTTTTAAATAGGATAGGTAGGCAGCTTTTTTCTCAACTGTCTCTTCAACATACATGCAGCAAGTTTAACATCTCGAGAGTGTTGAAAAGAAATTCATATATCCTTATCTTTAACACTCATTTTCACATTTTGTGCATGAAGTGTGAGAATTTGATTCAGCATGTATATCGAAAATATCATGAACTCATAACAGTGCAGCTCCCCTTAAATAGATGCACTTATAAAATAAGAACTCCCCCAGAGTGTACGACATGAAACACTCTAATAATGACTCAAATACAACATTATTTATCAAGAAGACATAAGGCCATAGAAATGCCAAGGGATGGGGTTAATAGCATATAATATCAAGCAAGCACATAGAGGGAATGTATGCAGCATGCAATGCAAATGTGCAACTGATGCCAAACAAATGGATACCAATTGAATGAAGTGAATGCAGCTAATGCATGAGTACTGATACAATGTAACTTGATCATATAGTAATGAAATGTAACATGCCAAGATAGAATGCAATGTGGTGCAAAACTTTTGATACCAAATGAATGAACTAACTTCAGCTAATGCATGAATTCATTCTAATGCGTGCAACCTATACTTAGATGAGCATGTGATGCAAGATGCAAATGTAGTATATGAGGGCTTGATCTTCAAATCTTGAGGCAAATTTGACATTGGAGCATTCACATTATATTAATGTGTCAACAACATTTTTCATGACATGGCCTTTATGAATAAGGGTGCATAAATGATCAAAATTAAGCAATGCAACCTAATTTTCAGAATTATTCAAAATCAGATATTCAAGAGCATTTCACAAGTTTTGAAATTAGAAATCATCTAGAAGCTACATGTTTGAATCATTTGATCAGAAACATATTTTCAATTTAAGGAACTCAGCTCAAGGATTCATTCATAACTCCACCAATCACAAGGCAGTCACAATTTTTAAAATCTGGTACGAGACGGAGATTTTAGTCCGAAGACCCAGCTCAACGCATAGGGAATGCTTCCAAGTGGACATAATCCACTCTTCCACAAATGCCATTTGATATACCAGATATGCAGTTAAATTCAGGTGTGGTTGTGTAATTCAAAATGAGAAATATTCAATACACACTTCTCAAGCCAGTTAGACAAGTTCATCACAGCAGACTAGTGAATGATAATTCAAATTTTGAAACAATACATGTCATCCTAAAGTGTCAACAAGTGACAAAAGACCATTGCATGAATTGACGAGGTTGAATTACCTTAGTTTAGATGACAAGATCGAAAGCCTTCATGTCACTAGAATCACCAACCTCACGAGGGTTGATATTTTAGCTTTTACTTTCTTACCTTTGCCTTGAGAATCTATTTTCTTCCAAGCCTTTCACCTGATTTGCCTTGGGTACTTACTTCAACACGTACAAGACTTTCACCACCTTGTACTTGAGTTGATCTTGGAAGTTGTTCTACATAAAGTAGTCCATCTTCTTGTAGCAACTTGAGAGGGTTCTCATCATTTTCATCCTTGCAAGGTATTCTTCCAGTTGATTCAAGCTTAGCCCATCATCATTTGAATTTTGGGAGTATAATCTGCATCCAAAGATAGAAAGGTTAGATTTGTCAATTTCGATTCAAATTTATTAATAATGACATGACAAATAATTTTAACAACCAACACCCCTAGATAGTTCTAGATGCAATGCATGACTCATGTGTGAACCTAAATGTTAAGCCCATATCATGAATCTGATGACTCCCCCTCAATGTGTGCATGACTATGATATGCTCAGTAAAAATCTAATGCCATGTGCAGCCTGTGACTGATTGACTCATAGTACCGGGCAGAGAACTTAGATCTGAAGATCACCTCACGCGTAGTGATAGCTTTCAAACATGCGTAACCTGCCCTTCCACATGTCACCATTTGATATACTATGTAGTCAAGGGTGGTGAAGGTAGGAGGATTGCTATGCATTATGACATGAATTAACAATATTCAATTTATGCATGACAGTACGTGAAAGCTTATGCAAACTCAGTATATGCAGCGAGATTTATTGACGGTTTCAAAACTCCACTTCAACAAGATGCTATATGAGGATGATATGCACAAGGGTATGCAACTATCTATGGATGGAATGCATGTACAGACTCATGCATGATCACATAACTATACAGCATATGGTAAAACATGACATAACACTTTTAGTGGAGAGAGTGAGAGGGATATCACCTGAGAAATCAAATTCAGTTTTTGATTTTTCTTCCAACCTTGCTTGAGTCACTTGACTCGTATGCCTTACCTTCTTGATGAAAATAGATGTCATACTTTCCATTTCCATGGCACTCCTGCAAGATAAATTTCTCAATTTGCATTCTTAGGTACCCAAATCATCTTGGGTCCTTGTGGGTTAGCAGCATTCTTGGCACGTGGCTTTCACTCCTTAACAACATTCAAATCATCATCTTTCACAAGAAAATAATCATGCTTAACTTTTCCAGATTTGCCAAAGTGATGGTAGATGGCACGTGGCATCATCTTCTTTCTTCTCATGGGTTCTACTGATTTGTGTGTGTGAGCATGATGTGTTGAGTAGGAGTTCTTTCTCTTTAACAATAACCAGCAGTGTGAAGTTGTATGACTCTTTTTACCACAGTGATTGCAATACATGGAAGATTTTGTGGTGAATGCTCTCTTTGTATTTTTTAAAACAGCTTGGTTTCTACATGCTCTCAAATCATCATTCTTCATAATGAAACAATTATGCATAGCATGTCCATGTTTTCCACAATAAAAATATGTGAGTTTCTTTCTAATTGGTTGTGTGTGTGTGGAAGAGATATGTTCAACATGCATGGAGGTGCTAGTAGTATTTTTAGATTTTTGATGCAAATTGATTTTTTTATGGATGCATGTGTGTGTGCAACATGATTTTTATTTTTCAGATTTTCATTTGATCTTTTTATTGTCTGTGAAGAAGATTGATTTGGGGACCCATTTGATGTACTGGCTATGTTTGAACTGTGCACAAAAGATGTATAAACTTTATTTTCAAACTTCTTTTTGTTTATAGGATTAAAACCCAGCCCTTCCCTTTGAAAATTCACTTTCGTCCCCAACAATTTATCCAAATTTTCTTGACCATTCACAAATCTAGACAATGAAGCATTCAAGTCAATAATCTCTTTCTCAATAGATGCAATGTGCAATTCATAGGAAGGAAGTTTATTTTCACAGGAGTTGACTTGTTCATGTAAAGTAGCATTGATGGTTTTATGACTTTCAATTTCTTGCAACAAAGCATGTACTTTTTCAGATTGATCGATATTCATAGATTTTTCTTTTTCAAAAGCAAGCAATCTTTCAGAAATGGTTCTATTCAATTCCTTCAGTTTCTCATTTTCTATTTCAAGATTTTTATCATGAGCAAACTCATTTTGACCATTGTTCATAAGACTTACTCTCTCTCTCAGCTCTTTATTTTCATTTTTCAAAGAAGAAATTTGATCTTTATGAATTTCAATGTCAAACACATGACCATCAATCAATTCCTTTAAGTGCGAGCATTCTTTACATGGAGAATCACATTTATTTTGTCCAACATTCTTTTTCAATTTTTTATTTTCAGACTTAACCTTCTCATATTTATCAGCAAGCTCATCATATGCAATCAATAACTCCTCATAGCTAAATTCATCTTCATTATCAGAATCAAAATTTACCTTTGAGCTTGAGTCAACTTGTTGATCACTCCCTTGATCACTCGTGCCTGCCACAAGACATTAATCTTCATGCCCTTCCCGGACTTTGGTTAAGCCAACCAAGATATCCTTCGCGGATCTGCAATGGAAGACAAAAGGGAAATGATTAGAATCAATTGCAACAATAAGCAATTTTAGAACCAAACAATTTTGATCATGTTTAAGCTTGGAATCTGCGGTCCAGACAGATTTATTTTTAGGCAACTCATAAGGACCATGTGAGATAAGCTTCCATAGCTTAGGATCATATGAGTTGACTAGACTGCACATCCTTCTTAACCATAAATTAAAATTGCAACCATCAAACACCGGTGGAGAATTCAAAGTGTACATAATGGTAGTCATTGATCTGGATCACTCTAGATCGTTAGATCTATGAAATTAGAGCCTTGGCTCTGATACCAATTGAAGTCCCGCGATCAATGACACCCAAGAGGGGGGTGAATTGGGTGATAACAAATTTTACGAAAACTTTTACCCTTTTTACAAAATATGCGATAAATAATAATTAACCGATGATAACTAATTAACCAATTCTCTCAAACTTTCCATTCATACACGACCATACAACGAAAACAATCAAACCACCCAAAAAATACACAATGCACAGTGGTTTTTAAGGTGGTTCAGATGCAACGACGGTAATCCTACGTCCACCCCTCACCAAACCCGGTGAGGCTTCACTCAGGGATAAAACCCCAAATGGAGACGACGCTCCAACCACACACGTAGAACGACGCCTGCCCACACACACAGGGATGCGCCCCAAAACATACACACACACGGAGACGAAGTCTCCAACACGATCCAACAAGCGAATCAACAAGACACACACACGCTGCGACAAGTGCAGCACTCCACACACACAAACACTAAGATCTGGATAACTCTACACACACGTGCAGATCTGAAAATACCTACGCACACACGAATCAAATACGATACACACACACACGACCACGGATCCAACAACGATACACACACACACGAGTTTGCAGTTTATAAGAAACACAAATCTGAAACTATAAAGCACAAAACACCAATATGAATAAATCACAGTTTAGAAAGCTCCTGATTTAGGCTCCCCCTGAGTGTGTGCTCTGGATGTTCACGTTGATTCCTTCTTCACTTGAACAGCTTGAGACTTAGCTTGAATGGCCTTGTATTTGATGTAGATCTTCTTGCACGGAGTACTGTTCACGGCTACAGTACCCTTCCTTCTTCCTTGGACAAATCCTTGTTTTTCTTGATGCTTGTGAGCTTGTTCTCTTCCTTTGATATTGCTGACCTCAAATGGAGCTAGAGTACCTTCAGATGATACTTGAATGGCTCCTTCTTCCTTGTAGCATCCTTCTTCTTCTTCCCTTGGATCACCTTGAGTTGATGAAGAGGTGTATGGATGTAGCTTTGAACCTTGATTGCTTCTACACTTTCTTGGAGGTAGATGGCTTCAGAAATACCTTGAATGGGTTGGAGATAGATGAAGAGCTTGCTGCACGAGGTACTTTTCACTGAGCTACATTACCTCTTCTTCCTCCTTGGACAACCTCCCCTTTGGATCTCTTTGATGATTAGGGTTATGACTCTAATAGGATGTTTTATAACCCTTGGAAGGTCTATGGACAAGTCTTAGACCAGATCCACAAATTCTGGAGGGTTTGGTGGCTTTGGGATTAAACAATAGCAAGAGGAGATGCTTCTTTCGAGATGGACAAAAGTCAATATTTTTGGCTTATCGGGGCTGGCGGTCGACCTGCAGGGGCTGGCGGTCGACTGCTACTGAGAAACCTGCATACGGATGGTTCCTGGGAATCCCGGTCGACCGATACTAGGCTGGCGGTCGACCGCCACTGAGAGACCGGTAGATTGGGGGTTGCTGGCAGGGGCGGTCGACCGCCCCTGTGCTGGCGGTCGACCGCCAGCTGGGTAAACCCCGGGTTTTCCCGAGTCGGTCCGTTAACCCCTTCAGCTCCGTCGCTTAAGTCCTTTAGCAGCCCGTTCATGTCTGTGGCATCACCCTTGACAGTTTAGAAGGTGTCAACTGAGTCTTTGACCTTGGGCTCTCTTGGCTATGCTTCTTGGTGCATTGACCTTGGATATGTGACGAGCCAAATATGAAGTGTCGAATTTTGCTTGTAAAAGAGATTTGCATCCTTGCTTGGGCGCTATCAACAAGCTTTCACTTTTTCCATCTCCACTCCAATTCTCGGCATATCTGTCATGAAAGCACATCAAGTAGTTTAGTCATATAAGAGCATCAAGTAGTTTAGTCATATAAGAGTGGAAAAATATCAATGACTAATAGTGTTTAGTCATTAACATGATGATGTCGAAAGACCCAAGTAACCACAGGATGACTCCAATGACCACATGGGCACTACAATAAAGAGGTTATGAAACCTCTTGCCTCTTGTAAATATGAAACCTTTTCCCTCTTGTAAAAACAACAAGATCACCCATGGAATAAGACCATATGACCATGCATTCAAACAATCATGTTGTAGCCTCAAAAGCCATTTATCAACTCAATCATATTTAAACACCAACATGAATGTACACAGTCAATAAGAACATGTGCAATCAACCATAAATTTAGTTATCATCACGTAATCACATATTAAGTTTAGTTATCATCAAAACCATAACTTAACAATCGCAACAATCATCAAAATCATAACTCAACAAATAGCAGTATGACAGAAACCATAACAGGAACGCACCTGAGACCAGACAGAACAGCCTATCGCCCGACCGCGGGAAGACGTGAGCGGTCTTGGGAGAACCGCATACAACTCCAGGAACAAAAACCCGCAGTGGACGAGATAACAACCTGAAAGAACTTGAAAGAAAACCCTAACCAAACACAGGAACGCAGGTCAGCAAAACAACAGCACGATGGGCACTAGGAGTCCCACCGTGATCGCCAAAAAATGGAATGTTGATATGTTTTTCCCCCTCCTCTCCCTTACCTTTCTATATCAAGATATAAAAATCAAAGTAAAGGCTAAAAGGGTGGAGAGGTGTGTGCATGATCGTGATGGCCACCAAGACATGAGGTACCGAAGAATACTATGTACCTTGGAAAGGGGGGAAGACACTCGCCCAAAGTGCAGCGCTGGCAGTTGTGCATGGTTCAGTTAAGACCGCTCAATGACGTGGACGGCTGCTCGATAGGCCACGTGCAGCGCTGGAGAGAGAATGCGGGATGAAGACTGATTGGCTTCAAACGGTCTGCAGTTGGCCGCAAGAAGGCATTGCACGGTCCTAGATGAGCCATGTACACCTGCCAACGGATGGAAAACGACCGTGCTATGCCGCTAGACCCCAAGTTGTGGAACTTGATCATCCACCCCTTCCGGCCGGCCAGAGGGGATGGAGCTCGTGCTGAGCTCGTGCTAACCTTCAAAACAACGTAGATAACAAGAAAACAAAGCCCAAATCAATCCTGGAATGTGTAGTAACTATAAAAGAATGAAAAAACACCCATGCAATTGGAATGGGGAATACCTGGGGGTTGGGTTTTTAACCCCTATAGGGCGTGAGAAAACAATAGGAGGGGTGATAGAATGGAGATGACAGTGAAAAACGTGGACGAAGATGGGAAGAAAATAAGCATGCAATGTATAAAAGAAATGACTTAGAAACTTAGACCAAAACACAAAATAAACACTACTCCCTGAACCGGAGGCTCAAATGGACGTAGAGAGCCTCCCTCCTTGACTACAGTTCACTCAGGAATTCGGCAGCACTTCGTCGCGAACGCTGAATCTCCCCCCTTTTCAAGCTTGGACTAAGGGTACTATTTATAGACCCCTAAAAGTCCACTCGAAATTGAGGGATTTTCAGCGAAAATTAGGCCGAGATTATGAAAGATAAATCAAAGATAATATCCCCAGCTTTTACCAGGATCAAACGGAACTCAATTTGGTTGAGAATCCGTGGAGAAAATGACAGAGTAAGTGAGAGGTTTAACCACGGGTGGACAGAGAAAATCCAACGAAACCAAAGATCTCGGGCGAGTACGCGGTCGATCGATAGGTCATCCAGCCCAGTACACGGTCCATTGCTAGACCACCTACCGCTATCGATGGTAAATAGATAAATCATTAAATTATCCAATTATCCCATCGAACCAACTGGCTATCACGGCGCTGGACTCTTTAGGATAAAACGGTCTAATGCTAGACCACTCAATAAATGGCACGGTCAATGCTAGGCCGTGCAAAATGCATCAGTGATAAATCCAATAAAACAGGATAAATAGATAATTATCTGAAAAATCAACCGACTTAGGACTTTGGGAGCTGAACGGTCTAAAGATAGGCCGTTTAATGGGAGTAAACGGCTGAACTCAGACCGTGCAAAGGCTTGTCAGTGAAAATTCAGGAAAATCAAATAAATATCCAATAAATCGCTTAGAGTATGTAAACGGTTCTAAACAGACCGCTCCACCACTGCACGGCCCATCGCTAGACCGCGTACATGCTGGACGTTTGAAATAAATAAAATAGGATAAACAACCCCATTTACCCAAAAACCAAGTGAAGCCAAGGCCCAATAAGCCCGATTCCAAGAGCAGACCTAGTCAGGGAGGGAGATACCTATAGAATAAGCCCAAAGATGTGCCTGGAAATGGCCCAATGAGTAATGGACAACTCGAGGCATCAATAAATGGTGATAAGAAGAATGACCCAACTCCAAGGTAAAAAAATGGGTGTCAACATTGCTGTGGCAGACTTGGTCGGCGAGCTGCCTTCTTCTGATGTTGCTGCTACACGTGCGCCTGCGGTACCCAGGGCACGTGCTGATGTAACTGGGGCAGGTCCTTGAGAGGACGCCCCTAGCTGTCTTTTTCTTTTCTTCCTTTTTATCCGCACTTCCTAAGGCAGTAGCCTTCTTTTGTAATTTCCTTACTTAGAAATGTAAGCCTTCCCTTTGTTTGTGAAATTTGAGATTTCTTCCGTGTACTTCCCTCTTCCTGAACTGTCATGAGATCCTCTGGGGATACGAAGCGGCGTCCTTGATGAGGGCTCTAAAGGAGCACGACTTTCGGGATGCGTCGCTTTGGTTTCCACAGATTTGATTGAGGCGGTAGGAGTCCTCATGCTTCTGGGGACTTCGCTTCCTCCTATAAATGGTGGCCTTCATGGTAGTCCGCCTTGCACGAGCGGACCCTTGAAGGTCGCCTTCTTAGAAGACGTCATCGGGAGAATCCGGTACTTTGTCGGATGACCAATTTCTGTAGGCTCATCATCAACCTTTGGTCCTCCGAAGAAACCCAGCGCCGGTACCATGGCGACCCTAACCTGTGCGTGGGGAGGGTGGTCAGGTCTCTGAGCAATACCGCCTCGGGTACCTAGACGGCTGGCGGGAGGCCTTGGAGAAGGTTAACCGCTTGTATGCCGGCAGGGGAGTCCTGCTCCTTGAGCCTGATAAGTTTCATCCCTGAAGGGACGAGACGTCTCTGGGTATTGTGGCTTTTCTTTCTCCCAGTGAGATCCTGTCACTTGCCCTTGCGGTATGTAACCGTTGTTTACTTTTTGCAGGTGCTTGGTGAGATGCTCACCGTTGTTGGAACATCTTCCTATCTCCTGGTAGGAAGGAACGTAAGGAAGGGTGGGAGTTATTTTCCCTTCTTCCACTTTGCAGACAAGGCCATGCGGCTGGACGACGGCGGTGGTCTCGTCAGTTTGAAGGCATGGCCAGTACGCCGGGGTGGCCTTCTTAATGAGTTGGCCTCATGGTATTGCTGCCCCTCGTTGGCTTATGTAGGCTTGCTTGTTCCCTGTAACGGTTGGGCCTCGTTGCTCCACTGTCCCCTGTCCGAGCAAGGGTGGCTGGAGCAGTCGGCCTAGTTTTCCTGGTGCAGGTCTTCTACCAGTGAAGCCCTTTGCTGGGCTGGGGGCTTTGTCCCTCTTCTCTGGCATAGGAGGCTTCGCCGTCGGCACCCTTCCACAGAACAAAAATGGGTGCTGCGTGTCTGCTCAGAGACTCAGCATGATCGTTGGCAGAGGACAGTGCCCAGGAAGTGAGTCGTTGAAGTCATATATCACCATGGTCGAGCACGTTTTGTCTCTCCACGTACTTGTATTTAGCCCATGTATGGGTATTTTGTCAATTTCTGGCAACTTGTATTTTGACTAAAGAAATATAAATTCTTTATTTTGAGCCAACACTGTTGTGTACCTTTTACTGGAGTACTTTTGCGTGCTTTCTGGATGATTCTTCGCGCTCGCATTCCGCAGCGTCCGCGTCCTCCATAGAAACCCTTAGGCTGCCTTTCATTTTCAAGGGGAGCGGTGCTCGCCTCTAGGAAACCCTTAGGCTACCTCTTCATTTTTAAGGGGAGCAGTGCTCACCTCTCGGAAACCCTTAGGTCACCTTCTTGTTTTCAAGGGGAGCAGTGCTCGTCTCTAGGAAACCCTTAGGCTACCTTCTTATTTTCAAGGGGAGCAATGCTCGCCTCTAGGAAACCCTTAGGCTACCTTCTCTTTTTCAAGGGAAGCAATGCTCGCCTCTAGGGAACCCTTAGGCTACCTTCTTATTTTCAAGGGGAGCAGTGCTCGTCTCTAGGAAACCCTTAGGCTACCTTCTCTTTTTCAAGGGGAGCAATGCTCGCATCTAGGAAACCCTTAGGCTACCTTCTTATTTTCAAGGGGAGCAGTGCTCACCTCTAGGAAGCCCTTACGCAACCTTCCCATTATTCGTAAGTAACTTACCTTAGCAGAGTACGACTAGTGACGATTTACTGGAAGTATTTCCTGAGGTTGACGGAGTTTCACGTCCGGGGTACCTCTCCCCCCCCCAGCGTCACTAGCCTGTATGCTCATTTTCCGAGTGTTTCCACTACTCTGTATGGGCCTTCCCAGTTTGGTGCAAGCTTTCCTGCGGCTCCTCGTGGGTCAGCCACGCTTGCTCGCCGTAGGACTAGATCACCGGGGAAGAAGTGTCTAGATGAGACCAAGTGATCATCGTGGGTCAGCCACGCTTGATCTTTGGAAGTTGATCTATGATGGTCCTCACATATTACCTCTAGATGAGACCAAGTGATCTAGTCAAGATAAATTGAAGAACCATGAAAATGTCATTGTCTTAAGTTTATTGAAAAGTGCCATTGATACTCATATGTTTCTATTTGTTTCTTCTTGTAGAATGGCAAAGGAGCTTATGGATCAGTTGATCAAAGCTCAAGAGATGGAAGGATAAAATTATCTCATTGCCGACAATGATGATCAACTCAATGAAGAAAATTATGATGAGGTAAATTCTGAATTCGAAGAACTCTCTATTGAGGAATGGCAAGTGACATATGCTGAACTGTATGATAAATGCAAGAAACTCAAATCTGAAAATAAAACCTTGAAAAGGAAGATTAATGAGAATGTGCATGATAATCCTTCCTGTGAAAATTACAAAACTTTGGAGTCAAAGATTGAGAACCTAGAATATGAAAAAGAACTTCTAGAATCCAAAGTTGAATTATTTTTAGATGAGATGTCTTGTATGAATGAAGAGCTTGAGATGTTTAGAAAATCTAATACTACTCTTGAAATTGATAATGATTCTCATGATTTGCTTAATCAAAACAAACACTTGTTGTCTAAGATTTCATTGCTTGAAGAAACAGAAAAATATCTTAGAAACAAGTTAACTTCTTTGTCTGATGATGATAAGTTGTTTGAAAAATTGCTTGATTCTGAAGTTGATAACAAGTGCATCATGGATGAAAATGAAGTTCTTAAAAAGAAAAATGGTGCTATGTTAATTCAGAATTCCTTGCTAGATGGAAGATTGAGATGCTTTGATAAGCTTGAAAAAGAAATCTCATTGTTGAAACATGAGAATGAATAGTTGCTTGCTAAGATCTCAAAGTATGTTGAAACTGAAAAGGTTCTTGAAAAGCTTGCTGAAAAACTTCACTGCACAAATCTGGAAAATAAAAATCTTATGCAAGAAAATGAAAAACTCACATCAAAGAATTATTTGCTTGACGATAAAATCCTTGCATGTGAAAAAGAGATCAACAACTTGAAGCTTGATTTATCTAGATTTGTCAAAGGGAAGGAGAACTTAGACACATTGCTAGGTGTTAAAGTGAACTTTCAAAAAGATGGTCTTGGTTACATCCCCGTCAACAAAAAATCTTTTGAATCAAAAATGAAAACCTCTTTTGTTCATGTCTCCGACATTTCTAGCACCTCCAAAACACCTCCTCCCGTTGCTCAAGTGAAAATCTCTGAAAATGGTTTTGATAAAAAGAAAAATCTCAACAAAAAGCCTCCCATGTCAAATAGATCTCAAAAATCAAAGTTGAATGTTGAATGCTTCTATTGTGACATGTTTGGTCATGAAATGAGTGATTGTGTTGTCTTGAAAATGGATGATCAAAATGCATGCAAAGATAAATCTTCCTTCAAAAGAAAGAAAAATGTCTCATGCTTTTATTGTCACAAACTTGGCCATGTCATGGATGATTGCTTTGTGAAACAAAATGACGATTATCGTGCCATGAATGCTAGGTTTAACTTTCAAAGAAAATTCAGAAATGAACATGCTTCCCATGCTAAAAGGTTTGCATCCCATAAGAAAAATTCATTCACGAACACTCATGCAAATAATGGAAGGTCATTCCATAGAACCGAATCTCCTTGTTTTCATTGTGGCAAGTACGGACATGTTATGAAAGAGTGTTGGTTTTTGAAAATAGAAAATTTCATGCTTTTAGAATGCATGCTAGGTCTAATTTTGTTAAATCTAGACCTTTTGAAAATAGAAGATGGAATGGATTTAAAAATTCCTTTACTCCTAAAAGGAAGCCTTTTGGTAAAACTGCTTCTCTTCAATGCCTTTATTGTGGAAACCATAGACATGTTATTGAGGATTGTAGGATCATGGAAAGTGATGACAAGGTAACAATGAAAATGTCAAAGAAAACTTTTGGAAGAAATGCTTCTAATATCCAGAGACCCAAGAAGGCTTGGGTGCCCAAAATCTGACAAATGAGTCAGTTGTGATGAAGATGTGCCTTGAGGTAAACAAAGAATGAAATGGGTTCTAGTAAAATGGAACAAGGCACACTCATATGGTAAAACTCCAACTTTGCTCCTTCACTGTCAAACTTGGTGGTTTTGATGTTTTGGAATCAGATTTTGGTATGTTCTCATGTTTTGCTCAAAATTCTTCACAAGCCATACATGTCTTCAATGGATGAATATTTGGTATATCAAATGGTGGTTAGACAAGGTTGGACTACGCTCAACTTAATACTTCCACTAAGCGTGATGGTGGTCTTCGGACCTATGTTCTCCGCCTTATACCAAAATTAAAAAAATTGAATTGTTTGGCTTATGAGGAACCATGTATTTTGAAGGAAATCAATTTGCCTTGAAATTCTGAAATACCATGTGCATTCAAATTGATTCTGAAATTCACTCTTGCTTCTAGATGGTAAAATTTCTGAATTGCAGAATTGTTCCTTTGACAGATATTATTTTTGAACTTGATCTGTTGTTCCTGTATTCTGCTATGATGAACATGTCTCATTGGTTGAATGAATCTGAAAATTTTAAGGAACAAGCATGATGTCTTTGCCTACAGAATACTTTTCAATATGAACTGCATGAGCATCTGAGTGTAATTGAGTATCTGGTATATCAAATGGTGTGTAGTGGAAGGGTGGATTATGTCCACCTAGAAGCTCTCACTATGTGTGAGTTGGGTTTTCAAACCTTCACCTCCACCTCGTACCAGAACCTGTAAAATCTGTTTGGTTTGTGGATGATACTCTAAGCTCTTGAAATGTTATTGAAAATCTATTTTTGAACATTTCTGAAAATAATTTGGGTTCACTACTTGATTTTGATCATTTGTGTACCCTTGTTCAAAAAGGGCAAGTCTTGAAAAAATAGTTACTGCTCATCATTTGAATATGTATGTCTCCTTGTGCAATCTGGCATGATGTTCTAAAATAAAATAAAAATTACATCTTGCATTGCATTCTCATACTTTTATAAGTTACATGCATTAGAAACTTCATAAGGTGCATTTAGATCATTCATATGAAAAACTGAAAACTTGCATCTTGCACCCATATTGAATTTTACAATGCATTTAGAACTTTAAAATAAAAATCTGACATTCTGCATCGCATTGACATCTTTGCATATCATTCACATACTATGCATATAAAATGACAAAAAGATGCATATTGCATATTCATGCATATAGAGCATATGCATATATTTCATGATAATCGCATATCTTGACTCGTGGATGCTTGCATGTATGTTTCATGAATTCTTGCATGCTTATAAGTATTTACCCTATGAAACAGTTTCTTGATCTTTCTAAGACCTGACCTCCTTGATAAATAACAATGCAGTGATTTTATTCATATGTGATACATGTCATATATTAAGGGGGAAGATTTGATTCCGACCGTGCATACATTTAGGGGGAGTCATAGCTATGTCTTGTCGAATTCATTTTATTCATGCAAAATAAAAATTTACCCCCACACTCTTGCACACAATGAATTTAATGACTTTCATTGATAAGGATTTAAGAAATTCCTTCAAACACTTTAACGGGAACTTGAATCTCTACATGGACATTAAAGAGTAATCGTGAGGAAAAAGCTGCCTACCCCACAAAAATCAATAAGTGGAACGTGGATCCGAGTAACCGGGAATCTCCCCTGAAACAAAGGAGGAAACTCGTGTCAAAAGGAGAAACAAATCCATATGTGTGACAAATCCAAGTAGTCGGGAATCCCCATTGAGACATATGAGGAAACTCGCGCCGAAAGGTGAAGTCTATTAAAAGAAACAAAATAGGGGTTGTGCGAAGCTATCGATAGTCGAGAATCTAAAGTGAAAGTGTAGAGAGGAGATTACCTTCTAGTGTTCTTTAGAAAATCTGAAAATCCATATATTTTGAAGCTCATTAGTCATTGCCTCACATTTCACATGGGTATTTTTATGATGTATGTATTTTATGAATTTGCCTACATTCATGGTTTATGTAGTACTCCTAGTTGTGTATGCACAAATCTCTTAGTTATGCTTCATGCCTTACATTCTTGAATTTGAATCACATGCTCTTTTGTTAACCCGTGCCTCATATAGGGGGAGTTACTATATGTACTATCTATGTGCATGACGATTGTGCTTGTGTGCTTGCATGTTCATGCATTCCACTTAAATCTAATTCTGAGCATAACTCTTGCTTTTGAAGGATAGAAGTCATCATGTGCATAGCTTCATATGTTGCATGATTGGCATTCACATAGTGCATATTCATTGCATTTGAAAGATGACACTCATCATGTGCATATTTGACATTTTCAGCATGCATATAGTTCATTCATGATATCATCTTGAACAAATCCATACTTTTCAACAATTGGCATAGTTCATTTTGAAATGCATATTCTGAACACTTCATGTTGCACAAATGTCAAAATGAGTTCAACCAACAAATGGTATCATATCTTCGAGGCTCTCTCTTCGAGAATTATAATTATCTATGTTTGTGCCTCTATCTTGATTAACATTTGGTATCATATCTTTGAGCCCCTACTTAGCATCCATTGGTCTTTAGATTGGACTCATATCCTTTGGCCTAACATATTTATTTCATGTCACATAACCCCCTGTTTTTTTGTAGATGACAAAAGGGGGAGAATGTTTGGTGTGTGCTCAATGCTTTATGAATGATGTTATCTTGGGGAGAATGGGAGAATTGGTGTATGCTCAATGTTTACAAATGTTTATAAAATCTGTATTATCACACACATCGTTTTGTCATCATCAAAAGGGGGAGATTGTTGCATCCCCTAGTTCATGTTTGGTTTTAATGATATCAAAACGATTGTATTTGTGTGTGTATGTGTTTCATTGAGCAACATGTTCATGTTTTATATCTTGATTTGATGAGTGGAAATATGGAGTCGATGTTCAATCTTGAAAGCCATGTGAACCCTTGGTGTTTAAGGAACTAATGTTATATTTATGTTGGTTTGTAGGAACACAAATTCATGGCTCATGCTTGGAATCAATGAAGCTCTTCTTCTAAAAGGGAGTTAACTCTGTTCATATTTGAAAGTCATATGAATGATTTGTAATTAAGGATCTCATGCCTTGAATATTTTGATTTACAGGATCAAAATCCATGATTCATGTTTGGAACTCAAAGGAGTGCATCAATGAAGATCTTATTGAAAAAGGGAGTTGACTCACTCATTGCATTGCGTTGACTCTACTATATTTCATGCATTTCATCAAATAACTTTTCAAAGTCTTAATTGCGTATTTTCATGGGTTCTCATCATAAGATTTTTTGGACTGGAAATATCCTGAACCTTATAACTTAGAATTTGATGGATGTGATTTTAATGATGCTTGCTCGTTTCTTGGACTCATGATAATTTAATTTGGGAAGATTGTATCAATGCTTCTCTTGAGATAATGCTTCATGAATGTTAGCTTTTAATCAACAAGAATGCCATTTGAATGAATGTGGTTCCATGATATTATGCATGCTTTGCATTTAACATATTTGTTAACACTTGTATGATGAAGCATTTTCTTGTTGAAGATCTGGTTGCCTTGTGACTGAATGGTTAAGCTCCCATGTCATTATTTTTGGTTGATTGAGAGGTCCTTGTTTATCATAACAAAACCTAGTCATTTGGTGGAATGTATTTTTGTTGATTGATTTGAGAAGCCAAATACTTGGTTGAGTTAGTTCAATGATGTATTTTTATGTGAACTAGTTCAAAGAGTTACTGCTTGGTTCTTGAGTTTTGATTATCATCTAACCTCTTGGTTTATCATGTTTTTACAGGCTCAAGGATGGTTTTTAAACCCTCTCATGTCAAGTGGATGATGGTAACATCTAACCATTTTTTATGCTAAGTTCCGGGTCGTTTTCATGAACATCTTTCATGAGGTTGCATTGCATTGGAAGTGTTTTATGCATCCTTAAAATGAGATTTTTGAGCCTTTACAATGTGCTTAATGTTTTCTCATAAATCTTGTTGAAATGTGGTTTAGATGGTCTTAATACTTTGCTGAATTCATGGTAGTTTATTCTTAATTTTTGGGAATTTTTCCGGCACTTAATCGGGGCTAAAACTGCCTTTTCTTGACCCTCAGTAGAAGGGGTCGACCCCTGGGGTCGACCCCCCCTGGGCTGTGTGCTGTCTGCATAGCAGACAGCCCAGCCAACTGCCTGGGTCGACCCACTGCAAGGGTCGACCCCAAGAATCGACCTCTGTAAACAGAACCTATATTTGGTTCTGTTTGGCCCTCTGCTGCCCGAGGGTCGACCCCAAGGGTCGAGATTTGCGAAAGTGTTTAAAACTCATTGTAAACCCTATCAAACATTACCATACTACCCCCCAATGGTTCCTAATGTTATTAGGGTGTTTCTAACATGTATGGGAAGGGTTTTATGTGTCTTTTCCCCTCTCTTTGGTGTGCATATATATGAGTTACGAATTTGTGGAGAAGGAACACTAATGCTCATTCGTTCATTCTTGTAGGTGAAGAAAAGAGGGGAAAACGTGGTGGAGCTCTTGCAATATGGTTTTCATCTACTTCCATGGAGATCTGGAGATCGTGGTAGAAGAAGAAAAGAAGCATCTCGAAGAGAGGAACGCGAGGACGCCGAAATCACCATCATCCGACATCAAACCAAGAAGAGCCGGAGATTCAATTGAAGGGGGAGCCTTGTGCTTGTTGAATCCTTCTTGTTATAGTCTTTAGCACATGTTTTGGGCTTATAGCATTCATTTGTTAGCTTGTTACAAACCTATATACGATTTTCTGTGTGTGGGTTCGGAGAACGGTTTCTCCGAGTGGTTTGAGTTGACGCTTGTGCGTCGTTTGGTGCGGAGCATATCCGCGTGTGTGTTGGGGTTTTTGCCTCGTGCGTGTGGGGAGAAATCCCCGTGTGTGTGTGCTACTTTTGTAGCATGTTTGTGTTGGGGTCTTTATCCCGTGTGTGTGGGGAGAAATCCCCGTGTTTGCTGCATTTGCAGCGTGTGGAGAAAGCCTTACCGGTTTGGTGAGGGGTGGACGTAGGAGCCCGTCGTGGTCCCGAACCACCTTAAAAATCCTCGTCTCCTGTGGTTTGAATAGTGTGATTGTATGGTTAGCTTGTTATACTTATTTATGCGATCAAGTGTGAACAGAGAGAGTGAGAGAATCTAGTTAACTTGTGTAGCATTAAATTCCTCTATCTTATCAATCTTGTTAATTCCGTTGTGCGCTAGTTTGTATTTTTAATTGGACATAGTTTTTAGTAGAAGGATCTATTCACCCCCCCTCTAGATCCGTGTTCCTGCACTACGGGACCCAACACCAGCAGCATGGTTCCTTTCAGCGTGTGTCGGGTGGTTCAGGAGCGCCGGCACCGGCAGCGTCGGCGACAAGATCTGCGTCTTTTGGCTCGAAGGTCAAGAAGTTCTTCAAGAAGGGGTTCGGTAAGAAGAAGTCCAAGGATCAGGGGTAGGCATCATCGGGCAGTGTACAGCAGTCGGTCTCGTTTTAGCGTCAGGGGTCAGTGGGTGGATTGCGAGGACCGTGTCCACGGTGTAGCGAGTACCACCCAGGCAGGCAGTGCACAGTGCCGATAGTTTCTTTCCGGTGTGACCAGCCAGGGCATATGGCGCGTGACTGTCCTCAGAGGCCATAGTAGCAGCAGCCGTTTCCTCAGCAGCAGCAGGTTCCCCCGTAGCAGAGGCAGCAGGGACAGTATCCGTCGCTACCCAGGTCAGCTAGCGTGGGAGGCAGGCAGAGAGCTCGAGGCCAGATCACACACATGACCATGGCAGAGGCAGTGGCGTCGCAGCTCGTGGAAGGTACAGTTCGGATTTTGGGTTGTACGGCTCGGGTTTTGTTCGATTCTGGCGCATCTCATTCGTTTATTTCGTAGGATTTCGCGCTGAGTATTGAGGAGTCGGTGACCCAGTTGTCTTGTGATTTGGCAGTGGAGTTGCCTTCGGGTGATTTTATGATCACTCTGTATTGCTTCGATGAGGTTCCTGTGTGGATGGAAGGGCGGAGTTTGCCGGCTAGGCTCTATGCGTTGCTGCTTCAGGACTTTGATGTGATTTTGGGCATGGATTGGCTCGAGGCACATCATGCGTTGGTGGATTGCGGCTCGAAGAGGGTTTATTTCTGGCGACTTCACAGACCCACCTTCTATTTCCAAGGTATCAGGTCTTCCTCTTCCCGCTTTCTTATTTCTGCGATTCGAGCTCATTGTTTGCTTGATGCGGGTTGTCAGGGTTTTCTCACCTCCGTGGTTGTGACTGACCACATGGAGCCGGATGTCGAGGACATTCCGGTGGTGTGCGAGTTTCCTGATATTTTTCCGGAGGACATACCTGGGTTGCCTCCCCAGCGGGAGATTGATTTTGTTATCGAGGTTGTGCCGGGTATGGGACCTTTGGCGAAGGCTCCCTACCGTATGGCCCCCGCTGAGTTGAGGGAGTTGAGGGCACAGTTGCAGGAGCTGGTGGCCAAGGGGTATATTCGTCCTAGTGTTTCCCCATAGGGTGCGCCCGTGTTGTTTGTGAAGAAGAAGGACAGTAGCTTGCGGTTGTGCATTGACTACCGGCAGCTGAATGAAGTGACCATTAAGAACAAGTATCCGTTGCCGCGGATTGATGATTTGTTCGACCAGCTTCAGTCTGCGAGAGTGTTCTCGCGGATTGATTTACGGTCCGGTTACTATCAGCTGAGGATTCGCGAGTCCGATGTGGAGAGGACTGCGTTCAGTACGAGGTACGGGCATTATGAGTTTTTGGTGATGCCGTTTGGGCTCACCAATCCCCCCGCAACCTTCATGGACTTGATGCAGATGGTGTTTCATCCGTATTTGGACTAGTTCGTGGTCATATTTATGGATGACATCCTTGTTTATTCGCGGTCTGCCGAGGAGTACGCGTACCATTTAGGTGTGGTGCTGCAGACATTGTGAGATCACCAGTTGTATGCAAAGCTCAGTAAGTGCGAGTTCTGACTTCGTGAGGTGCACTTTTTGGAGCACGTGATTACATCTTCCGTATTTCCGTGGACCCCACCAAGGTTGAGGCAGTAATGCAGTGGCCGAGGCCGAGGTCTGTGATGGAGATCCGGAGTTTCTTGGGGATTGCGGGCTATTATCGTCGGTTTATCTAGGATTTTTCTCGCATTGCAGCCCCGATGACTAGACTTACGCGGAAGGATGTGCCTTTAGTCTGGTCTGAGGAGTGTGAGCAGAGTTCCAGGGAACTGAAGAGATTACTCACATTAGCTCCGGTGTTGGTGTTGTCTTCTGGATCGGGAGGTTTTGCGGTGTGTACAGATGCTTCCGGGGTCGGATTGGGTGCTGTGTTGATGCAGCATGGTAGAGTGGTGGCTTATGCATCTCGGCAGCTGAAGCACCACGAGGAGAACTACCCTACCCATGACCTGGAGTTGGCGGCTGTGATCTTCGCGCTGAAAATCTGGAGGCATTGTGTGTACGGCGAGAGGTTCGAGGTGTTCACTGACCATCAAAGTCTGCGATATGTGTTCACGCAGAGAGACCTTAACCTCAGGCAGAGGCGTTGGATGGAGTTTATGAAGGATTATGACTTCACCCTGTCTTATCAGCCGGGCAGGATGAATGTTGTCACCGATGCCTTGAGTAGGAAGGTCACGATCAGTGCCTTGATGTTGAGGAAGTGGAGGCTCTGGGAACAAGTGCCCGAAGTTTCATTCAGACTCAAGATTCCCCAGGAGCCAGGGTTGGTAGTGCTTGTGAGTCTGACTGTTACGCCTGCTATCCACCGTCATGTGACAGAGGCTCAGCATGCGGACCCTGAGTTGCCCCGAATTTTGGCTTTGGCTGATGTGGAGCTCGGCGAGGACGGTGCCGTGAGGTTCCGTGGCAGGCTGTACGTCCCGGCCGAGGAGCTGGTTCACCGTGCGGTATTGCGCGAGGCTCATGGGAGCAGGTACACCGTACACCCGGGTGCGACGAAGATGTATCGGAACTTGCGGAGGTAGTTTTGGTGGCCTGGCATGAAGAGGGATGTCGCCAAATTTGAGGCCAGGTGCCTGACCTGTCAGCAGGTGAAGGCGGAGCATCAGCGATCGGGAGGTACTCTCCAGCCCTTGGATGTTCCTGCGTGGAAGTGGGACCATGTGACCACGGATTTCATGGTGCGATTACCGAGGACTCTAAGCGGTCAGGACAGTATTTGGTTGCTGGTGGATAGACTGACGAAGGTGACTCGGTTATTGCCGGTTAAAGTCAGCTGGAGCGTGTCCAGGTTGGCTCGTCTTTATGTGGAGCAGATCGTTCCGTTGCATGGGATTCCCATCTCCATCGTGTCGGATCGGGACCCGCGTTTCACTTCTGGATTCTGGGGGAGTTTCCAGCGAGCTCTTGGCATGGATTTGGCTTTAAGCTCGGCGTATCATCCTCAGTCAGATGGTCAGTCAGAGAGGACCATTCAGACTTTGGAGGACATGCTGAGGTCCTGCTGCCTGGAGTGGCAGGGGAGTTAGGTTCACCACCTACCGTTGGTGGAGTTTACCTATAACAACAGCTATCATTCGAGCATCGGCATGGCTCCTTATGAGACGTTGTATGGGCGTCCGTGTCGGACTCCACTGGATTGGTTTGAGGTTGGTGAGCGTGTTTTAACGGGACCGGAGTTGGTGCAGCAGTGTGTGGAGGTTGTGCACCTGGTTCGTCAGAACATGTTGGCGGCCCAGAGTCGGCAGAAGAGTTATGCTGACCGTAGGCAGCGGCCTCTCGCGTTCGTCGTGGGCGATCGCGTGTTCTTGAGAGTTTCTCCGATGAAGGGGGTGATGCGTTTTGGACGGCGTGCGAAACTGAGTCCCCGCTATATTGGTCCTTTCCACATCGTGGAGCGCATCAGTGAGGTAGCTTATCGGTTGCAGTTACCCCCTGAGTTGGCGTCGGTGCATGACGTGTTCCGCGTCGGTGCTGCGGAAGTACATGCCCGATGACTCTCATGTGCTCGAGGATTCTATTTGGCCTGAGGTGACTCCAGACCTTTCTCTTCCAGAGTTTCTGATCCGCGTGGAGGATAGGCGAGAGCAGCGCCTGCGAAACAAGGTCATTCCCTTGGTTAAGGTGGTGTGGCAGCGGCACTCTGGTGGTGAGGCTTCTTGGGAGCGTGAGGACGAGATGCGTCAGTAGTTCCCTTACCTGTTTGAGTGAGTCTTCCTCTTCTTTCCCTTGGGTTGTTCTCAATTTCGAGGATGAAATTCCTTAAGGGGGGAGGGCTGTAATATCCCGGACCTTTCGGATCCTTCTTCGTGGGTTCCGGATCTGGTTTCTCAGAGTGTCTGACTCCGTTGTGTCTGAAATTTCATTTCGGACATCTTCCGTATTCGGATCGGCGCAATCCGGAGTTATTTCGGAGGCCCGGAAGCGTTCCGCTGCTTTTTCGCGTGTGTTTTCTGATTCCCGGTGTGTGTTTCGGTAATTCCTTCGGAACCTCGTTGTGGGTGAACCGGGTCGTTCACCTAGGCGAGAGAGGTATCGTTGCGATCGGTGCGTTCCGAGGATCGCGGGAATGTAATTTTATATTTTTTGATATTTTCCAGAAATTCCGTATTTTCTATTAATACCCCCATTTTCTTTTCTTTTTCTTTTTCTTCTTCTTCCTTTCTTATCCTTCCTCCCTCACGACCGTGGCCGCCCTCTCTCTCTCTCTCTCTCTCTCTCCCGTTCGAGCGCGGCGACCTCTGTTCCGACTGCAGACGGCGGCGGTGCGATGGCGTGAGGACGTGGGTGACGACGAGGTGATCGTGCGGGCGTGCGGCAAGCATGGGAAGCATGGGAAGGCGAGGTTCTAACGGTGTTCTTCGTGGGTTTGAGCTTGGATCGGCACGTCTCGTCGCGGACCGAAGGTAGGGTGATGTTCCTTAGCCTCTTGTCTTCCTTTCCCGCGAGTTTTAGCTCGAGACGAGGTCGAGAGGGGTCAATTTCGTGCGTCGTTCATGCCGCGGGGAGAGTCCGTCCGATCTACCGTTTTGAGCCCCGATTCTGTGGTTCGTGGGCGTAGGAGCATGCTAGGGGGCTTGGGGGTCCTTCTCTCACCGTTTCCCCCTTCGTGGGGCTTGGTTGGGGTTGGAATGGGTGATTCCTGTGAGGTTTGCCGTTTTCACACCGATGGGCAATATGCGGTCGAACCAGGGGCCGCACAACCCTTGTGTGGCGCCGTTCTGGCCGTCCATCGACTCGGCACGCTGTGGCTGGGCTCGGCGCGCAGTGGGCTTGAGCGGTCTGTCGTGGGATCGCATATCCTAAGGTGTAGCCCCACAACGACCGCACAACCCTGGGGTTTTCGACCGTTGAATTTTACTGTTGTACAGTGCACCGGGGTGTGCGGCCAGGAGCTAGCCGCATAACCCTTCGTGCGGCCAGGTTCTGGCCGTACGTCTGCCTGGGTGTGCGGCCAGATCTGGACTGCACAACCCTTGAACGGTGGAATCGTAGCCGCCCTTCTCTAGTGCGGCTAAGGGAAGACCGTTCAGGTTTTATCACCGTTGGGAGATGAGTGGCCAGGAGCTGACCGTCCTTCACCCTTGTGCGGCCAGGAGCTGGCCGCACATCTGTTGAACGGGCCCTTGTTGGCCGTGCTTCACTCTGTTTGGGCCTGGGTAGAACGGTCCTGTTCTGACCGTTTAACCCTAGGTGCGGTCCTTATGCGACTGCACATCCCTGAGGGGCCCAGTGTGGACCGTTCAAGGGGACAGATCGTGTCGGCGGGTCTCCCCGTCATACCGAGTGGTATCGGGAGATGTCGTTGTCGGCCTCTGTCACCCTGCGACGGTATTGGTACGAGGGGCATTCCTTGTATCGTCCGGTTGTGGCGCTGCTTTCCGTTGACTTGAGAGTCTACTCCGTAATGACCCTCCACTAGTCGTAGCCTGCTTACACGCGTGTGGTCCCACCAGGGAGTGGTGGAGAGGCTACCCTTAGAGATGGTTTGTGGACTGGTTTCCGTCGGGCGGGTCTTGCAGCCAGAGTCCGACTGAGGGGAAAACCGGTCAGAGGGTCAGACCAGGGACGCGCGGTCTATGTGTGCACACGTGGTTGGGGACGGTTGGACCCACGCTGATAAGCGTGACCCCAGCTAGTCACTCGTTTGTAGTTCTTGTGTGGTGTTCGTGCCTTTGGTAGGAGCTACCATGTCAGGTAGTTCACCTGCGGTGCAGTGTAAGACGTCAGGGGACGCTACCGGTTGTGCTTCTAGTGGGTGGTACTCCTGTCGAGTCGGGAGTGTCTGATTGTCTATCTTTGTGACTTCGACCTTCGGGTTTTGTCGCGTTGGCCGTGGTGTTCCGGTCGTTTTCACTGTGGCACGTGTGTCGGCTTTCATGCCGTGAAAGCGGTGTTTTGTAGATTGCATGGCTTCTCTTTTCGAGGTACTCGCTTACTGCTAGCGTAGCGGTTTTCTTTGTTTGCGAGGTAGGGTTCGAGTGATCCCTAATGAGTCTTGTTCCGAGACTCATTCCCTGCGTGTTTTCACCGTGTTTCAGGTGAGTCGCGGCCTCAGGGGAGCGGGTCTGAGGCTCAGCGTGGTTTGGGTGCCCAGTGTTAGTGTCAGAGGTCAGAGCCGGGGTATGCCCCGTGTAGCTGTACTCTTCTTTCTTGTCTCTGTACTAGTTGTGGACTACTGCTGTTGTTATTTTATTTTATCTTGTGGAGCATATATCTTGTAAATTGTTAAATTTATTTCCTGCTTAGTGTGCTAACTGTTTCTTTTTTGCAATTATTTGTGATACTTGTGTAGTCTCCACACCTTCCTTTAACCCTTCCGAGTCTTCAGACTCGTGGGTGGCGGTGCGAGTCTCGGGTTATCGGGCCTTCCCGGTAATCGGATTCTCGGGTCATTACAGGGGTGAATTGGGGGTTTACCAATTTTAAGAAAACTTTTGACCTTTTTGAAATATGTGATAAAACAGTAACTAGGAAGTGGAAATCTATCTAACTACAAGTTAGAATACAACGTACACTAACGTTCACACAGAATGGAGGTAGGAGAAATGAATCACACCACACAATCCAAACCACAATGCACAGCGATTTTAAGGTGGTTCGGATGCAACGACGGCAATCCTACGTCCCCCCTCACTAAACCCGGTGAGGCTTCACTCGGGGATAAATCTCCAAATGGAGATGACGCTCCAAACACACACGCAGGACGACGCATGCCCACACACACATGGGGACGCACCCCAACACACATACACACACACACACACACACACGGAGACGAGGTCTCCAACACGATTCGACAATCGGATCAACAATACACACACACACTGCGACAGATGCATAACTCCACACACTAAATCGACCGGATCTAAAAAGATCCACACACACACATGCAGATCTAAGAAGACCTACACACACACACACGAATAGAACACAATAATCACACACACCACCACCACACACACAACCACGGATCCACAACGATTCACACACACACTAATGTTTTCAGTTTATGAGGAACACAAATGTAACACCCAAAACATAAAGGCAATGAGGCACAGTTTAGAAAACTCTTGATTTGGCTTCCACTGAGTGTATGATGTAGAACTTAGAACGATGCTTCCTGCTTCACTTGAATGGCTTTGGATGGGTTGTGAAAACCTTGTTCTTTCACCCTTTGGTAGTCTTCCCTTGATCTCTTGCTTGCTTACTTGCTTCTTCCCTTCTTGCTCCTTGGACGGCCTCCCCTTGATCTTCCTTGAATGATTGCTTGCTTCTTCACTCCCTTGGAGGTTGCTAGGTTCAGATTTGACTTGAAACACCTTGTAGATGGATGAAGATCTTGGTGCACGAAGTACTGTTCATTGAGCTACAGTAACCTCCCCTTCCTTTGATAGCCTCTCCCCTTGATGTCCCTTTAGATCTCTTAGATGGTTGGAATTTTTTGACTCCAAATAGATGTTTTATAACCCTTGAATGGCCCATGGACAAGCCCCAGACCAGATCCACGAATTCCTCCTTGATTGGGGGCAGCAATTGGGTGAAGATTCCTCTCCACGAGATTGAAATCGAAAGTCCATTTTGGAGGCTTCGGGGCGTTCGGTCGACCGGTGGCACCAGGTCGGTCGACCGAAAATCTGCAGACAGAACATTGTGGCATTCTGTAAAATCCGGTCGACCGGCCCTGTGGTGGCGTTCGACCGACAGCCACCGATCGACCGATCACTGGTAGGCGGTCGACCTAAACTTCTGTAGAAATCCATCGTTTCGGTTCTGTTAATTCTAGTCGACCAGTCAAGGTCCGTTGGTCGACCGAAATTACCCAGACCTGCAAAAATGAATAGTTAGCCCATTGAAACATGTCCAAATGACAAAGGCTTCATGTCCTCATTTATTTCATTCATTTTGAGATTGGATTTGACTTGGTTTATGCATTAGACCATTTGAGCATTTCTCATTACATGAAATCTCCTTAAACAAGTTCAATGCTCACTCTTGAAGATTATACATGAGATGCATTTATAAACAATGCAAAAGACTTATAAAACCTTCATTTGCAAGCCACATTCAAGCTAAAGGGTTTCATGTTTAAGGTGTATGAATGGGGTGTATTAAGAAGAGGCATATGAAATACACGTGGTGAGATCGATGCTAAGACAAGGTAAGAATCTCACCAATGATTCTTGATAGTTCATGACATATACCACCTGTTTTGGATTGTAAAAAAGCACGGTGCTTATCCACAAGTTTGGTTAACTAGGCGACTGCCATGAGATTATAAGTTTGATCCTGCAAGCAAGATAGATAAGGTTTAATACCGTGCTTGTTCATATTAAAGAGATTATGAAACCTCTTGCTTCTTGTAAAACCAACATATGCAAACCAAGTATCAAGACTATGTAAACGTTGACATTTGCCATCTCAATCATATTTAAACAACAACATGAATGTACACAGTCATCAAGAACATATGCAATCAACCATAAGTTTAGTTATCATCACTTAATCACACATTAAGTTCAGTTATCATCAAAATCATAACTCAACAATCATCAAACCTTAACTCAACAACTTGGGGTGACCTCTTGTTGGGGGCAAGCAGAAGAAGCTTCCTGCGATCCCCGTCGAGAGTTGGGTCCCTATGGGAACCCCGCCTCCGGTTGCTGGTGTTGCGGAGGCTTCCACGGGGTGCCATAGCCTTTCACTCTGCTTCTCATAGACGGCGCCAAGAAGTGTAGCGACAAGAAAATGGTTCCTAGGCCACGTACCACCTTCTCTATTTATTTGTTGGGGAAGTCGTCTCGCGCCCGTGGAGGCCTGCAAACACCAAGAAACCAAAGAGGAGTCAGAAAGAGTCCCGGGAGTTACCCCAAGGGACAACCCTCCGATGCTTAAGTCAGTAAGGGATCAATGAGCAATATAGAAGAGCGAAGTAAGAGAGAAGTAGAGGCCATAGTAGATGATCTGGGAGATGTGTAGTTCCTCTGCACGCGTGCTCGCCGCTCCTAGTGGGTACTCAGAGAGTGCTCGCTGGGTGGTAAGGCCGTGCAGAAGGAAGGTTCCCTCTAGTCGTAGAGCCTCTCTGTCGTAGTTGTAGGTCTGATTGCTCTATTCTTAGTAGGAAGCTCTTATGGCAGAAGTATCCACTGTGTCTCTCCTCTTGTGTAGGAGTATGGGGTTTAGTAGAGGAATCTACCGTGTCTCTCCTCTTGCGTAGGAGTATGGGGCTTAGTAGAGAAATTTCCCGTTGGGGGCGATAGCCCCCGCGCTGGCCGGTCCATGGGCGAGTCTTACGGCTCTCCTGGCACGTGCTCGCCCGTTATGGGGTCAAGGCCGACGTCGTGGGGGAAACGGTCGGTCGTCGGAGTGTCCTCCGGCGAGACCATCGCTTGGGCCGTAGCCGTTGCAGTCATGGAATCCGATGCTTTGCTGGGCCGGGCTTCCTCTTATTGGGTTGAGCGCATGTGCTGGTCTCCTGACCGGGCTTAGCACGCTCGAAGCTTAATGGGCCGTCCATCGGTGGGCCGTATCTGGGCCAGACCAGATTTACCCTCCTCACCAGTAAATTAACAACATACTGAAAATTATGAATGCACGACCGAGGACAGGGCGTCATTTAAAGAATGAACGCCATTGTGCCCAGTCGCTATTTGAAATTTTAAATATTAAAATTTTGAAAAATCCTGGAATTAATGCCCTTATACAGTGTCGTTAATTTTTAATATATTCATAAAAATTCTGTTGAAAATTATGATTGAGCGACCTTTCAGAATGACGCTATTTTATTAAATAGTGACTTCTGTACATGCGTTGTTTTTCCTGTCTCTCAGTTTTATTGCGTTTCTCAACCCGTATCGCGGGTTTTACTTGGCACTCTCATCTTACTTCCGTAGATGGAGTCCCTATTTTGATTTCATCGATTACACACTCAACTCTTGGTGATGTTTGAACCCTCCGCGGGATATTTCTTCCTTCGGACTGGTGATTTCATCATAGAGACCTCCGTAAGTCTACGCGAAGCATTGGATTCCTCAAGGTCGCCGAGCAAGTTGTACCCTAAAAATTCTGAAACCCTTTTATGTCACGTCACTCTGAAGAAACGTGATGCATTATCCCTCTTAGAGTGATGTTCTTGGCCTCTTTGAGAAGTCTGTTCGCTGTCAGTAATTGGCGACATTGACATGAGCGCCAGAAGGAATTGGTGACCTGTCCAGTGCCGTTATTTCCCTGATATAGCGACCTGAGCTTGGGCGCTATTTCATCCAACATGTACTATTCACAGGAATTAGCGACCACGCATGTGGGCGCTATTTCTGTAATTGGTAGCGACTGTGTGGGTGCCATTTATCCAGATTTACGCCATGTCTTGATTTTCATGAGGATTAATTTTGAGTCATTCTTGTTCAAAGTTCAGCCCTTGAATTCCTTCATTCGTGAAATCTACCTTATCATCCTACAATGGTTTATCCTTTGGAACTCTATATTGGCTATAACTATAGTGGATGTCTAAAATATACATGACTCAATGCTTGTGTATATAGGGCCTGATCTGATCTTGGGAGGAACACCCGAAAGTACTTGTGCCCATGGGAGCTATATTGATCACGGTGTGGCATTACACCGAAGTGCATGACTTGCTAGATTGACATTCCACAACTCGTACTTGATTTGACTTGACATGACTTACGTGGCCCAGAACGGATATTTACTTGCTTAATATTATGATAGCCAATTCACTTGATATGATTTGACATGTTTATTTGCTTGACCATCTTGATACATGATTATCTTGAAATCTTGTTAGTTCGTTAACTTTTGATACTCTACTCTCTCTTACCATTATCATGCGTACATGTATAGCTAGACTTGCATTTATGTAACATGTAATTACTTAAAGCAGTGCTTGTACTTGAGATATAATTCCTACTGAGCGTTCGCTCACCTAGTGTTTTCCCCTACTTTTCAGGTAACTCCGATGATAAGATTCAATCGGATGGGAATGGAAACGAGTGAAGGACATAGAGCCATCCAGTCTTAGAAGCGTCCACCTATCCATGTCTTTTTCTACTCTCTTGAGTCAATCATTGTAAATTTCCTTTTATTGAGTCAAGGTTGTCTTTAGTACTCTTTCATAAGGATTATGTAATAGAATTACCTTCATGGTTATTATGAATAAATGATTTGGATTATCTCTACTTTTGCGCACTCTGTCTATGTGTCAAATACACTTATGCTCTGATTGACATGAATAATATAACTCGTCACGCGTACCAGGTTCCTTTCGCTCTCGGGGCGTGACACCGCAGCAAAGCTCCAGTCACTCGGATGGTCGCTACCCCTGACCTTCGTGATGAAGACAAAGCGCTCATAATAGCGCTTAATGTTGGACACCGAGGAAGTAACGCGAACAAGGGTCCAGTCATTCCTTGCCCGAAAACAAAAGGACGACGTGTCGATAGGGCATCAATGAAGGCTATAGAACTGTCGGAAGAGGAAAACATTCGGAGAAACCGAGGCTTGGTTGCAAATAAAAATAAAACCACACCAAATACGCCAAGAATTTGGGGAAAGATCACTCGGGTACCGACCGTAGTAATGAAGGACCGACTCAAAAAAGGAATGCACGGGGAGGCGAAATGTCACACCCTGAGATATGCAGCGGAATTGAGTCAGGAACGTAAACAGCAGGTAAATAAAGCCTCAAGCTAGCAAGACAATCAGAGCGCTATACACATCCACATAGAAGATGAATGCACAATACCATGTATTCAAAAAGCTTCACTTTATTAAATAATAAACCAAAGGTTACAAATTGATACTTGACTTTGACTCTCTTGACCTAACTAGACTCAAGAAAATAAAAGATTTCATAACATGATCAACTTCACCGCCTATTACAGTGAAGGAACTTAAATTACAATAACTGACTCTAAACTCTTAACATTCTAGGCTTCTCTTATACTTCACTCGCTGTCGGACCCACCACTTGAGTACTCCGACTCCGAGTCACTAATGTTTCTTGAAAATATTGAGAAAGTAGGGAATGAGCGCATTCACCCAGTAAGTATCTTCGTATCAATATGAAGGCATAATTTAAGTAATTAATATTTTAGCTCTAGAAGGTAAGATAAAGGAAACGTGATGAAACATGCGATAAAACCAAAGTAACCATAAGTAACAAGATAAGAATCGAGATATGAGACTTCAAGTAAAAGAGAGCATGATCAAGCAAGAATATAATATGGCCTGCCAATAATGAGAATGTACTAGTATGTAACGAGAATGTACTTTTCATAACCTTAAAAGGCTATGCACTAGAAAGTCATGTAACAATCATGTAATAATCAAGCATAAGATTTCATGGATTTCACCCGTTTATAAAAAAAAGTACTCCCAGTGCAATGCGACGCTAGTAAGCATCATACCCCATGATTTATAGTACGTTTCCGACCATCTTCCGAGGGGGCTAGCGTGGAGCCCTTGGACGCCGTCCGTGCCCGCCCTTACATCTTCAAGTTATAAATCAAGCTACTTCCACGAGAAATATAAAGTATGCCAATAATATCAAGTTCAAACAATAGTTTCATGGTAGTAAACCAAGGTAAGAACGTATCGAAAATGAAATCATGAGATCAAGGATGAATTATTTGGACATTGTGCTACGGAGGAATTCTGGCAGAATAACGGTACTTTAATCCATTTCTATAGTTCATTAATGACTTTATTAAATAAGGTGTTGGGTTCTAGATAATCGGAAGACTATCTAGGAACAAGGTAGAATCGACACTTGGGTCAAACCACGGGTTGGACAGCAAGATGACAGAACGCGGTCGGATCAGAACCATTTTCTTTAGGTAGCGGTCGAGTCAAGACCGCTATCAGGTAGAGTCGACGTAGAACAAGGTAAAGGTCAGTGCCAGTGAATAAACTGGCAGAAAGCGGTCGCACCAGGACCGCTATCAGAAGGTAGAGGTCACCTGATGGCCGCATTCAAGTCAGTTTATAGAAAACGTAATGTTCACGAAGTGCTTTCTAGACTTTTAGATTTTTATGGTACAACCACCTCGGCATCCTAGTGGGTAGGGGTGTTCATAATTCGGTTCAAACTGAATCGAACCGAACTTCGGTTCGGTTTGGTCCGGTCTGAACCTAAATTCAGTTTGGTTTGGTTTCATAACGTGTGAAACCGAAGCAAACCGAACCAAACTGAATTTATTGTTTTTATTTATTTTTATTAATATTATATATCATAAATATATTTAAATATTTAAAAATATAATTACATAGGTATATAAACATGCAAATATATAAGTATTTTTATTTTTTTTATTTTTATTATATATATAATTTATTAAATTCATATATATTGTAATAAGATATAAAAAAATTGATTTGAACCGAACCAAACTGAATTTGTTCGGTTCGGTTTGATGGTTTGATTCAGTTTGGAAAAAAGAGCCCCCAAACTGAATCAAACCGAACCGTGAGCACCCCTACTAGTCGGAATCCCAGGCTCGCGGAGTTTTATGGAGGCCTTGAAATAAGATCACCTAGTCCAGCAGAAGGAATATCCGACGAAGAGGCTCTCAAGTCCATAAGGTTTTCCTATCAAGTGCAAGTGATCTAACAGCGTCGTACCAGAGTACGGGCTATATGTGACATAATAAAACAAAAATAAGGTGAGAAAGGAGTGTGACAAAACATAAATCGATGTGTAGGAGCTTGCATGAACAATCTTTAAATACAAAACTATAGAGTTTTGGCATAAAATTAACATATATAAAAATAAACTTAAAAACATGCTAACATGCAATATGATATGACAGAAACTATGAATATGAACTCCTATCATGATTAGGAACTAGAGATAACGAAATAACGCATGATTATTATCATATATACATAGGGATTAAACATGGTTTAATCTGGTTGCAGGAACCATATAGCGGTCGGTCCATGGCCGCTATTGACAAGTAGCGGTCTCTGCAAGATCGCCTTATATCTGTAACAGACAGAAGCTAAGTCCAGCGTGCAGAGCCTATTCTAGGGTAATTTTATGCATAAAAAACTATAAAGAACAGGAAGATAAGTCAAGATAATACGTTTAGAACGAAACACATGCATGGAAAGGACATGAATTTAACCAAAGTTCTCATCTTTTTAGTTAAAGGTGCAGGGATAGTATGTCATGAAAATCTAACTGTGCAGTCATGGAAAAACACAAAATTCTCTACGTATAATGCATGAAATCGAGTAAGGCCAAAGGGCTTTTGTTCCTAACTTAATGTTTAATCCATACATGAGATAACCTACCACTGATCTTGTCCCTAAACTTCGGATTTGTCACCGAAAGTACGCTCCTGTTCCTGCACGTCCTGCGTGGAACTAGCAACTTCCAGACCTTCTAACTCTTTAGACACTTGATCTCCTAGCACCAAAGTTTGCAGAGGGTTAGAAGACACTAAGGAAAATAATTAATCTTAAAGGATGAACCTGAGAAAATGTCATCTTACCTTCGAACTACGCGATCCAAAATTAAGGTTCGCGCAGGACGAATTTGAGACCTATTTATAGGAAATGACCTAGGGTTGAGGGATTAGGTCGAAGTTGAGTCCTTATTGGGGTGAGAATCGATCCCTAAGAGTCCTTAGACAAGTTCCCATGCCAGATCATATCGATCCTTGGCAATTGAGAGGATAAAAATCCATACTTTCTTGGGCTTAAACCTTTCCGTTCACGGAACTAGGTGGCAGTCTGGTCTGGACCGCTACCACAAGAAGGCGGTCGCGCGATAGACCGCGACTTAACTGGCGCCAGAAGTTTAAATTTTGGTTAGACTCCTCTCTTAATTATCTCTATTTATCTAGTTAAAATAGGAAAATTATCCTAATACGTCTCTAGGGCTGGGCTTGGGCCTACTAGTCTTGAAATTCGGTCTATGGGCCCATTTTAAATGGTCTTAATGGGCTACAAATAATTGGGCTTTTAAATAAGTGTTAAATAACCCATTAAATCAATAATTAACTTCTTTTAAGCTTAATTAATTATTTAATTCTTGAAAAAATCCAAATGAATTTTTGGGGTGCTACACGAAAGTCAGCTCGAAAGGACTCTATGGGGAGCGTGATACCACTCGGAGGACGACTCCATAGGGTCGGGAAGATAATGTCGAAATCAGAAGGAATTTGGAAGGCCTCCCGCAGCCCGTGAACCACCCTGTAAGCGGCCAATGGTGGGGAGCGAGGATGGCTGGGACCAACACCCGAAGTGCTCGGGACACCGCCACGACTAGCTTCCACCTCCTCGATGGAAGATATGGGGTTAACACGGATCCTCCTGCGAGACGCCATGACTCCAGAAAATAGAAGAAGAGAAAAAACCCTCACCAGGGAAAGAGAGAGTCGAAGAAGGAGCAGCTAACAACCGTGGCAGGCACTGGAAGAGCAGGTGGGGCTCCCTGAGAGACCCTACGGTGATTCTTATAACTTTCGAAGGTGGAACGAACACCTCGAAACCGCACGGAAAGAGAAAGGACGTCTGTC